>JAOPHQ010005123.1:0-47500 GCA_030340625.1 Merluccius polli
GAAGGCCTAAACGCTCCTTAAGTATATCCACTATTGCTAATGCAGAGCAAAGGCCACGCGGTGCGTTTTTAAGGGGGAACATGGTTGGAGGGGGGTCGGGGGGGGGGGGGGGGGGTGGGGGGGGGCTCCTCCCTCCCTCCCACGCTCGCCGGGGTCTCCGAAAACAGCCAATCCGGCCCGGTGAAGGGGAGCGTACGTGTGTTGCGCCGGGGTCCGCGCGTTTGGCCCTACCTGCCGGTTCTGGTTAAACAATATCATGTTTTCTTCGAATGCGCCGAGCCAACATCAGCCCCGTCCGTGCCAGATGGTCTGGAATCCATCTATTTGTCTGTCGTTTCTCAGCAAGCACATGGAGCACATGCAAAAAATAGATTTCTCAAAAGTAGAGTTACGTAACTCCTGTTGTGTACCGTCGGCTGTTGGCAGGACATATACGCCACGTTGAGAAGAAACCGCTGATTATGATGATGTGTCAATGGCGCTTTTTTTCCCCCCTATTTTTCTGTTTTTTTTGTAGAAAACAGACAGCATTCGATGTCTAGGTATATATTTAGAATAACGCGCAGAATCGCAGGGCCCGAATGACCACATTTCCTGTCATCAGATCTTCAGTTGCAGTTTTCAAGAGGTTTTACTATACAACAAAAAAACGTCGCCGCGTTAAGTGATCTGAGTAAATGTTTAATCAGAACGTGTCTAAAGACATCGGTGAAACGTTTCGTTATTGTGCTATGTCCCCAATCTCCTCAAGTATTCCACATGACAAGCTGAAATAATAAGTAAATATTATAATGATATATATTGACAAAATGCTGGCAGGCACGGTGTCTGTTTAGCACAGGCTGTTAAGGAAGTCTAAGCGGTAACATTATCTCCAAACAGTGAATGCATTCTGGTTTGACTCTCTTGCAAGTGAAGGAACATTGTGAAATATATATACAGTTTAAACCTTGTTTACTCACCATGTAAACTGCAAGTGGCACTGGACACTTGAGACTGTTATTGTGTATTCGTTGTAACAGATTGGTTCATTTATTTCCCTCAAACGAGGGAAAGCAAATCCAGATTGTATTGTGAGAGATTCCCGAGTCTACCTAACACAAAAAGTTGCACAGTATCTAGAAAGTTGTCCAGGGAGGTTCACGCTGAACATTTCCACTCACACACACCACAGACTGTAATGTACACAACCCCCAAAGACAGTGATATATTGAAAATGACTGTCCAACGAGTAAAACAGAACACCAATAATAACATGTACCGTACCGGCCGCTGCTACTCAGATCTAATGTGATTATTGTAATTCCAAGGTTTTGAATGTCATTCACCTGCCAAAACAAAAGATGAACTCGCATTGAAATTTGAAGTCCCTTTGGTGTATCCAGTTCACTCAGTAGACCTAACATCTATTATTTACTCCACGATCAAAGTAGGAGGGATAGGATATTTCATTATTTGGTGGGCACGTTCACTTAAAGCATGGGTGTGTCAGTAAAATGGAACAAGAACAGTCCAGACCACTAAAACAAAAAAAAAAATTAAACTGCTGACATTTTTGTTGCACTAAAGCATGTAGGCTATCTAGTTCACCAAATATCTGTCAAGGGCGTAATACTAGTGTGTGATGATGGTGTGCATGTGTGGGCTCAGCATATGTGTGTGTTTGTGTGTGTGTGTGTGTGTGTGTGTGTGTCTGCGTGTATGCATGTGTGTGTGTGTATGTGCCTGAGTGTGCGTGTGTGTGTGTGTGTGCACCTGGAGTTGTCATACAGGAGATTTATATTGTCTTCTGGCCACAAGATGATAGCTTTACACTCTTCCAAGCAGTGGTGGTATTTAAGATTTAGGATTGTGCATTGTGATGAAGATATCTTCAATAGCGATGGATTATTATATATTTGGAAGGCGAGGAGAGGTGGGAGGTTTCTGTTCGTGCAGCAGCCCATGAGGGTGCCTATGAATCAGAGGTCTGGCCGGTCATATGCTTCCTGTTGACCACACTGTGATGTAACTGAGAGAAACATGATGAAATGAAATGTGTGAGGGACAGCACCTGCCTCAGAAGCCCCGCCCCACAGCACATAAAGCATGTCATAGATGAGCCGCCCCACGATGTGGACACACACACGCACGCACACACACATGCACACACACACACATGCACACATGCAAGCATGCACAAATGCACACATGCACACACACACACACACACACACACACACACACATATACACACACACACACACACACACACACACACACACATACCACTCCTCCACACGTTGCTTTTTATGACCCAGGGCCGTTGCACCTGTAGAGGCTGAGGCAGGGGATACACACACAGTCAAACCAGGACCATCTGCAGCATGGAAATGTTTTGCCAGAGTGTGATACATTCTCCATTGGTCATGGTCCTTTTTTCTAATGTTATGTTTTATGCTGACAGCAAAGAAAGAGAAACAGGAAGGAAAACAACTTCTAAGAATTGTGTGACATGGCTGGGTGCATGACAGCCAGCCTTCAATGCCTTCCCCACCCAACCCCACCCACTTTCTGTTGTGATTATGTGGACAGTGCATCACAAGGGTGTAGTTCTCTGAACACATTACACATATCTCCATTCATGAATCAGCCTAATAACATGAAATGTCTTTTATATTTGAGCCCAGTGTCAATAGTGTTTGACATTTAAAGCGGTATCATTATTTTTTTTTTTTACATTTCTTATACCCCCTCACCTTCTGTATCCATGTCTGTATTCTTTAGGTCATTTCAACGAGACGCACTTTGGTGACATAGAAAAGAGACAGAGAAAACAACAGCAGACATAACAAATACTTTGACGCTTTTATGCAGCAACATTTTAACCAGGAAGTCTTGGACAGAAAACCACACTTGAAATGAGTCTAGTGGCAACAAATGATCTGATCACATAACAACCAATGGTACAGATGTTTCATTGAACCCCATTGAACAAACTGAGCATCAAGTAAGACCGTGTGGGGAGTTAGATGAGAATCCTGTCGTTGTTATCTGTTTGGAGCAATACATGACTAATTACATTTTTTTCCTATGTTCACAGATTTTCTATCAAGCATCTGGCTGAGTTTAGGAGTGGGTGTGTGCACACAACCTCCCCTTTGTTATAAAATGCATGTTTGACCACTAGCCATTTGTGGATTTAGTTTACTGCTGCCAAATCGCACCATTAAATGAAAATCCATTTAAATCTCAATCATGTGGTGATGAAAAAGCACACAATAACAAATATATATATTTTTTCTGTCTATGAAGCCTATTTTCTTTAGAGGTGTCAGCCCCAAACACATTCCTCCCATGCAGTCTCCTGATATCCAACATATTGCCAGCCATCCTGTATTGTGTTGCTGACTCTGTGCTCCACACACACACACAAAAAAAACCCTCAAAAAAACTACACTGCAATCAAAAACACCTGGCCTGGGGGCTCGGAGTTAGCTTGGCATGAACACAACATTACAGCATATAAACAAGCCAGCAATTCCATATAGAGGCCCCATAATTGTTGGACAAAGGAGGATTGCCTCATTTTATTTTCTCTTTCACAAACTGTTTTACAACTGTTGTAGTACAACGCGGAGCCCAAGGCAGAGAAACATTTTATCTGATGCAGACCTAATAAACACAATCTCACTTACAAATTACAATTACGCACAATGGAGTTCCCTTTGCTGACACACCACCAGCATTGCAAAATAAAAGACGGCAAGATTTGCTTTCTGCCACCACATACAGGCCTACCGTGCTGTTTGAATATTCATTTTAGGACCGTTTCATGACTTTATACTTTTGTTGCTCCCCCCCCCCCCCCCCCAAGATACAAGACACCACTCTAGATCTTAACCTATATGTCAACATATCAACTCCCAGGTTTATTCATATATGTATTCATATATTTCACTATGAGGTAATTACTATAGTACATGTACTACAAGATCATGTAACTGTGGCCATTGTAATATTCACATGTTATACTGCTACATGTAACATTGAACAGAACCACTATAGTATTTCACAGCCTTGGTGGATTTGTGCATTAAAGTATACAACAATAAGTGGAGTGCAATTGTGCTCTTGACTTGATTGAAAGTACATACATCCTAGAGGCCAGTGTTTTCTTCTTTTTTTTTAAACCAGAGATCTATAAAAGAAAAAGCTGTGTAAAAAAAAAAAAGAAGTGTATTGTTGGATCTGGATGCGAGAACGGGAGTTTTTCCTGCTCATTATGAGCAAGCGGCTGGGCGGGAGGACTCTGCTTTCCCTCCCCTGCCGTGCCCTGGCACCCCTACCACATCCCCACCGAGACCGCGTCCTGGCGGTGATGGGCCTCTGACAGCCCCCTAAAACGGCCCGCTCAATGCAGTGCCAGCCCAGACGTGGGGCGGCTATGGAGGCTATGGCAGCTTCTTGGCCCGCACCGCGCATCACAAACCCACGTTACCCCTTCTCCTCCTCCTCCCTGTCTCCCATACCTTCTCCTCCTCCTATTCTCTTTTTTTCCCCCTGTTTTCTTTTGTTACTGCCATGGGGTGGTTATGCAAAGCTTTCCAAGTGGATATGGTGGGAGTTCTTTGCTTCGACATAGTGTTCATACCAAATAGTGTGTTGAAAGATTTGCCTCGTGAGTCAGTGTTACTTGGACTCATCGGGGGATTTCTAGGCTGTTCCTTAACAGAGGCACATCTGCTGCTGCTGCTTCAATAAAAGTAGTGCACCGGTGTTTGCAATAAACCTATTTTAGATTTGAAACACACATGCATTTACTTTTACATGCCATTAAATTTTATTCAATGCTTTTACTCTTATGAATTTTTTTTTTTTTTCATTTTTATTTTCAGTTTCAAAAACTAAATGAAAATATAGTTCATGTTTTAATGAAATAGAAATAATAAAATAGAAATGTCTGGAGCCATAATATGAAAATTAACTGGATATGGTTGAAGACGATGTAAGCAGAGAGAATGTATAAAGATGCATTACTGCCCTCCACTGTCGAATTTGTATTACTACAAAATATATGTTTTTTAATCCAGTGTAGATGGATGATAAATGATCCACATATGGTTTACCTCTAGTAGGCAAACAGAAATCAAAATCCATCCATCAATTGTTCATGACTTAATCCTTCTAATCCAATTTAGGGCTGCGGGACTGGAGCCACGCCCAAAATAACAGCACCTCCAATTTACCAGTGAAAAAAAACACTTTCCCTTTTCATTGAACTAGAATAACCAGGCCAGTGAGAGTCAGACTTAAATTTTTTGTTGCTTTTTTACAAATATTTTAATTACCCACCAATAAATTCATGCATAGTTTTGAATCTGTGTGTGAGTGCATGTGTGTGTGTGTGCATGTGTGCGCGTGTATGCACGCACATGCATGTGCGTGTGGGTGTGTGCGTGCTTCTCATCCCCTAAGGATGAGAAGATCAGACTCTAAGATGATTCAGCTAAGGGCTGCATTTTGTTCATCTCAGTACATCAATTTTTAAAATAACACAAAACATCAGAGGAAGGAAAACGCCTGACCTCAGAGTCTGTAACATGGCAGACATAATGCAATGATTCTACCGAGAGTCAAAATTGTTCTTAATGCCAGTCTATTCATCACATATTTAAGGTAACACAGAGTTGACTTGTCTTTGAAGAACAGGTTATGAAATCACATACTATTTTCCCCCTCCCAACACCAAATTATTTCTGCTCCCTCGAGATGTGTGATTTTGGCCTCAAGAGTTGGAGCAAATCGCTTGCAGACTACTTCGCAAGAATAAAATTAATTTGAGGCCAGGGCTGCGCAAACTCGCCAAATAACCTCTCTCCATTAAACAACTATTCAGCTGTCGAACCTTCAAGCTTCAATTTATTATAGTAAGCTACGGCAAAAAAATGTGCCTCATAATTGGTAACAGTCTCCATATTTATACGTAGTGCTAGTTAGTCCCTAATTAATCCCAGTGCGAGGAAGATCCTCTGTGGAACGAACTTATATTTATTATCAGAGCAACAGGGTCTGTCTGGACTCCATCTTGTTATTCAGAGAGACCATTGAAAGAAATAAAGCAACTAGGAGCGCAAAAAGCAATTCAAAAATAATCAAAAGCCATCACATTCAGAACAAATCCATTCTGAGATCAGGTGGCTGAATGCGTAAGGAGCACAAACACTGAACACAACCTTTCCTAAGTCTGTTCTGAACAGCACAGAGGCCAGATGTTTTTTTGTCTTCTTCCCACCAATGGCTCAGCAACAATTACCAAAGGTTATCATGGAGCATCGGCCGCCAGACGTATAGAGCCACATGATGAAATCTCCCTCATTTCCCCACAGCTTTCCCCGCTCTCTTCTTTCTAATTAAAATTCCTCTTTAGGGCTCTTCGGCAAAAACAAAACAAAAAAGAAAAAAATCTGCAAAGTCAATAGAGAAATTGGACAAGGAGTGATAGAAAAAGTCTGTTTGGATAGGAGAGGAAAGTAGTAACTGCCACGTCTTATCTACTGTACACGAGCAAACTTGAGAAATGGTATTTTTTCCTAGTCGCATCAGTCCTCTGCCATCTCATCATCGGCTGCCATTCCCAGCCTCAACATGATCTTAACACAATCCAGATGTTGCAGCTTCCATATTTTATGACCTCCTGTATTAATCTTATCAAGTGTGTTACAGATTGCTCTTTCGATAACATTGGGAAAGAATTCAGACATGTCTGAGTCAATGGCTTAAAAGTTAACCAATGAAGGCTAAATAAACATTGGATACTGGAGCATGCTGGTTCACATGAAACAAACTCTGACTCATTGATAACCATAACCTTTAACTTTGTCATTACTTGACAAATAGTTTCACTAAGCCGATATATACACACGTAAACAAATGTATAAAACCTACATGCATGTATGATAGATTAAGGTGAGTTAGTAACATGGTCTGATATGAACACATTTAAATGATATGGTCTTGAGTATCCAATCCTCAGAATATACGGCCATACTTATCTTCTTGATTATTAGTATTGTTCCAGGACAGGATTAAGAAATTGCTTTGTTGCAATTTAGTTATTTCCGTTAATTCAGTCAATTGAAAGATCTGAAATACGAGCATTGGTGAACATTAATATAGGGATTGTGTGGACTTTGAATAGGAGGATGATTGTGAAAATAACTGCAATATCTGTCTGGTCTGTACAATGTCAAATAATTTCTCACACAGAAAAGAATGTTTAGAAAATGAGATCATTTTTATTGAACGCTGCCATCAAATATGCATCTTAAACACATCTGGCATAGCACCGTTACTTAATGTGTTGAAACATGTGATGACCCTCTCTTTCTGTCTGCTGGTTCTCCTGCGTTGGCCTATCTGTGCAGGGAGCCAGTGGGCGGGGCTGAGAGGGTTGACAGCTGATGTGGTGCACCTGTGCAGGTGTGGCCTGTAGGCTTCATAAAGTGAACCACATCAGCCGCTCTCTCACTCGCTCCCCACAGGCAGGCTCTTGGTTTGGTACTCTAGTTGTTTGTGCTTCTTGGGTTTAGACTTATGTTTAGTTCTATGTTGTTTACACTACAACGTCCCCACAGCACACGTTCCACTCATCCATACACTACACTCACCACCGATCATTACATATTGTATCCTTTTATTTCTAAGAAATCTTTCTTTATCCTTTGATCATGTGTGGACTCCTGTCTTTGTTACAAAACAAAAGGCTACTATACATGGGAATAGTTTTAGTATCAAATTGTTGGTTTTCTAGTTTGTATTTTATACAATAACAGTTTCTAGATCTTAACCTGTCACAATAACGATACATTCAAAGAACATTTTTTTTTTACCCATTTTATTTATTGGATAAATAAATAAAATACCTGCCTAGAATTTTAAGCAAGCATAACATGTCTTATGTCACGGTGTATGTCAAATACAACAATACTTTTTTACTTCGTAATTCCATTTGAAAATGAGCTGAGACTTGGCAGGACATAGCCATGTTAACTAGCCAGTCCTTATTAATCACCTGAGTTCACAACCTATCTTCCCACAGCATGCAATGGTACGATAAAACGTCCTCTCCAGAAGGGTTTTGGGGTGGTGTGTGTGTGTGTTGAGGCGGGGGGGTACCTCCAACACACAACCAGAACCAGGGTTGTTGGCTCAAAAGCCTGGAGACCCAAGACACAGAGGTCTTGGCTTAGTTTTTCCCCTTTTCCAACTCAATGACTAGTCCTCTTCTGAAGATAGTTGGGCTTCATTGTCCTGCACCTCTCTGTAGGCAGCCATGGGCCCAGTGTCGGCGATGTAGCCCCCCATGGAGACCTTCAGTGCTTCATTCAGCTTCTGGGAAGCTAGTCTGGACTGTAGTTCCTGAAAAGGACACAGCTCACAATGAAATAGGACACGATGAACACAGTCCAAGGTCTATTTACATTGAACCCGATTGTTGCCATTTTTCCTGCCCTTCAATAAAATAAAAAACCATGGAACTGTACACAATGTGATTTTTGTTTTGCAAAAAAGCAACATTCATTATGTGTGTGTGCGTGTCTATGTATATGCGTCCATCATCTGTGTCTTGTGTTACTCATGTATACTAATGAAGACACTAACCTGATGTTTCCTGGTTTGCTCTGCAAGGAGGACTGCAGACTCTTCCAGGGACAGGAGCTTGACCGGGTCGTAGTGGAGGGGAGGATTCCTCGCTGCAGTGATGTCGTCAAGGTGTTTCCTGTCCATTTTCCTCCTTGCTTGTACAGAGAGCGGTGATGCCAGTCTAGGAGATTGATCGGTCGTCAGTGACTCTGATGAGGAGTGTTGTTCCACTCTTGGGGAAAGCCTGCGATCAAAGCATTTAAAACACATTTCAACTGATTGGTCGAAAGCCGTAGACAATCAAATGAATATCAACATGGCCGCGTCCGTCATCATGATGCGAAACATATTGAAGGCTATGAACCCTAATCCATTATCTATATGATTATTCCAAAAAAAAATAACTCACTGATTTGGTTTGAATTTGTGCCTCCTGTCCACTGAATCCGCCTCTATTTTTTCCATGAGCTCCCAGTGTGGCTTTAAGGGTGGCTGCTTCCTCAGGAAGACATTATCTCGCACTGCGTCGCTCTTTAAGGCATCTTTGGAACCGCCGGTGCTTAACGTGTCGGACAACGTGACATTTTCCAAGGCCCGCACGAGGTCCCCCTCCCGGGTCACGTCGGGGCCCGAGGAGAGCCCGGCACCAGGCGCCTCCTCGGCTTCAGCGGTCACCCTGGAGTGATCCGAGTGAGCGGTGTCCATCTGTAGGGCAAAGCCTACTGCATCAGCACCACCACCACCACCACCCTCGCCTGGCCTGTTTTGAGGCGAGACCCCAGAGTCAACCTGGACACCGTGACGCTGTAGCCGTGAGAAGGCTTGCCGGTACTTGGACTGTAACTCTGTCCCGACAGAAAACAGCCTGGCGTGCGTCTGTTCCTCGGCATCGCGGTCAACGATGGCCAGGCGTATTCTCTCAGCAAAGTCGGAGATCTTCCTCCCGCCATCTGGGAGACTGCGCAACAACCTCCTGGAAACAATAAGACCACCACTCACAGCATCACTTTATCATCACATTCACACAGTCAACACTTGATGAATGGGACCAGTTGAGGCATTTTGGATGCAAATGGAGGCAGCTGTCAGGTGTGTGTGTGTGTGTGTGTGTGTGCGCGCACTATTAAACCGAAAGGAGGAGGATGACTAAAGACTTTTTTTTGTTTATACAGGAAACAGTGTGATGAAAGACTGGACTTCCCAGGGTCCTGGTCCACACAACCCACAACACCCATTGGGCACATGTTTGGTTTTGTTTAGTTTTTAGGGTTACGCAGCACCATTATCTTACAGACGATATATATATATATATATATATATATATATATATATATATATATATATATATATATATATATATATATATATATATATATATTTGTGAGTATTGGACGACATATTTGAGATGTGTACTAACTTCCCCACCATTACCTGTTGGACAGTATTTTCTCCTGGCGCAGCAGCAGCTCACGCAGGTCGTCGCCGGTGCGGCCATGCAGGTCTCCCGCCTCCGCCTGCCGCTCCGCCCGCCACGCACACATGGTCTAGCGGGTCAGGAGACGGCGAACTACAGACATGTTCATATAGTTACGAATGAATACGGACAAATTATTTGCTTTGAGTGGACTCACTGCTCACTAATGGGGAGACATGTTGTGCTGCCCAGCAGGAGACGTCATGTCTTCCTCTCCGGCGGAAGTCGCTCTTTCCCGCCACGCCGCCACACCGCCACCTAGTGGTCCCAGGCGGCCGCCTGCGTGAGGTTGGTTTTATAATTTTTTAATATTTATATTTTAATATTGTTATTTTTTTTAAACTTTGTAATAGCCCTACAGGTACTCTGTAAATGACTCTCTGATCATGAGCTTCTGTGTCATTTATGGAAATGATTATTTGGCGTCAACTCATGGAGTTACCTGGTAGTGCCATGACATTTATCTACTTATATATGACTTATATTTCATTTTAAGGGGCACATCCATTGGTGTGACTTGAGATGTGGGTGTGCAATTAATTACACTGGTTGTTTCTTAAAATGAGGCCAATTGTTTGTTGTCGTGGCTTAGGCCTACTTTCAATGGCATTCATGTTAAATAAAAACATTTTGCTAATGACAGGTTTATCTCAGTGCCATGCCATCAAAGGACCCAGATGACTCAATTGAAAAGAATATTAATAGAGAACATAAATAGTATTTATTTTCACAATATATATGGCTCCATGTTTTATTTGCAGTTTGATATGCATTGATTCAGGCACATAATAAGGCTAATTATGTGCTCTAGAAAATGCCTTGAATATTCTTGTGCCAGTGGCTCAGGAATAGCAGTTTATTTTATAAAGTTATTTCTCTATATACATCATATGTGTTTGCATTTATCATTAAAATGCACCATATTTCATTACCCTTTCATCAACCAATAAAAACAATAGATACATTTCTACCACCCATATTCAACATCAAACAATAAATAGTAATATACAGTTTTAAAAATAACAAAATATTTCTCTTCATTTATTCGGAGCAAATACAAAAGTAGAGGAAAATGCTAATCCTGTTGACCTCTTTCCATGTGATACCAATTCTTCTAGGAGTCTTACAAGTGGACTACATTGTAAACAAAATAAAGTACAAACATCAGTATTATCAACAACATTTGATTTACAGTGCTGAGACTATGTACATCCTACACTGTAACACTGTAGTAACAGGTGTAAATTAACAACACAGATTTTACTTCAATAAAAGGCTCTCCTACATAGATACATACATCATTTACAATACCGTACCAGCATTTGACCACCTTAGAATATAAATTATATTTATTTCCCTGTCTACACCAAAATGCAAAACATATTTATACTTTTTCAAATCATCTTCAAATCTTTTTTTTATTTGGCAGTGTCAATGAGACCCACACAATGAAGTTTGGGTCACTACTCGATTTTGATATTTGCGCTTATCTCCATCAGTCTCATGAACGGTGTATAGATATGAGAGGGACCTCTTGCAGGAGGAGAGGACAGCGCTGGGGCGGTAGCATCGGCCGGACTTGAGGCCGTCAAGGGGCCTGTGGAGGTGGCGCCATCGACTGTCAGGCTCTCTGATTGGTAGAGCTGCGTGCCGGTGGTCACGTCGCGGGACGTGGTGTGGCTGGACTCTAGGTAGCGGCTGTACTGGACAGGAGTGTATCTCAGTAAACTACTCTCAAGTCTACTGGATGGCATGGAGACAACTGGAGCTGTCCTGGGCGGGGTGGAGCATGTGGTGTACTGGCTAGAATAAGGCAGCCGTTGGAAATCAGACTTACTAGGTGGCTCCCCTGGCATGCCTTGGGATTCGTTTCTGTGGATGCACAGTTATGTCAGAGAATGAGAATCTGTCCCAATCTTACCCAATCATCTCTGAGTTAACATATTGTTATTGTTGTTGTTGTTGTCCGGGAGTCCTCTTACCTAGGGGGGAAATCACAGCCCACTCCAACCTCCACGGTTTGGAGGTGATCCCTTGGCCTATTCTGTACAGACACAAAATAATTCAGCTTGTCGTCTAACTCATTATTCTAGGAAAGGAAAAAAACCAAGAAGTAGATCAGGTCAGATACATGCAAAAGACTCAGGTGGTGTCTGACATACAGTGTGAAAAGTGAATTGGTAGGTATAGTAAAATGCCACGCAGAAATGACACAGACATCTGCTGAGAGCTGCAACATATTTTATAAAACATATTATAAAACAGGTATAAAACATAAGTTTTATACCTTAGAGCACAAGCCCCACAACCCACCAACAAGAAGGGCCGCATGCTCCACTACCGCCTTACCTCACACTCTACAATAGCAATTCTGTCTAGAAGTTCTGAGATGAAGACATCCTTCTGTGCAATCTGACCCCGAAGCGTTTGAACCTTTGCATTTTATGAAAAAAAGAAAATATTTGTTATTACAATACATGATCAAGTAACATTGCGTACCCCAGAGCCGGCCCTAGACCTTTGAGGGCCCTAATCCAAATTTGGTCCGGGGGCCCACAACATTGCCGGGAGGTGCCGGGAGGTTTCTATGTGTCTGCCAGCACCAGAAGGGTACAGTACATTTGAAACACTCACTGAAACACTCAAAGTAAAGCTGACTCAATGCATTGTTTCTGTCTGAAGTGTTGAAGATTTTTAAACAGCATTAACTGTGTTTGTCCACTAGGCGGCTCCAAACCTGCAGTATTAAAACATCTACTCTTGGTGTAGCATAAAGATAAAAGATTCTAGTTTGATTTTATATTTGAATTTTTGTACATTATTATCTATACATCAAGATAATTACTGGGCACAGTATGAATAACTACCCCATGTAAAGTGCAAAATACAACTTCAATACAACACAAATCGCGACTGACTATCAGTCAATTCAGCAAACGATGCATGAGTGCCCTAAGCAGGCACTTAGTTTGCTTGTAGAGTGGGCTGGCTCTGGCGTACCCTCTGAAATACATTCATCCTTTCTTTCTTTTTTGTGACACTAGGTTGCAAGTTGAAAGCTTACAATGACGACGTATCGATGTGTCTGCTAGGGCTGGGCGATATGGCCCAAAATCCTCTATCCCGATATAAGGTCATTTAATATCTCAATAATGATACATAGCACGATATAGCATGTTTTCTGGTGAGTCAATGAATACATAGTCTATTAAATAACCACATGGTAAAGCCTATTTTTGTATACTATAGTATAATACTTGTATACTGTGAATTTAATAGTTGACAAATGAAAAGTAGTAAAGAGTATTTTCTTATTTTCACTTTACTGTAATGCAGGAAAAGACAACACTTCTGCCCTATCCTAGGGCAGAAGTCGATACCTAAGACGATATCTAGCCTCATATCACAATATCAATATAATATGGATATATTGCCCATGCTAGTTTCTGTCTGACATGACTCCTCACCTCCTCAATCATTCCTTTGACTTTTCTCTGCTGGCAGAAGACCATGTCATTCAAGTGTTTGATCCTGTCTCGGAGATCTGACGCCTCGGTTTCCAGGTGTTTGGATCTAAGTGAAGTGGTCAGTTAGGACTCAAATACTTTCTTCTTCTCCCACGAATATCAATTGAAAAACAGTGTGATGTGATCCGGATTTCACTTGTGGTGCGTACCTCTTTGTTACACTGGAATCGGTTTGATCGGTGAGTTCTAACAAGCGGAGACGTTTTTCGCACTCTTGCAGTTTCTGTTGGAGGTGGCTCTTTTCCTATGATAAAAAACAACATCCTTCTGTCATTTTTGGCACATGCAGAATCTGTGTTTGAATGGTCCACCCTGAGTGTGGGTACAGTGTGCCCTACCTGACCCATGCAGTCCAGGAGGCGTTCCAGTTCACGGATCCTTTGGTCTCGTTCAGCGACCTGGGCCTCCGCTGTCCTCACCTTGACCTCTGCCTCCTCCAGCCGCCTTATATACTCATCAATTTGGGACTGTGTAAAAATAGAAAACAAGTCTTGGTTTCGGGTATGCACTTGAGTTTTATGTTACCGTTAAAAGATAAAGGGCAACACATAAACGTAGCGCTGGCCACATTGTAATTCGTCGGCTGTATTGTAACGCACCTTGGTCAGGGCATTTCACGAGGAGCGCATCAAAATAAACGTAATCTTTAGGATGTCACCGCTTCCGCGCATGTCTACCGGTCGCCGACATTGTTTGTCTCTTTATTATCTGTTGACTCAGAGTGTGCGGTGACTGAGTAAAGGAAAGAGGTATGACGTAAGGAATGCAGACCTGCAGGTTTTCAATCTCCTCTCTGTGTTTCTTTTGCTCCTCCAAGAGCTGCTGGTCGTACTGCCGCTGGAGCCGAGCGGTGGCTTCCTGCACCACCAGGCTGCGTGCTTCCTGCGTGGCCTCCACCTGCAACACAACACAACACACGGCGTTGCTAAGGCCGCGCGGCCCTCCAGCCGCAGGCAGGAGTAGTAATAGAGCATGCAGATAAACTGGAATAATCTCTTGTGATAACATGTGAGGTGAGGAAATAACAACATGCCATGTTTTACATGCCTACATGCTGCTGCTTTTCAAGTCGGGTCCGGATTATTTGTATAGCTCTTCATCACAGTTTGCACAGAAGTGCTTTTTATGGCCACATTAGATGATACTACACACCCCTAAGCTCTACAAACAGATAAACCCTCAGAAGAATACCATGGAATACTATCTCTATAGTAATCGAAATAGTATCTCTCTTCTACATTAATATAATAGTGGCATGTGCTCCATAATATGCCACTATGTTGAAAGTGAGCGTGTGTGCGCGCGCGTGTGTGTGTGTGTGCGCACGTGTGTATGTGTGTGTGTGTGTGTGCGCATGTGTCCGTGTCCATGTGCATTTGCGCATGTGTGTGTGTGTGTGAGTGTGTCTGCTTGTGTGAGTGTGTGTGTGTGTGCGTGTGTGTCTGCTCGTGTGAGTGTGTGTGTGTGCGTGTGTGTCTGCTCATGTGAGTGTGTGTGAGTGTGTGTGTGTGCGCGTGCCCAGCATTACCTGCAGTTTCAACGTTTGGTTTTCAGCCTGCACAGAGGCCAGCTGCTGCTCCTTCTCTCGGAGCTTCTCTTCCGTCTTCACACAGGTGCTGCGCAAAGTCTTCACCTCCTCCCGGATGTCCACGCGGCTCTGACAGTTGTCCAGCAGGGATTTCTGGAGGGGGAAACTGCGTCTTTATTCTCTGCGTACCGGACCGGTGTCGCCACGATGACACGCATAGAGTGGCATCACGAAAGCAGAACCTGAACGTGCAAGAGGATTCGGTACCTGCAGGTCGATGTTGGCCGATATGAGAGAGCTGTTCATCTGGTCGAAGCTGTCCATGGCCGCCGTCCGAACACGCACCTCCGACTCCAGGCTCCGCCGCTGGGAGTTGGACGTCTGCATCGAGGGCCAAAGTAATGAGTCACACGTTGTGGGGGGGGGGTCAGGAGTGTGGGGTCTTCCAATGACATAAAAACCCGATGTTAGCCTGCCTAAACCCTATGTGAGCCAACCACGTCATTTTATCCGCAAAGTCAGACCGCTGGAAGTTATGCTGAGGTCCTCACCCTGATTTCCTGGGAGAGCTTCTGCATGGATTGCTGCATTCCACCAAACTGCCCATACATCCGTTCTCTGACCTTCTCCAGAGAGTCCCTCACCTTGGGGACACAGAGACAGGGGCAGACATACATGAGGTCATCCTTGGCCTGTTATAGTGTAGTACATCCACCCTCACTACAACATGATGAGGACGACCCAAACACTGAACCGGATGATAATAATGGTCATCATTTGTGTTTATCGACCGTTTTTACAAAAAATGAGGCTCTTCTATGTAGAAAAGCCTATAACCACCAGGGACAGGGGCCACAAATTAGCCTCGGCTAGAATCCCTAGACATGTGTGTCATGTAAATAATGTTTTCTGCATTGTCCCTGCATTGTCCCTGACCAAAAAAAGAAATTAAAACATCATCATTTTAAACCGAGCTAAGGGCGCGCACGTCTGCTCGTCTCCTCCTCCTCCTCCTCCTCTGCCCTCGGCCACAATCCCACCGAAACGTTAAGCGCGGCGACGCGTGTCTCGCTGTGGGTTATCATCTCGACTCACCTCCCTGATGTACCTCATCTCATCCTGGAGGTGGTTGACGGACCACCCCCGCGCCATCACTTCCTGCTGCCGGTCTGAGCCCGTCCTCTGCACCACGGCGTACATCTTGGGCCCATCGTGTGGCGCAGGGCTCTCTGGAAGAGCTCTGCCATTGGCTGTGGCCCTCAGGTGCTGAAGCGAGAGAGGGATTGGGTTACCGCGGCTGTCACACTTATTCACCACGACGGATCCCAGTTCCTGTGTGTGTTCCTGTGTGTGCACCTTTCTGCGTGTGAACGCCTATGTGTGTTTATTTGTGCGTGGTACCGTGGGACCTCTTCGTGCTCATTGTGTGCGCCAATGCATTTGTGCTTGGAATGCATTGGTGCTTGGAAATATAAGGTTGAGAACCAGAAAGGGAAATAAAAGAGTACAGTGAGATGCAGGGTGCAGAGAGAGAGAGAGAGAGGGAGAGAGAGAGAGAGAGAAAGAGAGGGAGTGTCAGGTTTCTGTAACTTATACGCGAGCTGCTGCCGTACACAGACAGGTCCTGGTCGGGCAGCCAAATGCGTGCTGATGCGCAACATCATCCACAGCAAACAATGGGTGACAGGCAATGTGGAGGACAGATGAGTATGTGGTGACATGTATAGGCTCAATAACTAGAAGAATCTTCGTATACGAAAATCAGTCGATATTTAGTCCAGAGATGTAAAAACAATAGACTGGCTGTATCTATCACTGCATTGTGTATACCTTTACAGAGGATACACCGTATTAAGATAGTAAATTGTAAATAAATATGTATCAAATTGACAGAATGACATTAAATGCGACGTGCATTTATTGACATGAAAATAATGCGTACATGCACAGGTCACCTGGTCCCCCACAGACGTTACAAGTGATGGGACGATCATATAATAAGTGATCTCCCCCCTCTCTAGAAGAGGGGTGTGTGGGTGTGGGACCCCTCTACCTGCTCAGGGGCCTCCCGGCCAACTGGTGTCCCTCTGTGCACCAGCCCATTTTTCTTCTTCCACCCCCCATTGGCCACCGTTTCCTTCGCATCCTGTGTACATTTAAAAAAAAGAGAAAGAAAGATCTGAAACACAATAGGTTTCGTGATGCATAGTAGGGAGTGAACGTTCGACAATGCTATGGATGTGCTTTCCTCGATGGAAGTTCAGAGAGCGCCGAACATTTGTGTGTGCTTTTGTGTGATATCACATGACTTATTATTAGTGTGATTTACATGAAAACTGGCCCTACACTCCCATGGGTTTGACACTGGGTTTGAATTAGCATAGAATTTGCCTTTTTGCGGTCGAGTTAATTACGCCTACTAGCCTTGTTTTACCAAGAAATGTAGTTCACATGTCAAATTGTAATGATTAAAAGAGACCTTCCTCCCTGGGGAACTCTAAAGAGATATTTAATGAGATGAGAGGAAAGAGGAACCAGAACAAAGGCGCCAGTGTAGTCTGATGGACAGAACTGTGTTTCACACAGTTCTGTCCATTTCTCTAGCATCTAGCAGCACATTATCCAAGAGGAATACTAAAGGCCTGCTGTCTGACTACTGATCCAGCCGCTGTGAAGTCCAAAAGATGGACCATCATTATGACATCATTACCTCTTAACTACCACTCCCTTTTTAGAGAATAATTGACATGTCTACATATATCAGCTTATAAACTGATGACCACATTCGTGATAAGGTATCATTGGACATTTTACACCTTACTGTTTATGTGGATATTCCAATAAATCCATATGCTTGCAACTTTTCAAACACAAAATAATGATGTGATCTGTCTATTGACAGAGCAGACAACACAGGTAGCCAAATGCAGCTTATTTAATTCAGACATCATTTCCTATTACATAGTGTTATATATAGTAAGAATGAAATACAAACCCCCAGTGGTTCTCCAAAACAACCTATATGTCTCAGTTCCCAACACTTCTAATGATTTAGAAACATTTCATATTATATAAGTCATAGCCATTGAGTCATTTTTCAATGTTGGTACGGTTCCTACTGAAACATATTTAAGGAAAGGAAGTTGTGATTATTTCCTTCCTTTTATTAGTACAATTGTTTTTAATCTTTTACTATATCTTTTACTATATCTTCCTTCTTCCTCCTTCAGTAGACTAATATTGGGTTGTTATAAAGCAGTGTTATGTTGTGTAATATTATGTTCCACGTTCAAAATATGTTAGATATCTTAAAGGTACATATTCATTAAACCAGTTATTCTTTTCAGGAATACTTAAAGCTGTTTGCATGCTTGATGAACATCACATGTTGAAGCGTCTTTCAACACTTGCATGCATGATTATGTCAACATTTCCTTTATAGGACCTGGAGTTTTTTTGTGTTTTTGACATAGACATCATGATTTGTGATAAACCTCTTTATAACAAGAGCTTATTAATGTATGAATTATGAAGTAATTATGAATTATTCATTATAAAATTGTTCCTGTCAATTTTATGACACATAATAAAGCTAATGTAACTTTAGTAGCCTATATAACTATGATGCTGCCCACTCACGATTCCCTGAACACTTCTGTACAGTGAGCTGTGTTCATACTAACACCAACAAACCGATCCGACTTGTTGAATGTTGTACTACTGGAGCAGACTGCTCTCTGGTATTAGTTCCCATAAAGTCGGGACCACACCCTCCTATGGTGAGCCGTGCTATCGGTTGACATATTCAGGCCAAGGTACATACAGAGCACATGGGTGTGTATCTGGCCTACTACCGGTTATTGATCGTGTTGGACTGTCAAACACTTTAAGCACTCTCCAGAACAGAATAACGCCAGCACAAAAACAACAAAAGGCAAACCACCTATGACAAACAGCTCTTGTAGCCTGCAGCGTATGGCTATGATTACACTGCATCACGAGGCGCTGGAGTGGGAAGTGCACCAAATGCACCAAATGCTACAAAACACATCAGTGTGTTGATATTGTTTATAGCTGCCAGCCGTTATGTTGAATTGTAAGTCAAATGACAAGCAAATGTATCATGGGGTGGGAGCACAGTGTGAAATGCAAAACCATGCATCATTCATACGTTGGACTAGCTATCTGACTGAACTTAAAGTAACACAGACATCTACAGTACAGTCCATCTGGAATAAAATGAGAGGCAGCTGTGAAAATGCACACACCCTTTACATCAGTATGATTACATAACCGGCCCAGATAGCAGCGACCATAAATATCAGTGCCTTTTACATTTTCTGGTTCTATTTGCTTACCTGTCCTGTATCTGCAATTAACACGGGTTGCCAAGCACATGTATTTTACCAAATGTTATATTTTACATATTTTCACCTTCACTGGACCTGTAACTATAGGTGGACTTTAAGTCACCATTGGGGTCATTTATACTTTGCAAATGTAAAGTGATTAGTATAATATGCATGATGGCCACTGTTTCAAAGGACTTGGAGCTGGACAGTTGTAGGCCGTGTCCGCCTTTCAAAACTTTTCACATGAATTTCAATCAGATTCTGCTGAGGTTCCTGTTTGCTGGTCTAAGTGCCTATTGTCCTTTTTTGTGTTGTCTCGCAGTAACCCTGATGTATTGTTTTATGCGGTTTTATGCTGTCTCCCTTGAAAAAGAGATCTTGATCTCAATGAGTATCATCTGGTTAAATAAAGGTTATATAAAAATAATAATAACTGGTTTGATGGAGCTGATGATAAAAAGGTCAGAATGTAGTGCAGCTACTTACAGAGTTTGTATGTTTGGGGTCGTCCGTTCCATCGTCGACAGCGTGTAGAGTTAGTCTAAGACGTCTGATTCTCCTCTAAGACAAAAACAAAAACTATATTTAAAATGTTTCCTTGATAAAGCAAATAAAGTGGGACAGTCTGCCTGGCGGCTGTAGGCCTATGATTAGAAGAGAACAGTAAACAAAGCTCATGTAAAGTGTTAGCAACAACGCTCTTTCTAACACATGGGCTATTGTTAACAACCCTATCATTTTATCACAGTTTGTTTGTAAAAATGTTTCATTCTTTTTGCTGCAACTATTTGTAATTTTCTAACAACAAAGAGTTATTGTTATGTGAATATAAGTGCTGCAATGGACTCATTGCAGAAACATGTTTTTCTCAATGCTGTTCAAATAAAAAGCCTGGCATGGTAAACACTTCAGCAAACAGAAAAAGGTTAGACTGAAACTGTGGATATACTGTATGACAGTAACAGGGGAAGGACTTATTTAAAGGAAAACTCTCTCACTGTGTGTGTGTGTGTGTGTGTATGTGTGTGTGTGTGTGTGCATGTGAGTGTGTGTGTGTGTATATATACAGTATATATCTGTGTGTGTGTGTGTGTGTGTGTGTACGTGTCTGTCTAATGTGTGTATATGTGTTTGTGTAGTTTGTGTGTGTGTGTGTGTGTGTGTGTGTGCGTGTGTGTGTATATATATATATGTGTCTGTCTGTGTGTGTGTGTATATATCTACATGTGTGTGTGTGTGTGTGTGTGTATATAGCTATGTGTGCATGTGTATATATGTGTATATATGTGTATATGTGTGTGTGTGTGTGTATATATATGTGTGTGTGTGTGTGTGTGTGTGTGTACGTGTGTGTACGTGTGCGTGTGTGTGTTTCCCCCCCCTGACCCCCCCCCCCCCCCCCCCCCCCCCAGGGATCTCTCACCTCGCCAGAGGGATCTGAGCTGTCCTCTGTGGTGGTGGTGGTGGTGGTGACTCTTCCAGGCGAAACGTAGCGACGCATGTCTCTCCTTCTCCCCACGTCCCGCTGCTTCTCCTCTGTCCTTGTTCACTGCTCTCCGTCCCTCCCACTCTTTCCTTTGACTTGTCAGCGTAAGCTCACAGAGCGGAGGACATCTGGCCCCCTACTCCAGCCAGGGGAAAAGGGAGGAGAAGGGGGAAGGAGGGGGGATTCCACTCGACGTCCGTCCGGTGGTGGAGGCCCACAGATCAGTTTGAGTGCGACCGAAGGGCGAGCTACAATCCCATTCCAGGGCAGACATAGAGAGAGAGAGAGAAAGCGAGAGAGAGCTACATTCCTACGTGGACCAAGTCCACCACCACAAAGCTACTGATTCACCTGGTTGACAGGTCTGTCAGTCAGTCCAGCTGGAAGCAGTTACGCCTCTTTTCTTCCCCCCCTCCCTCCCTCCCTCCCTCTCTCTCTCTCCCTCTCCCTCTCTCTTTCTCTCTTTCTCTCTCGCTCTCTATCTCTCTATCTTTCCCATCAGACCTGTAAGGCCACATTTCACCTGTTACTTTACTCCCCATACCTTTCCACAGAGGCAGCCCTGTACTGCAAAGTTGGGCAGGGAAAGGTGTGTCCTTGCTGCTCTACATTGCCCTCATAGGCCACAAACATCGAACCCAGAACCCTCACCTACTATTACATATACTGGGAATATGGGCCCTTTTTTGTCTTTGCGCTTTGTATATTGTAAACAAGGCACATGTCAACAAAGTCCTGTTTACATTAAACAAGGTTTTAAGCGCTTAGGCGCTGAGAAACATGACAAGAAGGCTGGACCCATGGCGCGGCTAATGAAATATTAATAGTGCATGGTGACACCGAGAGCCGAGAAACAATGGCAGGGAAGGGAGACCGGGGTCAACATGGTCTCTCTCATCGTTCAACACCTTTTCTCCTTACATCACATGAAGTAAAACAAATAAATAAACAGTTACTACTACTAAGCCACACATAAAGAGTGTTATAGTAGTAAGCATATTTCATGACTAGTATACATGTATGTGTATTTACATTGCTGCATTAGTACAATGGACGTTGAGCAACACTTGCAGACAGATCACATTCCATGGATGGATCAACTCCAGTCACTCCCTCTCAATAGAAACCAGAAGCAGACACACAGGGAGGGTGAGGGGCGGTCCACACAGTGCCATACTTTATTCACAGTAAGCATGAAGAAGAGTACATCACGACAAAATGTCAACATGAGGGCCCATGGTCTCCATGGTTAATAAATAACCAAACACCAAATACATGGGGGGGGGGGGGGAATTTGGACTCAGTCAACACGTTTGTCCGTATCCAATTTTAAGATGAAAGCGTTTTTTAGGCTACAGCTATAATTATTATCATTGGGTGCTATACCTATTGTTATCACCATAGCTGCAGCAAATAGTCATCCCACGTCATGTTTTCAAGGGATCTCCAGTCGACACAGCTTGGTTTTCACTCAGCTGGTCTTACAGGAATGACCAGATTTTAATCACCTTGACCTCAGATCATCACACACCAAGAGATGTTCACGCACACCTCTGTGATGATGAATAGGTGAAGTTTCAACGTGTCATGATTTATGTCGTGTAATATTGTCAGTGCAAAGCCACACAGTGAAGACATGGAAATAGTGCCTTTCCTGGTTTTTGTTTGTGGTGACTAGAATAGTAGAATAGTGCAAGGACATACTGTACTGCTAGTACTGTCCACAACAACAACAAGCTTAGTCTGCTGTGATCAGTGTGAAGCTAATAAATATGTTAGGACTTTTGTTCTAGCCGGAAAAAACATTGTTCTTCATAAGTCTAACGCTGAGCAGCCATTTTATAAATCATTTTGTTCTATGTCAAAACCAATAGGCACATAATTAACCAAATGTAAATGATCTAAAATGTAATATCGAAACACATAGGGCCTATTTATATTCTGATCCTAATTTCTTCTCCTACTCCCTTGTTTTGGGAAAAATATTACACACATTAAAAAAAAAATACTGCAAGTCTACCACAAGGGGGCAGCATAGTGTCAAATGAGCCTGTTTTTGCTGTGCAGGGACCTGGCCCTGTTTACATGGGCGTCCATGTTTCAGAGCCAATAGTCACTGGGTTCATTAGCTCTGTGGGAAAGCAGAGCAACGCCCTCGGCTTAGTCACACGTCCCTGAAACTAGCCACTTTCTTTAACTTGCACACTTTCATTGTGTACAAAAAAAAAGGAGATCAGCAATAGTCCAACCTAGTGCCCTAGGTTTTCACACAAACCTCCCTGGGCAAATCATGGGAGTCACATCAGTCTTAAAGCACAGCCACAGACACCACTTGTTGCTGGAGCCATTTACTGCCCTGCATCAGGACAAAGAGGCGCCCCCCCCCCCCCCCCCCCCCCCCCCCTTGTAAAAGCTTTGCATTTAAAAGGGTGATTTGTTGTGTGTCGACAACAAGTGCCGGGCCAATTGGCCCAAGAACAACAGCCTGTCCAGCTGTGGGGCTAGGATAAGATAAGCCCCCTCCCCGGTCAGCTTTCTGTAGGTCAGCTTTCTGTAGGTCAGCTTGCTGTAGCGGTGCTCTGTGAAGACCAAAAACCACACCCCAGCCTGGAAGTGCATCCCACCCTAGAAGTGCATCCCATCATAGATGTGCATCCCATCCTAGAAGTGCATCCCATCTGAAGTGCAACCCATCTTGGGTTACCTCCATCCAAGTACGACTACGTGGGCCTTTAATGCAAGTGGTGTAGGCCGACTACAGGATTCATATTGACACTGTATTTCAGGAAAAACGGGTTAAAGAGTGAAATGTAGAGTGTATTTGAGAACATGGGACTAAATGAGCAAATTAGCATATCCATTTCACTAACACAATAAAGAAAGTGCAGTAATGATGGAACATATTGACTATAAGGCAATTAGGCAGGAGATAATAACTTTATTTTAGTTAGATGTTTCCAAAGGAAAAGGGAGCAGGATAGTGGGAGGAACTCTCCATTCACTCTCCCTTTCAAGGGAACACAGTGCAAATCACCAGAGTAGCAAAACATTGATTGTCAAAAAATAATACAAATACAGCTCCATAAATGTGTATCAAAAGAGGACATGGTCTGCTATGGATAACTGCAAAATGATCTCAAATTACAGGCATTCTTCACCACATACAGCAATGTACAAACACACTCATATGAGGTCAACAATAAAGAGTAAATATATATATATAAAAACACTGTCATGGGAAATTTAGTAGTTATGGAACTAGCTACACACAATGTAATGTTTTTTTTATATTTTGGCAATTTTGTATGAGATAAACAATGATTTCGAAGACCAGTATCAAAAGAGCACGGAAACACAAGAAAACTAAAATAAGCGAGTGTAAAACTAATTTGAGAACTGCAATACAACATTACATATACACAGCGCTTTCAATTAAACGCATGAGCAATACTGAAACATCTCAGACTGTAAATGGTTAACAAGCCTGGTTGAAAGGGACTATAGGGAACAATGGATATCAAATAAAATACATGTGTACAGAATCCCTCATAAATCCCCTTTCCCCCCTCCCCCCCAAAAAAAGAGAAAATATGACAGCCTTCTTCTAATATAGTCAAACCTGAATAAATATACTTTTGGCTGAACTGGCTGAAATGTTCAAGCACACTGCATTTCATATAGTAATTGGAGTTTATCTTCATTGATTACAAAAGTAAATATATATCTATATGGGCATTTCTGAGAAAGATATCAAAAATATTTCTAGGATATGCTAGTGTATGCAACAGACATATTTGAGGCAAATAAAAGGGATAAAAGGGGCACCTACTTTTACAGTGCGTTACAGTTTGTGCCGTAATGTTGACCCAATCTGGACATATCCTTGAAAATTACAATAGTAAACTTAAAGGAATTAGGACAGATGCCTTTTACATGATTGTGTCTCTTCCTTCCTTCCCACAACTTTTTGAAAAGAGAATTTAAGCTGGATGTTCGCATGTGAATTGTCCAGTGGATATATTCACTAATTCCAATACAAAGCCAATACAATGTATAAATGGCTCATTTCCGAAGGGCTTTTCCAGTCGATTAGTCCTACAGTCCTCCGGTGAGTGTGTCCACGATTGTGTGTCCAGATCACAATGCAAATGTGGACATGATGTTGTCCTGACTTGAGGAGCGCTTGTACGCCGAAGAGGAGCTGAAGTAGGTCTCTCCATCAGTACTGATGTCATCATCGTCATCGTCATCATCCATGTTGTTTAGGAGTGGGGCAGAGGTAGTCTTACGCCTTAAAAGAGCCAGTAATGGAGGGGGTGGGGGGGGTGGGGGGGATAATAAGAGTGTGTGTACGTGTGTGAGAGTTCAGGAGAAAGAGAAAGAGAAAGAAGTGTGGGAGTTGTGTGTGTGTGTGTGTTGGGGGGGACGGAGAGGGAGAGAGAGAAAGAAAGACAGAACACATGCTACATGATTATCCCTCTAATGGCAGAATGTTTGTTATATACTAGTGCTGTCAGTTAAACGCGTTATTAACGGCGTTAACGCAAACCCATTTTAACGGTGTCAATTTTTTTATCGTGAGATTAACGTTATTTTGGCCTAGTGTAGTTTTTTTTCACAAGCTGTTGCAACAACTAGTAATGTTAGAAAAACTACAGCACCACAACGGATCTAGCTAGACCGGAAGCAAAACAACAAGCACGCCGTTTGGGCTTGAGCCAGCCAGAGAGTAGCAGGCACGTCACGATTTGAGCGGATGGCGAGCGCGAGGCGCCGAAATGGATGCCAATAAGATTCTGAATGGAAAGTTTACTTTTAAACAATTGCCAAATGGTTCCATTGACAAGACCAAAGTGATCTGTGTCCTTTGTCGTTGCGAACTGAGCTATCATCGCAGCACGTCCGGTCTGAAATACCACTTGATGGCAAAGCACACAGCTGATGCGAATTCTCTGCCCCCTCGTCATAGCCAGGCGACAATGGATGGCTTCAGACAGAAGCAAAAAAGAAATCAAGGGAAATTTAGAATAGATAAAAATGTGCGATTAATTGTGAGTTAACTATGACATTAATGCGATTAATCGTGATTAAATATTTTAATCGTTTGACAGCACTAATATATACACACCGTCTTTTAATGCACTGATCACCAGATTAGTGGATGGTGTCATAGTGTGTGTGTGTGTGTACCTCATCTCCGTGCGCAGGGCCTTCAGCTGGATCTGGAGCTGGTCGTTGACCTCCTGCTGTTCGTCCAGCTCCCTCTGCAGCTTCTTCTTGCCGTGCTCCAGCCGGTCGATCTCCTCCTCGGCCTCGTCCGTCTGCCGCTTCAGGGCCTTCAGACGCAAGTTCAGCTGGACAAACACAGGCAGCACATGGTCGGTTTGAGACGCAGAGGCGGAGCTAGCGCTACAACTGATGATGTCACTTTTTTTCACTGACGTAATTCCATCCATACACTCATAGAAGAAACAATGGCTGTGAGCAGAAAAAAAATAATCATCGTCATTACTGGTAATTTTCTTGTGGATGTGGGATTTTATTTTTAATGTCATGACTTATTAATAACTACTTTGAATAGCTGTCATTGGATAGTCATTGTTCTTTAGCAGCACCATCGGCATTCCTATTCAGTTGTGTGTGTGTGTTCGTTTGTTTGCTTGTACGGTATGCACGCATGTATCAGGCATGGGGAAAAGGTCTCACCTGATCCCTCTGGTCTTGCATGGAATGGTGTTCCTCATCCACGTGCATCATCATCTCCTTCACCTTCCTCTCTAGCCTGCGGTTCACCAGCTGTAGATTAGCTCGCTCCCTGCACACACGCACACGCACACACACACACACACACACACACACACACACACACACACAATGAATCTCTTGTATAGCCATGGGCATCTCACATATCACCATAACATTTGGACTTCCGGATTCTAATGAGGACTACAACTTCTGCCTTTTGGTTTTGGATGAAACAAATAGGTGACATGGCTGCTGTCCGTCTCCGATGAGGTCAGAAAAGGTCAATCAAATGCGCCAATTCAAAAGACACTACGAATCACGGCGACTACGGGTCATGCATACAGTAGATCACCCACGATTCACTACAACCTCGTCGAACAGGTTTTCCACTAGTTCTGCCAAGAAAACTGAACTTTTGTACAACACTCGGTGCAAAAGGCGCCAAGCTAAGCATAGCGCCGTGCCATAGAAAATAATGAGAGTCCAGAGCGTAGTGCAGCGCACAGCACTTTCTACCTGAATAGCACTTTACCGTGGCACCGGTGTTAAAGTTATTACCCTTCTAGATCCATCCTCTTCTCAACCTCCCCACCCCACCCCCCTGTTACTCTTTGCCGAGCCCACCACCTCCACAGAGCATTCATCCCACCTTTCCTCCCCCTCGAGCCGCTCCTCCAGCTCCCCCACGCGGCTCTCTAGCTGAGACACCAGGCCCTCCTTGTTGGACTTGTGGGAACCTTCCAGATGAGACACTCTGTTCTTCAGATCCTTGTTCTGGACAGGACAAGAGAACACACACGCATACATTATCATCATCATCAACCTTTATTTAACCAGGCAGAAAATTGCTAAGAATAAATTCTTATTTGGGTAATGGCCTGGTAGGAGGTGAGGGACCTCCTAAGGGGCAAAGGGAGAGGGGAAGTACGAAGGAAAACATTAAAATATACAGTAAAAGCACATATGACAACAATGACACAAAACATAAAAGACGTAGAAACAATTAGTTTGATGTAAGCAGTGACATACAACATAGTGACAGATAGTGATTATGCCTCAACGAAGAAACAAGGAGACACAAAGAGCGGTATGATGATAAGGAAATGAAAATGGAATGAAAACAAGAGACGGCTGAATGAATGAATGAATGAATGGATGAATGGATGGAATGAGCTGGCGTTGATCCAGGGTTTCAAGCGGCACGTGTTGTTGTCTTTCCTCCTTCAGGGAGAGCCCAAGTGTTGTGTACCTGTCTCTCCAGAGCCATCTTGTCACACTCCAGGTCCTGTCTGCTAGACCTCTCCTGCAGGAGTTCACTCCTCATCTGCTCCACCTGTCAAGCACAGCCCAGACACGGTCACTGCTACAGCCCCGCGCGCGCTACCAGGGGCCCAGTCAGAGCACACGCTGTTGCTGGAGCGTGACTATATAATAATAATAATAATAATAATAATAATAATAATAATTATTATTATTATAGTAACAAAAAATCACTATTATAATAATATATGTATTTATGAATAATAATTATTATTATTTATAATAATATATTTATGAATAATATATATATATATATATATATAAATAATCATAATAATAATACTAATAATAATAATAATAATAATAATAATAATATGTTTTAGTCATGTCTGGAAAGCGCTCAGATTGTTTTACTTTTTTTACTACTACTACTAATATTTTTTTGATAGATGTAATTCTGTGCCTCTTATGTTGGGTGTCTATTCTTCCTGAGTGTATAGGAACCAGTGACATATAACCTCCAAAACCACAAACAAAAACACCAACATATATCTTCAGAACTAGGATGCAAAACAAAAAACTATTTCGAAGCCAGCAGCAAGCTTTTGAAATGTGACCATAAGACCAACTTCAAGAAAGTGTACTGACTTTTTGTTCTAAAAAAAAAAAGCAACTTAATAAACAAAAAGTTTCTACCAGCAAACGTTACAAGCGGTACAAACAAAACATCGGAACATCTTTGTTCAGTGAAACCCACGGCCGAGTTCAAACGCAGAGAGACGAGGAACACATGAAAGCCAATAATCGATACCATGCTGATGGCTCTCTGTGGGTCGCGGGAGCCTCGGATTGGTGATATTTTATGCCAATTAGCAGTGTGACAGTGGGCTGCTCTGATGAAAGATGGCCACTATAACTGGTGGAGGCAGCACAGCGCTTGAGGGAGCTGAATCAGCAGACTGGAACATACAGCAAAACTAATCTGCTTTGTGAGCGAGGAGGGGAGATTACTCTCATTTAGACAGGAGAGGAGCACCTGGTGCCAGGAGACGCAGGTGTTATACCCCCCCCCCACCACCACCGCCACCACCACCACCGCTCCACACAGCCCCCCTCATAGCCATACAGCCTCCCCTCCCTAATATGCCCATAGTCTCCAACACGCACACACACACATGCACACGCACACGCGCACACGCACACACACGCACGCACACATGCACACACACGCACACGCACGCACGCCAAGGCTCCTGTGTTGCCTTGGCAACCGGCCCCAGCCTCATGCTGAACCAATACCCCTCTGTCACAATGCTACTGTTAGCTGTCTGCCAGGGATTTCTAGAAAGGGGACCCTTTGAGGAAGACTTAAGACCCGGGTTTTAGGCCCCTTTCGATTACTAATCTGTACTCATTGTAAGTTTTAGATAGATCCAGAATTTAATACATTGCAGCCTGTAATCATAATTCAGCATAAAAAATGGACAACATTCAACATGTTTTCCTTCTTACTGTGCCAACATAAAACAACCATAACTAAATTGACATGACCAAAAACACAAATAATCTATTCAAGAAAACATAAGCAATAGATTTGTAGGACCAAAAGCTTTTTTTGTAACCACTTTTTGTTGTTGTAATTACTTGCTTAGTCCAAGATTAGTGGCATCAGCATTCGATTTTTGATAAGACAAAAAAACAACAACCCTGAAGTATCACTTACATTTGAACTCAACAGCCTGCCAACTTGAGACTTTTGGCCACATGCACATCTTGGCAGAATTATTATTATTTTTTTCAGTTTGAAGCATGGCTTTGATAGACACTGTTACACCGCACTGGCAGGACATCAGCCCTGAAGGATTGCGCAAGATTGTCTTACAATGCAATAAGTAGAGCACTTTCTCTGGACCAGAACATTAACAAAGAATATCTCACACAGCCATTGCCCGGCCTAGACCAACGCATGAACTAACACACACAATGAACACGAAGGAATCCTATGTTTGTTTTGTGTATTATGTCGAAATTAGAAGCGTGAGCGGTTTGGCATCTAGGTCTGGTGATGAAGTATGATGGTGATGATGATGGCTGAAGACAAAGTACAAAGTCTATGGACAGCAGCATGGAGGAGGTGGCCACTAAAGCAGGTGTCTATGGGGAATGGGAGTGTTGTGTTAAGGGTGTTTAGTAGACCTGCTCTCGTCCCCGGTCTATCCTGTCCATGAGCTGGTCTCCACTCTGACGCTCTTCATCCAGGTCCAACTCCAGCTGAACAATCCTCTCCTGAGACAGCCCAGAAAAGACAAGAGACCATGGTCAGCAATGAGGAGAAGTAGAATAACATTGGCGGAGCATGGTTGGTGGAATCAGTTTCACTTTAATGGCCAGAGATTTGCTATGGTTTATACATAGACCCAATTTACAGATTAGATTACTTGCAAATCTAATTTCATGTGATATGGCTATGCGTGTGTATTGTTTCTTTGTTTTCTTAGATTGAGATAGAAGTACTTTTTATTTATATTCATAGTGACCCTAAACGCGACTTTCAAGTTCCTAAATTTGCCGTTTCATTGATGTTAACAAATATAACCAATGTCAACTGTGAGAAATCAACTTTTTCGATACATCCATGGTTTCTAGTTCACCTAAAGAATGCACGGAAAGACACAAGACACATTCTTTGTAACTTGGCATCCCAATGTAGTGCATTGTACCTCCATGAGTTTGAGGTGCCGAGCTTTTTCCTCCTTGGCGTGGGCATTACTCTGGCTCACACTCTCCAGGTCTTTAATGGTTTGCTCCAAAGTGTTTTGCTTTAGCACAGCCTCGTCCCGCTCACTCTGACACTGCTGCAGCTCCTCCACTCTGCGGCCCAGCTACACACAAACAAACACACACACACTTTACTGGGTTGGCTTTAGTTCAAGGAACCTGTGTTGTACATTTTACTGCATATATTCTTCTTAAATCACAAATCTATTAATTAATTAATTAATGACCAACACTTTAAATAAATGTTGTATTGTATCTATAGATGTTTTTTTACTCACTGCTTCGAGAAATTATGACATAGTGCGTCTACTGTCTCTACGGCAACTAATGTAGTCATCACGCCCAGAATATCCCCCATAGTCATTACCAAGTGATGCCCCCCACAGCTGGAAAAATGCCCTCACAGCTTAATGTGAAAACCACAAAAATGAATCCCTCATGCTCATTTCCCCAACAAGAACAAATAATTGGCAATTACAAAAGTGTCATGCCATACATCACACGATGGGAAACTAAATGGTAAATACTTAGTTGGAGTTATTTGAATCTAGAACAGATTATGATTCTGTAAATAGATCTGATTGTAAATTCTGGTTAGAATAGCAAATCACCAGTGGTACCATCTGCGACAAAAGTAGGAAATCCCATTTCCCATTCCGAACTAATTCCCCCTGCCTTTTTAGCTGCATCATTTGTCTTTACGACTTAAATCTACTCCACTAATTATGTTGCATGCATCGAGGGTAATAATACAACATTTCATGTTAAACTACATTTAGACCAAATTAGAAGTGAAAAAGTTTCACTGCATCTCTTTTCAGCAGGTTTGCAGCCAAAACATCCGTCAAGTATGCCAAACGCAGAAGGGAGGAGGGCTGGAGGAACGTGGAACGAGGACCTCACGGGACGCGGCACGGCGCAAGGGGGTCGTTAAGATTGTCAGGATAAGAGTGGAGGAGGATGTTGAATCAGCCAGTGCAGCTCTCACAACAATGACATCACAACAATGAAATCCTGCACTTCCTGTACTGCAGCTGGGCACCCCATACATCAGCATGGCTGCTTGTGTGCCGGCGTCAACCGTCTAAGATGGGACACCTTGATGCATGTTACCTTCGTGCAGAGCTCGGCAGGGAGCATGTTATTGGAACAAGTTGGAACACATTTTTCGACTGTAATTTGCAGTCCAAGTATGTGTTGATCTGTTTATTCGTTAATTCTAGTCATCCAATTAACTCTCTTCAGTGTGGGACATCGCTTAAGTCCAGCGATAGCAGATCAGGTCTACTTGTGATAGACTAAACATTTTACTGTAGACACTTAAGTCAATCACAAAACACAATTACATTTTGGCAAGATATCAAATACATCCTAAATTAGTAAATTGTGTAAAAACTACCATTACTATAGGGTGAGTAGTAGAAGTAGAAATATTAGATGCAAATCCAAACCCTGGTTAGACATTAGTGGAAAGTACAGCATACTTTTTTGTTCAAAGCGCAATGCATGTATAAATATATACATGCATTTAAATCTATTTGAAAACTCGACGCATCCACCCCACCATTTCAAAATGAAATTATTCACGTTGACCTATTGCTTTGTTGAACATAACATTCCTAGCATACCAAAGAGCAGACAAGGTTAAACCACTCAATTGAAACCAGAACAGGGCCAGGGGTTGCTTGAGTTATACTGAACTGTTGAATTAATATTATAGTGGTTAGTGACACAAGCCCACTAAGGGATTATAAAGGGTCTCACTGTAAGCCTACTTACATTCATATCTCACCCTATTTAAATACTTTAAAACTAAATGTTAGTACAAAATATTAGTACTTCTTAGCATAAGTATCGGCATGTCTCGAATGCTGTACTGCTCTATTCTATCTAGAAACTAAATAAATAAATACTTCAGCTTACGTCAAATAGAATATTTGAAAAGACATAAGTCATAACTTATTCAAATGTCTATTAATGTGATCAGGTTTGAAAAGAGGACCGAAGCGCACACATTTTTGAGTCATGATGTCATCACTCAAAAAAAGAGATGAGTGAGTAGGGGAGGTGGAAAAACCACATCTGACTCTAAACAATGGCCTGTCTGAGACTTGGGAGTCGAGTTTGGTCTGGTCACGTGACCCGCAATGCACTGATTTTTTTAAATGTTATTCCATGAGTCATTGATCCTGTGGTGTCTCCTTGCGCAGAAGACTCTTATTGGGTAAGTTATGGTATGCTGGTCGACGGACTGAACCGTACCTCCTCTTGCAGGCTCCGGGCGGCTCCCTGGGAGCGCTCCAGGTCCAGCCCTCGGTCCTTCAGCTGCCTCTGCAGCTCCGCCAGCTCTCTGCGGTTCTTCTCTTTGTAAATATCAATCTGCTCCTGCAACTCCTGCGTGGAGCACTGCGACGCGTCCACAATCTCATTCATCTGCAGCAAACAACATAGAAGACAAGATGGAAGATATGAGAGAGCAAGTCTCCCGGAAGTGCAACTACTATACTAAAACACAGTTCAAAGCAACTACATGTGTGCATTCACTTTGGAAAACCTTACTGAAAACCAGTATTGTCCTGATAAATTACACCTGTCCTGTAAAAACAGACATTGGTAAAGCATTTATAATTCATAAAGCAACATTATTATGAACATGGATCCCTGAAAAGAAAACTGGAGTGTTATACACTACGACATTATTTGAATCCACCGAGATTAGTTCTCATTGTTCAACTTGTCTTGCCTGTTGCACTGCACCACACCCATATCCGTCCCGCCTTGCAATGCCTATATTCACAGACACCGAGTTCCAAACTGGATTCGACTTTAAGGCCTTTTCACACCGAGTCTGGCACACACGTATTACAATGCATTGAGCTACACAGGAGGACCGCCTTGTGCTCACCTCCCTCTGCAGCTTCTCCACGGTGCGGTCCAGCAGCCTCCTCTCGTCCTCGATCTCGTTCTTGGTGTTCTTGAACTGCTCTTTCTGAATCCTCTCCTCCTTCAACCTCTCCTCCAGGTCCCGGTGCTCGAGGCTCAGCTTGCTCAGGTGTCTCTGTGAACGGCCGCACCGTTCAGGACTGATCAGCTCTACTGCGCTCTCAACGGTTTAGTCACTGGCTCACAAGTTGTCGCGGAACATGGGAAGTCATCAATGAAACCAACACAGATCCCATAAAGACGCCATCTTCGTTACTGTATCAGCCCATGACAACCCCTTTTGGTTTTACGTGCTTCCTTATAAATCACAGCTAAATAGTTTTGGGTGGTTTTGTTTTTTGTTTCTTTGCACCCTGTGATATTTGTGCTCACAATGCTGATGTTTGATATTGTGATATTTCCCTATAAAAGTCATGAACATCGTCGTCTCTCTGAAGATGCTTAGTGAATGCTGCCAGTGTGTCTTCCCATGATCATGCTCCATTAAAAAGCCGCCATTAAGTGTTTTGAATTACAAAGGAATCGACTGGTTATGCTACCTGCACGTCCTCCAAGCGCGTGGTCAGAGCTCTGTTGGCGCGCGACATCTCCTCCTCTTGCTCCTTGACCTCCGCCAAACACTCCTCCAGGTGCTTCTTGTCCTGCTGCAATTCATCACCAACAGAGCGTGTCAAACCAACCGCTTGATTCATTGAATGGACACCAGGGTCCAAAATTAACACCTGCCACCAGCCAATGGCTGATAGATTTGACCATTTGGCAGGTAAAAAAAAGAAAGCATGGTTACATATTAAAACAATGGCTTGGCCCAGAAGAGATTTCCACGCCAGGCAGATCAAAAGACAACATTTTAAAAAGTAAATGTAGGACCCTGATGGGCACGGGCTTTCCTGTAGATGCTGGATCTCATACGAGCTCACCTCCAGTCGGAAAACTCGGTCGCCCAGCCGGTTCTCCTGCAGCTTGGCCTCGTCCACGACCCGGTTGAGTTTGGTCACTTGGCTCTCCAGCTCCTGAGACCTCGCGTGGAGGCGCTCGGCCTCCTGGCCCAGGCTGCCCGCTCGGTCCTCCGCGGCCCCCTTGGTCGCCTCCACCTGGGCTTTCTCCCGCACCGCGGCGGCGTGGCTCTGGAGCACAGAGGAATCGACAGGCCTCAGTACAAAAGAACATGGGAGCGAGTGGCGGATCATAATGGAATTAGAGAAGACTACTATGGAGGAATGCGCCTGCGTTTCACATGGCCTATTCAACAGGGTGACATTGTTGCTGCGCTCATTTTCTCGCCGCAGTAGCGCAGTGCCGTGTTTATCATTACCATAATTTCTTCCCATAATTCCCCCCTCTTACAGAACACTAGTGTGCTGCCTTTGTCAGAGTACAGGGTCAGTAACAGCGCTAAGAAGAACAGCTCAGTCCTTGCAGATGTATAAACGATGACGATGTGTGTTTGGTGTTCACAGACCAGAGGGAGAGCGGTGATCGGAGGACCACAAGGAATCCTCACAGTAACTCAGAACCACTCTTACACATAGCCGGCATCGACACGGACAACCGTAAACAGTTTCATTCAACAGGAGATTTAGTTGCAGTCGTCCACAAACAAGACTATCTGGAATGAGATGGAATGCCAGACAGCCGGTTTGGCAGTTTCCTGTACAGTAAATGCCTCCTTCACCTCGAGATGCAAGATCCACAACAGTAACCTTGACAATACCTTAAACTCAAGTTTCTACTTCAAAAGCTGAAACATAAACTCATGACGGTAAAAACCTCTCTCAGAAATATTTTTGGTTGGGGTGCCGTCAAAATACACATCTAACCTGGGCCTGTGAAGCCTTTTGTGCTGTAATTGTTAGAAACAATTATGTTCAATACCATTTCAATTACATGTCGAAACATTTTTTTTTTAAACGTGCGTAACGTACCGTCTTAAGAACAACACAGTCATGTTTTTATGACCATATGCAGCTTAGTTTGCAATGTGAGTTATCTATAATTCGCCTGACAACAGTAGGCTCAATATTTGTAATGTCAATGGGATCATCCACGCATATGGAAAAACTCAGATATCAGGAGCAAATAGCCAATCTTTGGCTGTTCAGTAGAAGAATGTGAAATTGTTGTGTTGCGAACAACAGTAGACGGTCAAAGGCATGCTTCCAAGAAGAGTGAATCATAACAAAAACACGTTGCATGTCTTTGTGCACGCAGACAGTTTGACTCAGATAAGGTTGGACATGCTCCCATATGAGAAAACAAAGAACATTTCAACAAAAGGGATGCAAGACCTTGCACAATATATGTAAATATGTACACACAACGTATGTAAATATGTACACACAACACATGTACATTGCTGATCACAAGTGATCAGGAATGAGTGAACTTACTGAAGCATGAAAACTAAATGGAATCTGACTTACAGGACGGAAAAAGAAATGTAGCGATAACATTGTTTGCAAGAATGCATTATCAAAGCCGGTTTTGAATCAAGATAGGTTTTGAACTTCCAGAAGAAGGCCTACAGCCAGGAGATATCCACTAGATTCAAGTTGTCCATTTACAGTCTCAAATGGCCCTTGTTATAAACCCCTCCTAACCTTAACAAAATAACACATTCAGAGCTCACAGTTGGACGACTGGCAGAAGTGTAAGGCTATCAAGCATAGCCTTTTGAACTTCCAGATAATTAGTGCAGAGGAACTACTGCAATCACTGGATATATACCATTATCGTTTCTATAGTAGTCCAAAATGGAATACATGTCCAACCACATATTTGTGACCATTTGTGATGAATACTCAGTTATGCTTTTATTGATATTCATCACACTCTCTTGACAAATCAAGAGAGGTGAGAGGGGTGAGAGGCATTAATAGTTTCATATGGTGATTGATTTACAAATGCTGCTTCTCCAATCCCAAGTGAGGTGTTGGTCACCATGTTTCTGAGTCAGTGAACAAGGTCACCCTGGCCAGCTGCTATGGGCCCGGTTAAACCTGTTTACCACTATACTGCCACAAGGACACCCTCCTCTTTACAGCCTATGTACAGAAAATATACTTGAAAATACTTTAGCTTGCCAACTTGATACAAAAATGCTTTCATGGGCTCAAAAGACAATGAATCTACTTTTTACAATTTACATGTGTGGAAAAAACGATTAAATAATGTGAAGTAACAGAATAAAATCAACATTAAACAAAAATGTGAAAAAAGATGGATAAACAATTAAAGTTACATTATTATTTCTGTACAATATGCATTACAAATGACACCTTATTTTTTCTTCCACAAACTAACAGAGCACTTTACTTGGGTCTTTTTCCTGTATGGGTCAAATGTTTACCTTAAGTTAGACATTAACTCACAGTGTGATGCCTTTAAAGTTCAGCATAAATGCCATTATGAAAAATCAACATCTCAGGTGAAGTACTGTGTTCAAGCTCACTTTAAAGTTATTTTAGGCCACAGTGAACCAAGACCCATTCACTGCCATATTCACTTGACACACAAAGCATTAACAAAGGAGTTTTGCGTTAATCTTAAATTAGGCTGTGCTTATTCAGCAAAAGTAATCCACAATCTTGAACAGCGTCATCATTTCATTCATTGACACATAATATTGTCCTTTAATGTAAAGTATGGACTATTGATGTGCTGGCTTCATTCAATTATCAAATAATCAATATTTATTTTCATCATGACACATTTACAGAACATCATGTGATTTTGTCACATTAATGTTATCAAAGAACTTCTCATTTTCCAAGACAACAACAAAGTAACCAACATAAAACCTGCACCATTCAAATGGGACAATGGCCTCTGTGTATTCAACTCTACCTCAGCACAGAGCAGGATGCACAGAAAGACAGGATATCCTTCCAAAGCAGCTGCAATAATATAGAACCATGACTTCACTTACAAAGCAGGCCAATGGGAAGATAAATTGCAATGAATAAATGCAATACTACTGAACAAGGCAAATTGGACTTTAGGTAAAATAAACATATTATAGCTTTGCAAATTACTTATTCGACATGAAATTGTATGCTGGGCTGGCTAGTGGCTACCTCTGTTTGGAACTGGATCTATATGAAGTATAATCAGCGAGGAAATAGTTATATGACTAGCAAGCCATTGAAGGACTTGTGGCGTTGTTTTCAATCACAAATAATAAAACGCAACTGAAACAAATGATTTGTCTGAAAATGTGTCATAATTACACTCAAGTTGCCACGGTCACAGGGAACAACAGAGGTTTCCTGCATGGTATCAGATGCTCAACGCTCTGGACAAAGCATACCACAACAGCTCCAACTACTCTATGGTAATTATGAGCCTCCAGTTGCTAGGACAAAGTGCTGTCAAAGAAAGGACACGTTTCCCCAACTCACATGTAACACCTGGTGCTCTGTTATGACAATGGTTTCTTCATGCACTGTTCAATACAATCCGTGTCAGAAGTAACCAAAGCTTTCCTACCCATCTTCTATGTCCCACACAATCCTCCACCATCTGCCTAAATATACAAAAAAACAATGTGAACCTAATTTGTTACATAGACCAGGATGTTTTCAGTACTTTCAGAACTAAACCAGACCTTCTGATACCAACTTTTGTTCCCTGCAATCTTTTTTGGTGGATTCCCTTCATCCTTTTCTTTCCAACACACTTCCTGTACAAAACGCTTTTCCTTCCTCATCTTCCCAGCCACTCGCTAAATCAGCAACGTGCCCCTATGATGGGAATACGGTGCTATCATCACACAATCGACCTTGGTGCAAGTGTGGCTTCTGAAAACAAGCCGCAGGGAAACTGCTGTTTGGAAATGAGGCTGGTTGATACATTATGTGGTTCGTTTAGCACATGACTGGGCCACAGATGATGAGATGAGTCTCTTTAGGTAAATGGAGGGGAAATAGTTCATGGGTCATGGAAAGAGAACCTACGGATATGGATGTCCGATATTGGCTTTTTTACCGATAACCGATATTGTTCAACTCTTAATTTCCGATACCGATATCAACCGATACCGATATATGCAGCCGTGTTTTACACCAAAACTAATTTCAATTTTACTATTCAACGTAGAAACTTTGAAATAATTCCAAACCACCGACATAACTACAGCTACAACTAGCGTCCCACTACACGGCCGCACATGCCCAGGCTTGTTATTGAGACGGCGCGGTGCGTTTGATGTCATCAAACCACGTCCTCACTTGAAACATAATAGATGTCTGAAATTATTTCAAACAAAGTGTTTATTTATTTCGCACTGTCTTTGTACTAACAGAAAATGGTCGCTTGCATTCGACTCAGGACAATTAGAGCTTCCCAACAAGGTATAACATGCCATAGGCCACTTTAGTCATTTTGAGCTTTTTTAAAAACCGATACCGATATTTTCCGATATTGATTTTTTATGCCAATATCGTCCGATAATATCGGTGGTCCGATAATATCGGACATCCCTACCTACGGAGTTGAGAAATGACCGAACACGATAACGGTATAGAAATGTAAGCCGGCCTTGAATGTACCTTTGGTTCTTAAAATGACAGTGGAGAAAAAAAAATTGGGTCTCATAGAGCAGCATTGAAGGAAGGGTCTGCCTCTCCACAGGTCCAAGCCGGTGAAGTGCAACACAGCTTGCATTGGGGAACATGATCTGCAGAGGGCACATTCTCAGCACTCACCCCGGCATTCCTTAATAGAAGAAACACTTATCTCTACCTCTCTGCAGCTCGCCGTGGCACATTTTGTGCATTCCTGAGTTTTCTAAATGATCAACCATTTACATGGAGCGGTTTCCTGAGACATAAAGTATGTCTCCATGCAAGGGTCACTGGAGGAGAAACCACATAAAAATAACAGTTTCAAACATGTTTTCAATGTTTATGAAATTCCACGTAATTCCACTGGATTAAAAAAAACCAAAACAAAACACAATGGACCCTTCAAGTTAAGACAAAACATAGGGTCCCTGCTCTGGCCGGCCATGCGGTCCCTTTCTACGACACACTGACCCACTTAGTCAGGGTGCCCCAGCCCCCGCGGCTTTTATTGTGTGAAACAAACTCATCATTCATCATCTACCGGAGTCCACCCCACAATAACCCGGGCTCTTCCCAAGCAGGGGGCCCCGGCCCCAGCCAGGGCTGCTCATTAGATTAGGCATGGCTTGCTCCTCCAATTAAAGTCACACACACAAAGCAAGGCAGTGCTCTAGTTCCTTCTTACATGCTCTCTGTATGCATTCTTTGATCAGCGGTAATGTCATTGCTGCCACTGCATGAAAATGCAGTTTAATATCAAGACGATACATCACTTAGTCTTGATTCATTTGTCTCAGTCACTCTCCTCATCTCTTTGCTCGCACTACTAAAATAAAAATTTAAATAAAAAATAACTAACCTTATATTTTGGACTTCTATAGCTACTGTGCCCTCTGACCGATATTTTGAAACTAAGATGTGAAGCACTCAAATTTTTTTCATGCTTTGATTAACTAACTTTTAAGTTTCTTTGGACAAAAGTCTAAAAGTGCTAAATGACTAAATAATATACATCATTCACCCCATTTACCCAAGAGAAATATCTAAATTCTACAACCCTTTTTTAATCTAGATACTATCTAGATCTAGATAGTATCTGGTTAAAACAAAAAGATCTGTTTGCACGAAGGGCAATGTAAGGGCACAAAAGAAGGCACAGCACAGACATGTTTGAGAGAAATTTGCATACGACACCCCCTTGCTTTATATTGGTTGACGACCGGTGATGTATGAGCCAAGCGCGTCACTTGACAGCGCTTTCGTGAGATTTTATAAACGAGAACAACGGGAATCAATCTAGATTGAATGTAGTATACACCACCTCCAGAGGCGGTTGTCTGCATCTCTTGAACAACTGTTCCTGCCTGTTTAGACAAAACGTCTCTTTTTGCATCGCAATCTCACAGTTCGTGTAAAATGGGCGCATTGTTTGCTTCTTCACATTATTGACTTTGAAAGCTAATTTTTGAAAGTTACATCTGGATTTGCATGGAGGCAAACATTGTTTTTGGCACACCACGCCACGTCTTTCTTTACCAAAGCTACAGGCAACTGTTTGACATATAAAATATAATACCAAAACGGGTCACAAAACAGGTAACACAGGACTAAAACTAAAGGCCAAAATAGGATGAGATGAGGCCATTATTTCCATAAAATTAACCAAACAATGAGGTCATCCTGTAGCTTGTTTACAAAGCATTGGAGACAAGCCCTGTTAGGAGGACCAGGGCCTGTGTTCTAGAAAAGGAAATGACCTCATAGACTCTTTATGTAGACACCATGGAACCCAGCAGCTCGGTAGGAAGCTATGGGACAAAGGCAACTTCCAGTACGACAACTACGCATCAGTGTCCTCTTTATTCTCCATTGTCCATATTTAGCTTCCCAACATCTTCAGAAATGCCCCTCTGAGTCGTTTCAAATAGAACTACAGATATGAGGAACATTTTAAAATTATTATTGATATAAGGAGAATTTGAATATTTTCCTACTTTCCCTTCAATAAGTGACCTTAAAATGAAGGCTATTGAAACTTACAAACACCGACCCTACGACCAACCCCATAAAAATGAGTGCCATTATCTATTCTTCACAGTTTACTTCAAAGCAATGTCTTTAACTTGGATGCTTAACATATGGCTGAACTTTCAATGGAAAACAAACACGGCTACAGTCCCCCTCGGTGCACTTTCTTATCTCTGCGGCCTCTCTCGCAGGGTGTGTAACAGGAATGGGGGAGGGAGGGAATGTCGGGAGTGTACAAGCGGAGGAGTGTGGGGTTGGGGCCGGGGAGTGAGGACAACACTAAAGGAGCAGGCTTATTATTACCTGCTTGGCTTCCTCCAGACTCGTCTGTAGCCTGCTTATCTCCTTGTCGTACTGCTCCCGCAGCTTGTCCACCTCATGGTCATGAGTGGCCACCTCCTCCTTCAGCGCTCCCTTCAGTGCCGTCAGCTCTCTCTCTCGCCTCCTCAGCATCTCGTCCAGCTCCTCCCGAGCCAGCAGAACCTCCTGGAGCTCTACTCTTAACTGCATCAGGTCCTGGCAGAAAAATGGCCACACACACAAAAATATAAACTCAAAAAACAAAAAAACAAAACACAGATTGGAGGTTCGTTGGGACAGCGGTGGCATGAGAACTTGTTTGTGGGAGTGTGTAGACCCACAGATTAAGAGATCTATGAAAGACTTCATTTCTATGACATGTTTATGTACATGATCTGTATTCAAGCTATTTAACTAATATGTATTTCAGTTAGTCGAAGAATCGGACAATCTTTCGCCGGTTGTGGTTTGGCTTAATGAGTAGCGGGTTAGGACCATGCCCTCTATTCAGAGGCCTTGTTTACACATGTCGCGTTTTGACGGAAAAATGGTTGCGAGAGATCAGGCGGGAGCGGTTGTACGAGAGATGTAGAGTGCGACGTTATCCAAAGCCACGTGAACTGGTACGGTTGCTACGTCTCTGCCCGTTCTCTGGGATTGTGCAAACCATGGATGTGATGAAAACCTGAAACCTGTATGTGCGTGCGCATATCAAGCAGGGATCTGAGACAGATGTGAGTGTGTTGTGCCCTTTGTATAAACAGGTGAGTTTTTCAAGCTAGATACAATCTAGCTTGAAAAAAAACAGTTGTAGAACCCACATATTTCTAAACACGGGCCTATGACTAGATGCTATTGTTAAAGGTTTCAATATTTACGTTCTGATGTGGACATACCGTCATAATGGCGTCTTTCTCTCCATCAGCATCAGCAGACTTCTTGGCGGTGTCCAACTCATCGTGCATCTCTGACAGCTGATCCTGCAGGTCACGTATCTCGCTCTGGTACTTCTCCCTCTCCATTTTCACCTGGAAGAGCCTGCCACACCACATTAGAAACGCTCACAACGTGGAATTTCGGGGGAGAAAAAAAAGTCACACTGGACATATTTCACACACGCGTTACCCAACACACGGGGATTAACAGCCCCAGCGCTCGTAACTTAATACCCGCTTCACATACATCTTTGTATGGACCAGCGAATGTATTTACACTACCTATACCCTAGAAAACTGGGGGCGTACAGACTCCTGCCGAAACACTTAAGACACATCATTTAAGACAGTCACACTGGGTGCGTTTCTGCACAGTGCACTACAAACAGGTCTTTCTAATCATCATCATCATCATCATCTTTGTGCAATTTGTCTAAAAACACAATCAAAAAGTAATGTGCGATTCATTATAGACGCACATAATTCAGGGTAATTACAAGGGAATTACATATGACACTGCAGGCCATGTTGTTTGAGTGAATGGTAAATCAGTCAACAAGAACGCCAACATGTCACTCACGATGCGAGGTTGTGAGAAAAGACAAACAAAGCTCGCGTGAAACAAAGACAATATGAATGGCGAGCATCCGACCGGTCGGCTTACTCCTCTAGAGTGGTCTGTAGATCGGCTTCCGTCTTCGTCAGGTTGTTCCTCAGACGCGAACACTCATCCTCACTCTGCTGCAGCTCCTTCACACCCGCCCCGATCTTTTCACAATCCAGACGACTCTGCTGATTAACGACACGGGCGTAATCAGAGCGTGCGAGGAGCACAACGTGGAGACAAGCTGGTTCACATAGACCAATAGCACCAAGTTTGTTTTTCATTTTTGGAAGCATTATTAAATCTACCGTTGATATACCGTGTAGCTACCCATGATATTTTAAGGGTGTTTTGCCGGAAGAAAAGAAGAAAAAAAACATGTATATATGCAAAAAACAAAAAACAAATCTAGCGATATTATAGTATTACCATGGACTGCTCCTTAAGTTTCTGCTTTGTGTCAAATATTTCCTTCTCCAGCTTTTCTTTCTGCTCCTGAAGAGCCTGGGTCTGAGCAGCCAGGTCAACAGACTGCTGAAAAAAAAGAAACACTAGAATATAATGCGTGATTATACCATAGATAATATTTGTTCATATTCAATTGCTGTACACAGACTAAAACCCTACCAATGTGTTTTGTTTTCGTCTACTGAAAATCTGAAGCCTATAAAAAGTCGCCTCAGAGATTCTAGTTTGTAGGGAATCGTATAATTATAATAATAACAATATCACAAACATACTATTCGACTCACCTGATTGCTGTCCACTTGGACGCCCCCGGTGGCCCGAGACTTCAATGTCTGGATCTTCTCAAATACTAGGTTCACCTTTCTCTTGGTAGTATCATCGTTGTCACCGCTTCTGCACACACACACACACACACACACACACACACACACACACACACACACACACACACACACACACACACACACACACACACACACACACACACACACACACACACACACACACCTAATGAGCCATTCACAATCCCTTTGAGTGTGCAGTCAATCAACAACTCTTATTTCCGAGTGCTCTGGGAGCGAGGAAAGACATTGGTCAGTGTGGGGAGAGGCTGGACGCATAACAATGCTTTGATGTGTCACATCGCAACACACTGGGCCTCATTACACCCAGCTACTAACTAAAGAGGTACGCGAGGGGGAAGAGGTGGGCAGCGATTCAACTTGTGGACTTTCTAGCAAAGAATCCACAAAACTTCATTCCGTCCCGCAAACTCTTGACACATTTTTCAGCCGATATGAATAGCAGATGTCAGATTTATGTTTCGTTGAAGGGGAATTCTACACCACAAAAAATGTTGAACTATGAGGAACTACGTTTGTTTTATTGGTTGTATAATTGTTGATATAGCCAGCGAAGCCAACAACTTGTCCAATGTTTGTCTTCTTGCCCATCCAGCTGTGTTTCCTTTCCCTTGTCCTGTGACCCCCGACCCGTGGCTTCACACACCCACAGAGGTTTCCTGCCGTGGTCGCTCTACATTGACTAAGCCCATCACCCATCTGCATACTCATTCTGTTGATGTCAATAGTATCAGTGGAAAGACTGAAGTATCAAGAATTATGTCAATCATACGCGCCTAGTGGACTATAATTTGTGGGCTGTATATTCAAGCCTAAATCTAGCAAGAATACATTCATTTGATGGGTTACCTATGCTTGACACATTGACAATATGGCAGGCCTACATGCTCTTCTCTGTCAGGCCATGAGCATGTTGCATGAAACAGAAGTTTCTAGACGTGAAGGGAGGAGTAGCAAAATCCTGCTGGGTAACAAATTCAAGACAGCTGTATGATTCACACCCAGCGTGGGATGGTGAAAAGAGCACATTCCTTCACTTTTATCAAAAACAGACAAGCTATGATAAGGAAAATCCTCAGGCGGGGAAGTTTCACTTTTAAAACATAACACCTTACACTATTTATAAAGGTCAGTTTCAATGGATGAGAATGATCATTAAGTAATTATTCATGATTCTATAATGGTATACATTTAGAGGACATGTTTCATCGACATGTGTATGCTGGTGAAATGCAATGACCCTGAGATCTGCACCTGGAACAAAAATAAACTAAATGTGTTCCTTTTATTTATCAAACTGTTATTATCATTTTAGTTAGATAATAAACATGAGATTTGTGCTCCCTGTCATCCGGCTAGATTAGATCTGTAGTAGGAATGTAACCCCGTTATCGTATTACTGGATGAGGTCAGGGGGTCAAAACCCTCTTATCCCCTCCATCGTTGCAGCCCTGTACTGTGTGTGGGCTTCCTAAATCTATCAAGATTTAGGCCTAGTTCATCTAAATTATTTTAACCAACACCACTGCAGAACTCCTTAACCATAACCACATATACAGAACAATAGCATTAGGGAAGTAACAAAAAAACAGAGATGTACAAAACGTACCCATCCTTAAGGTAATTATACAAAATCTGTTTTGCCGTCTCTTCGTGTGTTTGTTGTGAAATCTCCTGCTGGCCTTTCAGAAGATCAGGTGTCACCTGGAGAACAGGAAATTAACAGAAAGTGTGAGAAAGGGAGTCACTGATTTACTCAAGATTGTTTGTTTTCTCAAGATCAAGGCAAGGGGGGACTAATTATAAAATCATTAAACAGAATGTAGGACAATGCAGGAATGTATTGTCAAGCAAGCATAAAAAAAACCCCTAGAAACAACAACATAACAAACAAGATGAAAACTTGTGTATATACCCGCAACTAATTTACCTGAACTTTTGCCTCCATGCCTGGCATTTTGCCTGTGCTGGAAGAAGGCTTTGAAAGAGGCATTGTCACTTTTGGCGAAATCTTTCCAAGTGAAGAGGACCCTTCTACATTTTCATTACTTTTAAGAGCAAGAGCATTGGAGGATCGACTTTGCGGTTTCATATATCCCTGGATGGAGCCGACTCCTTTAGAGATGGTATTCTGAGGGGAGGTAGGTGCACTGTTCCCGCACGATGAAGGCCTTGAGCTGGCTTTGCCATCGACAACAGAGACCCAAGAGTCCTGGCTACCGGTGGTCTTCTGCAGACGTAGCTGTGACGGTCTAAGCACGTGCTCCATGGAGGTGCCCCGCTGCTTGCTGAACTTATCCATGTAGTTGGAGCCTTCCTGCATGGCAAAAGGCAGGGCGCTATCCACGCTCCGTGAGCGCTTCCGGTCCTCCATGTTGATCCTGTTCCTCCGTCCGCTCCTGCCCCTCCGCTGGTGGCTTCCATCTTTACAGTCAAACTTTTCGATGAGCTCATCCACGCCGGGAATGGAGCCTGTGTCGATGTCTCGGCCTGAACCGGCCAGGAAAGGAATGTAGCGACGGTTCAGGTGGCGGTTGATGGTGTCCGAATACAGGGCGTCCAGTTGGTCGTCCACCAGAGCCCTGGCCGTGGTGGTGGTGGTGGAGGATGAGGATGAATGGCGGGAGTGGGAAAAGGACTGCAGAACGGGCCCACTGGAGTCTGTCCGACGAAGAGGAAGGATATCGGGCTCAGGGTGGTTCCGCTCCAGTGTGGAGTCAGCACTGCTGATGGTGGTGGTGGTGGTGGATCGGCGGGAGCTCTTGTCCTGCTCATGGACTGGACCAGACACAGTGGAGGAGGTCTGGTGAGGTGGTTGGCTTGGTTGGCTCAGAGCTTGTGGGTTGAAAAAAGTCTTGGACTGAGATGGACTCTGGGGTTTGGAATGAGGCGGTCTCACCTGGGCTTTGGGTTTTGAGTAAAACAGCGCCGTTTGAGGCTGAGCTATAGACTTAGGCGCCGCTCGCTTGGTTTGGGCTTTTAAGTGAACCGTCTCAGACGGGCTTTTGGATGAAAGTGGCGTTTTAATCTGATGTGCAGGACCATCATCCAGGTCGAGACTCGACGACCTGGCGAGAGAGCCCCCGGGTAAAGTAGACTTGGTAGAGGAGCCCTCGTGCTGGGCCCCGGTACCAGCCAGGGAGTGAGGACGTGCGGGCAAACTTTGGAATCCATCCAGGGTGAGAGAGTTGTTTTCTGGGTCATACGGCTGCAGGATCTCTGGGTGTTTCTGGAAGTTCAGCAGGGCAGATGGTCTCCTTCCTTGAGAGTCTGACGCTGCATGTTGTGTTTCACTATAATTCATCTGCTTTTGGGACCGGTATTCCTTGAAGGGACTGCTGGAGCCATCCTCTTTCCCCCCTCTGAAGTCATACTCATTGTAGTTATCAATGAAAGACTCTTCTGCCTCGCCACACCCATTGCCATTGGGGTAACCGCCCCCGTCCTGATTGTTAAGAACTACATAGGGATGTCCATCGATACCCTGCACACGGATGCTGAGGCCATAGGTGCCAGCTCCA
>JAOPHQ010005123.1:50000-392500 GCA_030340625.1 Merluccius polli
CAGCCTTAATGACCTACATCGGAGTTTTTAACTTGTGTCGTTGACGTTTTAATTTTCATTTAAACCCGAGGGCGTCATCTAGTGGATAGGGCAATAATTGTCTACCGTAGGCCTGGAGTGGAGATTGATGGTATGGAAATCAGTGGAGTTCAAAATGTTGTGTGGGAATGTAAAAGGTTTTTGGCAGTGGCACACAGCATGCAAGTTGCAGAAAGTAACTATTTAAGGAACTATAGTTGGATTTTGCCGGCGGTTTTGATTGTGTTGGTGCGATCGTCGTGAGTCCCCATCTGAAGGGGTACAACAGGGTTGAATGAGAATTAGAAAATACACATATTCAAAAATATGTACAGAGGCCAACATGTGCAATAGTTCATGTCTGACGTGGAAGAGGACAAATTTGCTGAAATATGAATGAATTATTCTAACAATATTGAGTAATATCAGTCTGCTTCTGTTATCAGCATAGACGACGCATAAACAACATACAGATAGATACCATTAAACAATGACAATACAATGCTACTGACATTTTCCAAATTACAACATAAATGTAACAGAATAAAACAATATCAATAACAATGTATTGTCAAATACATTTAATCACTAAGTTTCAATTCATTTCCAAGTTGTTTTAGAATTGCTATACTATTACTTGACATTGCATACGGCATATCTCCCAAGACTACAATTTGTATGTATCAGAAAGGTTTGACCCTCTGCCACACCTCGCAACCAAGGCTTCAACTAAATACGATGTCAATCATATGAACCGTCTTGTGATAAGCGACCTAATGCTATAGATACATGGCTATGAGCTGATCACTATTTCTTCCAGCTGCCCTCCTTTGTAGCCAATCACTATTGTGATGTGTGTCCACAGGAGGAGTATGGAGACTGTATAGACTGTAGTATGGCAGCGCCTAGCTTTAATCTGAGCTTTCTGGCCCTGTGTTATGTTACAGCAACACACAATAGAGTCTCTGTTCTCCACTGAGGTGCCACAGCTGGGACCTCTGAGCATGCTCAGTAGAGAGCACTCTCTGACCCTGGGAAATAATAACTGCATTAGAGGCAAGTGAACATGCATGGGGATGATTCATGATTCGGAGAAGCTCATTTAATTTCATAGCATTTCATAGTTTTCCCTCATGTAACCCCCCACCGCCCAAAAAAAGAAAAAATGCATCAACCTTGAAACGATTCTATGAATTCCTGTGGTTCTGCAAAATTGTGACAGGCAGAGACAACAATCACAACATAAGGCCAAGTTATAAATAACTATAGGATTTAAGAAGCACAACCATGAGTTGAAACAAACAACCAGCAAACAAAAACACAGGGTGTAGAAATGAGAATACAAAACAACCGCCACACAGCACTCCAGTGCAAGCTGCACACAGTAAAGAGTGGATTCTCTGCATAGCAGAAGGCCTTCTGTGACAGTTCAAGGAGACAAGCCAAAAGCTGTCTGTCAGCAGAACCACACAAAGACAGCCAGACCCACAGGAAGTCAGCCTCCCAAACATGGTGGTCCCTTACTTAAAGACACACACACACACACACACACACACACACACAATCTTGAACATTGAAAAATGACGATCATGATTTACATTGCATTACCGAGCTCACCAGTCAGCACATTGTGTGTACAGCCACTTGTGTCAGTGAAATGGGAATCGGGTTGTCAAGACTGGGAGAGCTTACACATGTGCACAATAATAATGACGTTATTGGCACGCACGCACACACACACACACACACACACCCACACACACACAGAAAACAACAGCTAGGCAAGTATATATATATATATATATATATATATATATATATATATATATATATATATATATATATATATATATATATATATATATATATATATATATATATATATATATATATAAGGGATAATGCCCGACGAGGTGTCCATTATCAGAAGTTAATGGACGACGCGGAGGCGTGAACCGTCCGACGCGAAGCGGAGGACGGTTGCTTCCGCGAAGTCCATTAACTTCTGATAATGGACACCTCGAAGGGCATTATCCCGCTTATACCATGGTCACTTGCCAAAGAAAATAAATTAAGACCATTAATTAATATTTGCATGCGTTTTACAATCAAAATATAAAGTTGTTCACAAGCCATAATTTGGCTTCCCTAGTAACGCCTGAGGGTCTGACTAATACCTGGAACAATCATTACCCTCCCGTAAGGTTCTTATGCAACGGAAACGTTGTTCACTCCTCCAGTAAATAGGACGGACCTTAGCTACGACTCGGCAACGGGAGGTATTCTAGTCCGCTCAGCTATGAGCCACAGAGCTGACGTAATGCATTGTACATCGGGAATCGCGACGGCCTACTTTCAACATAAAGTGTACATATTTATAATTTGAAATATGTCCCAGCCTTTACACCACAGATACTATAGGGTCTATAGCATATAACCGTGTTTTCTGATTACAGTTTAATGCATTTTTCACAATTTACCAGCTGTCGTTTTGACGACTAATCACCGCGCCATTCGTTTCAATGGGAATCGCGACGGTCTATAATTTCAACATAAAGTGTACATATTTATAATTTGAAATGTGTCCCAGCCTTTATACCACAGATACTATAGGGTCTATAGCATATAACCGCGTTTTCTGATTACAGTTTAATGCATTTTTCACAATTTACCAGCTCTCGTTTTGAAGGCTGAACAGACAATTTGACTGGAAGTACTTAGTAGGAGTCCATATAGCAGAGCTAGCTCTGCATATAGCAGGGATTAATGGCCAACCTACAGCAGCCAATCAGAATCGAGTATTCCCTCTCCGTTGCCATGGTTACCATCTAGCGTTTGAGCCAGCGCAGTAATCTAACTGTAATCAGGCAATTTGACCCGAACGTCTTTCCTAGGTGTACATTATCACTTTTTAACCTACACCTGCCAGCCAATCAGAATCGAGTATTCACGCCGACCATGGTATAAATATATATATATATATATATATATATATATATATATATATATATATATATATATATATATATATATATATATATATATATATATAAAGTTTAAATATATATAAAGTCTAAAGTTTTCAATCCAAAATACTCAAATACACAAGTATTCATGAGAGCTTATATATGCAAAATATAATGTACGGGGATAAAAACCAGAATCCAGACATGCTTTAACCAGCGTACCCCATGCCAAGATGTGGAGAAAATAATGAATATGGCAAAAGATTAACTGCTGCTCTCAGGGAAATAAATGCACGTACAATTAAGCTTAAAAAAAGATGGCACATTTATTGCAACATAAATGTTATATACATTTTGTGTAGGACAGAAAAAAGCTAATTCTTCTGCTGCTGTATTTTTTTTGATGTACATCAACAATTCCTTGAATTTCCTTTGACATGAGAACAAGTCTTTCATCAATCATTTTAGATTTGTTTAGCTCACACAATGCATTCTATATCTACTAGACTGCAATCCTGTTATATTTGTAAGATATCATTTCTGATCATAATGAACAGGATATGGTAAAATCACCATTGTATGTGGTTGTTTTTTTTCTATAGTAAAATAAAGTAAGAAACTTTTTACTCAAAACCTTTGATTTCAAAAATCTAGAAAGAGTAATATTTGTAATTCAAGAAATATTCTTACAGTATTATTGTATAAAAGACTACCTACAGTGAAAAATAAGCCAAATGTTTTTTTTTCCTTTAGATTTTTTGCATGTTATACAAGGGACAGCATCTGCAAATACAGCAAATAGTAACTTGGCTAACAGAGGAGCAAAGAAAGGAGAAACAAATAATAAAGAAAAATAGGGACAGAGAGCAATAATTGGCATACACAATATCCCCAATCAAGCCCTGCCAACGTTAATATGATAGTTAATGAATACTGACATGAAGACAAAGGCCACTCAGACATTACACAATTATTATTATGTTTTAACAAAAAAATACAATCTGAAAACTCTTACTAGTCCAATCAATTTCCCTCATTCTGGATGTGGCAGTGTTGTTTAAGGTGTAAATATGATGGAAGACCATATACAAAGAAATACATGGAATATAAATCAAGTTGTAAGACTTAAAATAAAAACAAGTACTAACATAAAGCATGCACACTGATCGGGAAAAATAGCCCAATGACCAAAGTCTTAAACATATGTCTGAGTTTGAGTGTGTTATATGGAGTTCAGTAAACTTATGTTCAGGAGAAAGATCCCACCTGTTACTCCACCTACCTACCAACCTGTATCTAAACCCTCCTTTTTCTACCTGTCCGTCATAGTATTCTTTACTCTCACCCTCCACCTCCCGTCTCCTCCCTACTCTCTAATTCTCCGGGTCCAGAAGGGGGATCCATAAATCGAGTGCACGCCGCGAGACGTCCACCCAGAGCTGTCATCCCCGACTACCTGATTACGACATTTTTAATCAATAAACTAACTTAACATACTGTTGAAGGCGTGATCTGTACTCGTGAAACTACAGTTAAGGTCAACTGTAATGTTGTATTATTCCATATGCTGTGGATATTGATATATTACACAGCATATGTGAAACAACTAGTCTGGCTTAAATGTATTTCATTTCACTGTTTACATTATAACCTTGAAAATAAAAACATATCTGTAATAATACAAACTGAACATTATATGATGAAACCCTAGATAAATGATGTAACCAGTTTAACGCTGCTAACAGAAAGATGTCATGTTATATACGTTCATCAGGCCAGGAGATCGTGTGGTCTTCGTTTGTGAAACAATTTCATTGGGAATCTGATTAGCCAATAGCAATAAATGACAAAAGGAAGTCACTTCTGTACTCTAGACTAACCATCCTTACACGGACAACAATCAGCAAAGCAATGTTTATATTTAACACTATATGGCAAAGGAGCATAGATACAGAGTCCCATTGTCCTTTAGTTAAGACACTAAAAATATGCAAGGAATGGTAAGAAAAGCAAATTGTTTTCACCACCAACTCCTAGTGAAACAAAATACAAAAGTTGACCTTACAGTAAAACTAGAGTTTGCCGATTTTTTTTCAATTGTTTTCATGACTATACCAGTCATCCCTAATTCGGGCCTATATTTTCACTGCAGAATACATACAATTTGCCAAACTAAAGTATTAAGCAATTTCAGTCATTAAGTGAAATGCCCCGTTCACCCAGATTTGAGTTCATCTGCCATCAGACTTTAGATATTAATATAAAGTCTAATTTGTGAGACTAAATTGACATAGACTGGCATAGGTAGTTTTGGTTTTTAGATGTGCTTAATTGTGGAATGCATAAAATATAAATATAAATAACATATAATCTTTTTAAAAATGGGATGCTAATGTGGGCATAAACGTACTCTAAACTAGCCAATAAATTAATTTGAATAATTTGGGCAGTGTCTTTCTTCTTCGTGGGTCATCCCAAGACTTTAAAGTGGAGAGTGTTCAGTGTTACTCGTGACATTGGCAAACTGTAGATTAACTGAAAAGTCACATGCTGACCATAACTCAACTTTCCCTTTGGAAACATAATAAATAGAAAATAACACAAAAAAACCCAATTGCTGTTACAATGCATTCATCAATTCAGTTTTAGGCACAAGGCGATCTCCACAAAGGTTTAGAGGAGACCGCGTCAGTCTCTGATTGTTCCGAAGCAACGTGCTCCATTCAGACAGAATGATAAGTGCTGAAATTTTGCTCAAGGGCAGACATTCGCTATTAGACACTAGCTGTTGTCACATGGAAGTGATTCTTGTTTCTTCTCAAGTCATAGGATTCAATTGTGTCATTCTTGTAGTTTTGCCTCAAGTGGTCTGTCTCCACCGATTTGTTCGTCACAATCTGTGAGTCCTGGACCGGTCACCAACTTTATCTCACAGAAATCCACTGAGTAATGATCTGGAAATTAAGATAAGAACAATCAAAACAATGAAAAAAAAGGAGGAAGCCAGACCACATCCCAGGGAGCTCTGGCTCCCATCGCGATTGGATTTTACATTTTACACTAGATTCGCAGAACAGTGAAATCTGAAGGTACAGATCCACAGGGGCGTGTTTTGACGCGAGGGGACGCGCCGCTTCCCAGCATTGGACGCTTGGTGGGCGTGCCACTAGGCGGGGTGACGATAGATGATTGACAGGTGCTCTCCTGATGGAACGTTTTCCCGCTCGTCCTGATTGGACGAACGCTTTCACTCGTTGGATTTCATAACGGACCAACATGGCGGCTTGTTTGGCAACTTTCTGTTACATTACGAAAATAGTTCACCGAAATGTGTTTCTGAAAACATTTGAGGCGAGAAATAAGCCATACAGTTGCTGAATCTGTCTTTATTTTTGATCGACAAAGGGTCGTTTAAAAGTTTGTACGCGAGTTTCCAGAGGCGTCGAGTCGCGCTGGGCGCCCCTGATTTGCATAAAGTAGCCTAGACCTCAACTTTATGCAAATGAGGAGCGTCCAACGCGACGCCTCGTCTCTCGAAACTCACCGCGCCGCCGCCAGAATGCATTGCGCGGCTGCTTACATAGAAAATGAATGGGAAGCGTCGAAATGACGGATGCTGTGGATCTGTACCTCGAGGGAGTCGTTGTGGAGTCGTTGTGGATGATGCAAAATAAACGGATTGTGACTACAGCCCATATCGCAGACGTTTGGCTGACTTGGCATGACAAGTGTGACCGATGGCCAGTTCAGGGGAGAGAGCTCAAAGGAAAGCAGCGAGGAGTACCTGTGTCCTCCTCAGTGGTGGCCCATTGGGTTGGACGCGTCGCCAGGATGGAGTCCAGCGTGGGCCCCCCCGGACATCTTTTCCCCTTCCCTTCTCTTCAGGCAGGCTGCTTTGGGGTTCAGGTTTCTCTCTGTCGGTACACAAAATACACACTGAAACATATCGCTCTCGTTCTGAATAGACGTCATCAACAATCGATCGCTCGCGCTAAATCTGCTCCATCTCTCAAGTCGAAACTCTTGTTATATAAAAGACGCTTGCATCATGCATTGCCCCCAAAAAACACCAACAACACCCAACGACAGAATGTTGGCCAGTGCCGATTCGACGCGTTTGTTGTACGTTCGTACAACGCACTTCCCACAACAGCCATCAATCCCTAATGGGTACGGCACACTGGCCCCACATTGGTGTTTTTTTGGGGCCGTGTGCAAGCATCTTAATATTGAGACGCTGTAGAACCAAATATAAGGACGAGAAATATGACGCCAGCTCCGTGGCGTGACGGGTGCACCTGCCGCTGACCTCGGACCTGCTGCTCTAGGCTCAGTATGACGGCCACCGCCTGGTGCAGGATGAGCAGCTTGGTCTGGGGCTTGTCGCTCTTCAGGTGCAGCTGGCACATGCGGCCCAGCTCCTTGAAGGCCTCGTTGATGTCCCGCACGCGCAGGCGCTCCCGCGCGTTGTTGGCCATCCTCCTCTCGCGCTCGCGCTCCGCCTTCTGCTCCGGACTCAGGTCCTCGTCCCCTTCGTTTATACTGCTGAGAGGGCGGAGAGAGCGAGAGGAAAAATGTTTAACGCGGGCTGCCGTCGTTTTGCCGTCGTTTTGCCGTCGCGGTTTAGAGCGCTCGCCCCTTTCCGATCCAGGGGTGGGCGGTTTGAGTCCAGGCTACGTAGCGTGTGCCGCGTGTCAGCCGTTACATAAACTCTCTAAAAATACTGACGCGACTGGGTAGATTGTGCTTGAGTGTTGCAGGCAAAAAGCTTGGAAGCACAAAGCAACAATGACGGGAAGCTACTGTTTTTTTATTTACTGCAACACTTGTTAACCATTGTGTCTCCACTGGGGATGACGCAAAATGTATACCGGCGCGCTATCGCCACAAGTGGTCGGTCAACGGGTAAGGCTATTGGCTATGTGACTTCAAAAACAACGGATGTAGTACAGGGTAAAATAAAAAACAGCTCCGCAAAAAAGGGGTTTGTCTTTCGAGCCTTACCTTGTGCGGGTTCCACCCCTGGGCGTCTTGACATCTCTCCTGTCGCTCTCATCTTCTGACTTGACATCATCGGAGGAGCGGTCATCATGCATCTCGTCTCGGCCCTGGTTTTCCACCTTCAGGTGTCCAGCCAAGCTCGAAGCAAGTCCTTTTTTTTGTAAAGAACAAAGGCAGGCTAGAACACTTACAACACTTATTTTGCTATCCTATCCTATTCATCCATTTACAGTCATACAAAACAACCTGTGGCATTTTGGAGTGCTGTGACTGTACTGTACTTTGGGCCGAACCTCTGAATGTTTCCAATGTTTGGTTGAGTTCAGCGGTGGACGTGGAACCAGCACCCGTCAGCCCTGCGTGGGTCACAGCATCATCCCGGTGTGGACCCCCCTGGAGGAAGAGACCCGGTCATGACATGTTGGCTGCCTTTCAATACCTTTCCTTAAGCTTCATCACTCCAGTAGGGCTGCAACGATTAGTCCATTCATCGATTAGTCGATCGCTAGTAAATAAATTGAATTAAATTTGTATAATCGATTAATCATTTAGGTAATTATTCAGTACAAATAGCAAGGAGAACTAGGAGTGTGTGTGTGTGTATTTATGTGTGTGTGTGTGTGTGGTAGGGCTGCAATGATTAGTCAATAATCGATTGACAGAAAATTAACTGAATAACATTTGTATAATTGGTTAATCGATTAGGTTATTTATCAAGTACAAATAACAAACATTTCTTAATGCTTCAGAAATTGGTTCATGGATCATTATAAAATGAATACTGTAGTTTTTCTTGGCTGCTTGTCAGATAAAGCAAGCAACTTTAAGTTATCACTTCGGACGCTGGTAACTTGTACTTGCATTTGCTATTAATTCTGCCATCGTCTAGACTAAACAATGACTCGATTAATGCTCGTTAGATTAATCGACTATGTAAATCATCGTTAGTTGTGAGGGGGGGGGGGGTCTTTCTCTCTTCTTATGGAATGTGAGGCGCTGCTGCTGGCCTCCCCCCCCCCCCCCCCACGACCTCAAGACCCTCCCCTTGCTCAGCGGCACTACGCTAATCTCCGCAGTGCTCTCAATGGGCGTCCAACCCAGCTTTGTCTGGAGGGGGGGAGGGAGCCTGGGGGCCAGGGGGCCGAGGGGAGGGGGGGGGGGGGGGGGGGGGTTCTGGCGAGGGATGAACGCTGCCACTTTCACAGCTCAGCCTGATTTCCATGCAGCTAAGGATCTTTGTGTATTGGTTTAAGGTTTATTATTATTTACGACCTATGTGAATTCAAGACTTTTTATTACTTTTGATACTGGGTGAGGATACCCTGGGATGGGGGATGCACACTTCCAGCCATTTACAGCTCCTGAGTTGTTCATGGGCATTCAAGTGTGTTGCGTCTGGTGAAAGCTCTGGGGGAACTAAGCCTCACACAGGAAGTGGTCCGTGTGTTTAGATGCCACCATGTTATGTCTCACAGACACACGATATCAACGCTACAACTCCAAACACACATTTATCTATTTAGACAATCAAATAAAGGGCAAACGTCCAAGCAGATGGGGTGTGAGTTGTAAAGCATTATACAGACATATAAAATCCTGTCTCTCAAATAAAATGTTAGCAATTGTAAGATAATATATTAAAAGAGTATTGCAATAGGCAAGGGAGATTTTTATGAAAGCTAAGAACAGTCTAATGAATAAATAGGATTTACATCTTTTACTGCCATTTTTAATGAAGTACAAAACTTGTACTTCAAGATGAAACAATTTGTACAGTAATAGCTCAGATGCTAATAACCCTTAATACTTATATACAAATGGAGCTAAACGGCCCCACATTTTATCACAGTTTCACTGCAAATCTCTGCTCATTGTGAGTCTCTTCACAGGCTTGGGAGGGAATGCCTAATTTCAAGAGACATACGTTTCCCTTATTCCCAAGAGGAGAGCACACAAACTCTTTCCAGACCGAAGAACAACTTCAGTCCATTTTGCCTGGTTTCCTCATTTCACTTTCACCCTTGTGGATACTGCCTTTTCTCAAAACGAGGGGGAGTCTCGAGCCAGCACATTACACTTATGGAAAATATGTAGTCGTAAATTGAACTGCTCCGTGTGGAAAATGTTGAAAAAAATAAAAATGGACCCATTCAAAACAGGTGGCTGTGGTTGGCAATGTATTCAAGACCAGTTAAAACAACCATCCACATTTCAAGATCTTTTGATGTGCTGCTTTTGAAACCCTGAAAACCTGCAATTTCCTCAACATTGTCTGCAACTGTAAAGTGTTCCTACCAATCCCACTGTTCGACTTGGAACCAATGACGAGGGAGGAAAGTTTGCTCCGATGGCTGCTATTGGCCCATTTTGTGCTTGACCCAGCAGACTGTGTATGTCGCTGGGCAGACTGGCGGTGGAGCCCACTGCATGGTTCCGCAGAACCAGGATTGCATCATCCAGTCTGTCCAGACGGTCTTCCATCCGGGACTGGGATATCCCCGAGAGGATTGAGAAGTAAATCGTTGGAAGAGGGAGAAAAGACAGGGGGACAAACAGAGCAGGTTAATATATGTAAGCATATTAGGGCTACACAAAAATGAGGGCACGACAATGTTTGCATGGGTGAGAGCTTGAAAATGCAAAACGTACAAAAACCTAAGCAAAGGTAACGCAAACACAAGGACAAGTGAGCCATCGTCAGCTTGAAGTATCCCAAATCAACAAATTAGTCCTTGCCTCTAAAAACAACTACATAACATCAAGTTCTACCACCGTCTTGGCATACTTAACACATTTAAACAGCTAATAATCGTGTGCAAGATTGTTATGGCAAGCCGAAATGGCAAAATAAAAATAGCTACCATGAAAAAACAGCCGTGAAAAAAAAAAGGGCTGCCAAGCATGAAAATCAAAAATAAGGAGGCGAGGATGAATGGGAGACGGGATAAGTGCTTGAGCAGAAGGGTACCTCGCAGACATCCTTTAAGAAAGACATGGCATCCTGCAGATGCTCATGTAGCTGCTGATGAACTCTGTTTTTCTGGCAAAGTCACATAAGGAATAAGAAAGGATTAAGGAGAATGGTCACTAGAAATTGATCAAACTTAGTAGTTGTGTTTCAGTAAAGAAGTGCATGTACACACACAGTTCAAGAGAAATTCCCTCTCTACCTCTTGCCATTTCTATTTTCGCAACACGGGGATGTGTTGAGCAAAACATAGTATTTATCCCTTACAAGACTCTGTGGGCTGTGTTTGACGTGTACATCTGTGGCGTGTGTGTCATCCCAGACCGTGGCTCCTGTTGCGGTGCAGCAGAGGACCTCTTGGAGCAGTGGCTTTATGCAACAGCTGCCAATTCCACCCATTCACTTCCTACGAAGTCCTGTTCATTCCTTCTCCCCACCACCCCAACCCTGTCATCCTTACACTGGCCCAGGGAGTGGACTAGGACAGATGGCTGGTCACACCCAAGAGGCAAGTATTGTTCAATGTAGCTGTCCTTGACTCTGACAGGCATCTCTATGTAACGCTGTAGGTCTACTCTCCATAGGGACCGAGCATACAGTCAGTGTAAAGCCATAATAACCCACAACACATAAGAGTGTTGGCAGTGTGTTGGCCTTACCAGTGAGTGAATGGAGTTGTCGTAGTTTGGGGAGGAAGGAGTGTGTCCACCGGCACGAGGCCATTGGTTATTACCTGATAAGCACAAAATCAAACGAAAGAGAGATGGTGGTGGGGGGGGGGGGTGTGTTAGAAATGATATCTAATTAATTTTACACACCTGAATATTATTCAATGTGTCCTTATAACATTATGACATTTTGATTGACTGGTTATCTGTTGGTTTACTAGATACATTTAATAGTCATTAAGGCTAAACTGCATGTCAATATGAACATCATTGGTACCGAAGAAACCAACAGATTGCACAAGCTTGTATGCCTTTTCCTCTAAACTACCAAACAAACACAGCCTCACTGACTGTATGTATGAAGGCAGCAGGGTGTGTGTGAGGCTTTTTCCAGCTGAAGGCTGTACTCAGTACTCAGTCTGCTTTCCATTATAGTGGAAAGCTGCCAAACCCAGCCGACATCCTGGCAAGAAACTACAACCAAATGAAGTCTACACTCTCCCATCTACTCTCTACACTCATTTTTTATTTTGTTATTTCAACATTTTTATTCTATCAATTGTAGCAATTATTATATGATTGATTGAAACATCAATCATTAATAGCAAACTATTGAACGTTGCTTTGAAAGAGGACAAGAGAAAGGGGCTGTAGTGGCTGTAGTTTCCCCTGGTGTGATTCAAGGCTCCTACGGCATAGCTGCTGTGAAAAATGAGCCTGTTTTTTTTTGGCCCACTTTTAACATAGAAGGCTAATTGAAGAAACCAGCCATGAGTAATGCGCTTTAATTCACGGCAATTCTCATGCTAATTCATGTGGACACCATCATCATTTGCGATTTACTTCCCACAAAATTAGATTAAGCAATACAAAAAAACCCTGCGACTTTAAAAATTAAGTATAAATCCTTATGAGGTTTTACTATATGATGGTGTCGTGAGTGGAGCTTGGCTGATGAGATGGGGATCTGTGTTGAGCTCATAGTCATCCGTTGAGACAACCTCTGTGCTCGCTGTCAGATCAATAAGGCCCTTTTATACTTAAAAAAAATCGAAACAGGTGCATTCGCACAGAGAAAATGGCCACCGGTTTGCCACCAAAACGATGCGCCGCATTGGCCTTCTATCACCGCAGAGTGCGCTGGGTGCTCAGTGGAAATAGTCCAAATTTTCCCACACACACCCCCCCCCAATACAACACTGCCTGCAATTGCTCAACAATACCATGTGGATGATGACGTCAGTATCTGCTACCCGTAAATATATGATATCTGTAAAATACAGATTATTGTGTCCCACTCTCGGTTTTTAATTCAAGATGGTAGGAAACTCCTGGCGTCATTAAAGGAACAGCCCACGCATTGAGGTTTCCACTGTATATATTGTACCCTGTTAAAATCACTGTATTCGGCAGCAGTTCAACAGCCTCTCGGATCACGGCAATATCGAGTTCGACTTCGTAAGTATATCGGCACGTTTACAGCCTGACCCCGCCCTCGCTAGATGGGCAAGGAGCAACAGCTGAAGATGAAGAAATGCATACATAGAGAGGCAGCTGTTGCCAGAACATTATCACACATGTGTGGGCACAAAGAAACAACCAACCTCTCCCTCGCTCTCCATTTTCTTGGACATATATGTATAATAACTGATCATTTTTTCATTGGTTAAACAAGTAGGTGAGACACTCTCATTGGGTGCCCTGATGACACATACAGTATACTAGTATCAAGTCATGGCAAGTTGTTTAGCCCTTAATCACAGGGCACCCCTGTTATATGATACCTCTGTGAACACTGAATACGTCACAAGGAACTGTATCTTCCTTGGCTAAGGATAAAGTAAAGGGTAGAAATAATATTATATGATGGTATTCATTTTCTTTCATACATGAACTGTAACGTGGTGGAATAAATATATATAGATCACAGAATAATGTATGGTGGTGACTTTAAAATCAATGCATCCTCCCATACTTAGATTTTAATTTGGTCTCACTAAATGAGAGCCGTGACTGCCTGTTTGTGAAGCTCAGTTTGGAGAGCCTAGCATGTAGCTCCTCTAAGGCCTACAGGTGGTTTGCGTTAGGTGGATGCAGACTAGTGACCCACCACTATTTCAAGTCAACGGGGAAGAAATGTGATTTAATTCTCGTAATACAAAGCCAATACATTTTCGGACCAAATTAAAACAAGGTGTAGGTGTATGTTAGCCTGGGAACCAGACGAATCTGCGAGCTCATGTTTCATTTGCTCTGGCAGATATGGCTGGCCCCCTCCCATACAGACAGATTTCCAGCCAAATAACCAAGATGGCTGTCACTGATGTGGAATGGTCTGTTGAATCTGCTATTGTACTAAACAAACCGTTTGTTGCTCAGATTGGTTGTAGGTCTATTCAATTGCGTCCTGAGGCATTTTGGTCTGTGCCTGTTGATAACGCCCCTTGGAAATTGAAAATGAACTGAGAGACTAATATGCATTTGGTCTGACGACGCCAGGCTAGGTGTATGTAGTGTGTATAGTTGAAGAAAAGGCCTTCCTACCTGCCCTTCCAGAGGGGGTAGAGGCAGCAGTCACTGCTGTGTCCACGGAGGCAGCACCTGCTGTGGCTGTGAGAGGTGAGGGAGAGGGAGACCCCAGCGGGGTGGAAGGGTTGGAGGGAAAACTATTGCTTGTGTGGTCAGGAGAGTAAATCTGGGGGACAGAGAGCAGAAGATGGGTTTTAAATAAATGATCAAAGGCAAAAGGCAAAAGACAGCCTATTGTTTCTTGGTCCTATTTTATAGTATGCGTATTACCACGATTTAGCCTAAAGTTGCCTCATTGATTCCAGAGTTTAAAGTAAAATGCAATTTATTGCAATTTGTTACAATTATTGGTTCTTTGTCCAACTCAAAAGACCACAGTTACTAGACTGTGCCAGTTTATCCGCTGCAATAATACTGATATTGTAGTTTGAGGATGACATGTCAATCGTAAGAACAGGGGAATTGGGGGGAGCGGGGGGATTACATCAAACCAAACTTGTACAAGGATTTAATTTTTTTCAACAAATGCTGGATTAAGCACACGACACATCTCAGATTTGTGTGGCTGAATAAGAGGATATGGTGTCATAATGGAAGATATCTCAGAGAACCAAGAGTCTTAGGGAGGATCCCAACCAATTAACAGACTTAAGATCAAATTGAGCTTGCAGGAAACTATTTGACTTCTGTAGGGATGATAGAGTGCAAATCATTATCAATAATCTCCTTATTCAATCTTGATCTCTGGGCTTTAGTGTTTCAATCAACTGTGAGAATAAAGCTAAAAGCGTGTTTGCTGAACAGAGCGGGTGGAACGACAAATTCAGTCCAAATGTAAAAAATATATCACTGGAAAGGACAGCGCCATCCACTTCTCTACAATGTGCTCTCTAAAAACACAATTGTGTTAAAGGGTATGGAGGATTATTATAGTGAAACTGTTGTCGCCAAATGAAACCAAATCCCCAAATCCCCAAATTCAAACAGCGATGGGCATTTACGAAAACGACGGGTAACCCAACAAGATACAGTGGACTTTTCCTTGACCATTTCAGCTGTAGTCAGACGAAAACACCACACATTTGGCTGTAATAAATCCAGCTCCTCCTTGTCATGGGTTGTGGTCCCCGAGGCAGCAGGAGGCCAGTAAGCACAGCTAATTCAGAATGGAAGAGAACAAAAGCCACACAAAGGGAGAAGCGTGGAGTTGGACCCCAGCAGTTTGATGCCCCCTGGGGCCCCCCACCCCGGCCAAGCAAGCCCAGTGTTGCCCAACCGTGTCCGCTTCATTCCAGCTTTGTCATGCTAATCGAATTTAGTCTGCAAATACAAAAAGACTTAATTGGTAATAATCAACCAACCCCTTTCCATTTCTGCAATATTGATCCGTCTAGCATTTTAATGTTTTTGTCACAAACAAGGTTTGTGCAAACATTGACTTTTCCAACATGTGGTCATTATTCTAAATGTTGAGAAGATGCTTACATAATGATTATGATTTACAGATAAATATTTTAAATATAAATATTTAGATATATTTTTTTGCCCTACAGTCTGCCTGTATGTCCAAATGAATCACTTGAGAGAAACTTTCAAGAGTTCAGACATACATAAATCAGGGATATACCCGGATAGGAAAGCTTTAAGAGTATTTTTAATGTACTATTCCCTTTCTTGAATACTCTTAGTTTAAGCCCACAATTATCCAGGCTTAGGCCAAAAAAAAACTACAAACATATCCTCTGGGCTTTTTTTTTTAATCAGCATTCAGCATAGCACTTAATTCCCCATGTGACCAAAGAGATCACTTCCTTGTGAGAGTGAGAGTGAGAGAGAGAGAGAAAGCAGGGTTGTTATTCTAGTGCTCCCTCAGTGTGAAATAAAAATACATGTTACACAAGAGCATAGAAGACATATGCATGTATGTGATTTATTCTCTGATGGGGGCTCGTCTTGGAAAGGAAGGTGTTTTCTGTGTTTTACAGCAGTTTCCCAATCTTTTTGTTGTCTTCTGTACCCCCACAGCCCCATCATCAGTATGGCCCAAGCGTATTTAATACTTTTTATGGAAGAAGCTGAGTCATACTTCTATTACTGCATCAGAAACAATAAACATCATATTTAACAAATTCAACAACATTCATATTTGTACTTTTTGTTTTGTAGGTATAATAAAGCAAAATCTCCAAAACCCTCCAACTAAACTAACAACATAAAACGTAAAAGGCTAGAGTAGTAGTGGGTAACAGTGGGGAGCGGACTCACCGAGGCTAAAGCTTTGCCAAGTGCATCTCCAGTCTGCGAGCTGCCAGTGGCACCCCCTCGATTTGCAGCAGCTAAGAAAACACAGTTCGGTGGTTGAATAAAACGTACAAATCATATGAAAACTGGCTTGTCCTGCCCTATCTGTACCAATACAGATTGTATCATCAGGACTATCCTGCTACCGCTATTGACTCAGCGTATTGGAAGCCGGTGACTTGAACATGAACACATACCCATCACCCCCCCATCGTGGGTGTTAACAGACGAAGCGTGTGCTGCGGTGAGGAACGGCGCAGTGCTGGCATTGCCTCCGTGGAAGCTGGACATGGGAGGAAGGCTGCCATTGATATCTGGAGAGACTGAATGTGGTGGGTAGTTCTGAAAAAAAAAATTAAAAAGTGAATCAGTCTATTTGTAGTCCAATAAAGGCTTCATACTGTGGAACATCAGGGCCCAGTTTCCCGAAAGCGTCGTTAGCCTAAGTGGTTCGTTAAGTTCGTCGTACGACCATCAGACAGTTTTCACACCGTTTCCCTGAAAGCATCGTTGCGTAACGACCGTCGTTAAGACGCTCGTAGCTAACGAGAGCTCCAGGGGTACTCGTAGCGCACTACGAGCGTCGTTAACACGTCCAATACCACTGAGTGTCCAGCTGGTGACGCTGAAGTTACGATAGGCTATATAGTTAAGTCTATGTTATACCATGGTCTGGGTGAATACTCGATTCTGATTGGTTGAAGATAATCTTATCTTTGATGTACACCTAGGAAAGACGTTGACTATGGCTATGAAGATATAAAGTATTATTAATTGATTAAATATTAACAGAAATGAATGGACGACGCGGAGGCGTGAACCGCGGAGGACGGTTCTGTTAGGCCTAATGGACACCTCGAAGGGCATTATCCCGTTTATACCATGGTCACTTACGAAAGAAAGAAATATTTACTCAATTAATAGTAGGCCTACTTGAATGTGTTTTAGAGTTAAAATCGTGAGGTGTTTTTTTTTTTTTTTTTTTTACAAATCGAGCAGACTATTTAATATCTCCCGTATGCAGGCGTTGCCAAGCAACGTGGCCATAGCGTCTTCATAGCGTCAACGTCTTTCGTAGGTGTACTTTTCAACCTACACCCTCCAGCCAATCAGAATCGAGTATATGTATTTCAGCACCGTGTCAGTGGACAGGTACGAGGCTACGATCGATCGTTAGATCTGTGCACGCGCGTTCATGTTAAGAGGAGTTTCGGGAAACGCACGGAAACAAATAACGATCGTTCGAAAGATGATTCGTAAGAAGGACCGTAAGATGGATCGTACATCGTTATCGGGAAACTGGGCCCTGGACTATTAAAGCCGCTATAGGTGAGATTCGAGAGTTGTAAAGAGAGAGAGCAGAAAAGAGCAGAAGAGAGAAAGTCATCATCATAATAATAATAATAATAATAATAATAATAATAATAATAACAATAATAATAATAATAATAACAATAATAATAATAATACATTTGATTTATATAGCGCCTTTCAATGATCCCAATGATCCCACACCTTCAAGCCCAAGGCGCTTGAAGGTGTGTGAAGTGTTGAATTCACACACCTGTGATTGACAGGCAAGATGGCTTCCCTGAACCAATCATTGGTCAGAAATGAACCGGGAGCCGTATAAAATCTAAACTGTCTCATATAGAGGCAGACACGGTCAACCAGAACAGAGCATTTAACTCACTAATAGCTGACGGACGGCTATGGCATTTCCAAAAAATTACACTCAAAAGGATAGCTCTTAAATCTTACCTACAGCACCTGGAGCATGTAGTGTATTTTTTTGAAATGATAAATGTTTATCCATGAGGGAACCCTACTGTCAGCCAGTAATAAAGAAAGAGTTTTTCAGTAGTAGAAGAGAGACAGGGCGCAGCTGTCGGCTCTCTTTGATGCCCAGTTTGTTCCAGCAGACAGACGAGACAAGACGAGATCAAACATTGAGATACACAGGGTCAGCATTGGCAACGCCTCCGCTGAAGCCAACCAGGGAAGAAAATAAGACAGTGAGCTCCGTGCTGTGTGTTTAAGCAGCTTCAATGAAGGTCGGCACGCTGAAAACACATGAGACTGGCCGAGCGGGATTACACAAAACAAAAGATGAAAGCTCTACGTTATGTTCCTATTGTGTTGGCAGCGTCAGGTTGCTTACCAGGCGGTCGTGGGAATGCAGGTTGTTGTAGTTGCCGGTTGACTGTTGCATGTGGGATGAAGATCCTCCCAGCAAGCCTCCATAGCTGGGCTGACTGATGCCATTGGATGTGTTCCATGGGTCAGATGAGCTATGGGTCCCATCTAGTGTTACACAACACTAGATCAGTTCAGAGATCTCACCCCCCCACAGAGCAGGCTTTGTTACCTCAGTTCTCACCTGAGCCTCGCCCAGGTCAACACTAAGACACCACTTGATGGCGAAATGCGATTGGAACAATTGAGATGACCGTTTAGGTTGTGGCATTGCTGTAAGCATATAGCGCTAAGAACTATCCAATTGTAGGCATATCAGATTGAACATGTATGCATAGAAGTAGAAATAAGAGAAAGGTTTTCATCCCAGCAACACAAAGAATACAAACAAAAAAAACCCACAAAAAACCTTTACTTTTAAATATTTCCTCCTCAATGCTGTTTATTTCATGACATGAATACATTAGGGTACTTGGATGTTTTATCTGCTCAGTGACAAAAATCAACAAAATTCAAGTATTAGTTCAAACAAAGAATTGGCTGTAGTTCTTCCCAATGCCAGGGCTGGTGGGTTGAAGTGAACCTGTACTTACAAACTCACCAAAAAAAGTGCTTGCAAACATACTGCCGGAGGGTTTGGGGGACGAGTAGGAGGGTGAATCTCTGTTGAAATCTTCAGAGTTGGGGGACGGCGCGTACACCTGCCATGAGAACATACGACACAAATGAGTATGACGCATTACACTAGACGACATACCAGTTACCTAGCCACTTTATATAGCAAGGGCTGGACTGAACCAAGTTATAGAGGAACAGGACACATTTCATTACTCTCCTTTCACAGCTGAATGTTTAATTAGAAGAATCATACTAATTTACATTCAATTTGCGTTTCAGCATATGGTCTGTGCCAAGGACTCGTACAGTTTCAATTTTCAGCCCCGTCATCAAGCGTTTGAAGAAAGATTTTAAATGACGGGAACTTGTGTTTGAGTTGAAGAAAAGGAAGAAAATGAAACTGTTTGCAAATGTTTTGACCCTTGTTTTGACCGTTCCCATCACAGCTTCCCTGCTTTCAATTTGATGTGAAATCGTAATGTTTTTTTTAACTGATCAAAAAAAAAAAAAGAAGGGCTGCTTGTCTTTCTGTATTTTTCTCCATACGATCTGGTGGAAGAGTGAAAGGAGCGCCACAATAGACATGCTGTTGTGTGTGCCAAGCCAGGCAGAGAGATGAAAGAGACCAGAGGCAGAACCCCAGTGATGTGCTGCTCTCTGACTTCATCCACTCCAGATGAGGAGGGAGAGAGAAAACCAGAACGAAAGGAAAATAATTGAGAAGGGTTTGAAAGAGTCTCCATTTGACAGACAGGATTTGTCCCTGTAATCATGTGGTGCAAATCAAGGCCAGACCAGAGAACCGAGGTCGCTCTCGCCTCTGTCAGGTATGTCCCAGATTCACCTGCAGCACATAAATGACCGTACAACGATCATGTGTTTGCAACAGCTTTAAAATAGTGTCTGTTTGTGTTCGTCCCTCCAGGATTTTTACACAGTCCCTGAGAGGACTATGTAAGAAACTGACTGACAAACTAGACGTATATAAAATACAATATAAAGTGAGACCCAGGTCGGCAGTAATGTCCTGTCTTGTTCTCCGGGTGTGTAATTAAAGTACTTTGGGAGGGGCTGTGGTCTCATCGGGTGTCAGGGTCTTCTGGTGTGCACATGTGACCAGGGGTGCCAGTTTACCTCCATGGCGCTCCGAGGTTCGCCTTGGAGCGCCATGCAGCGCCATGCAGCGCCATGCAGCGCCAGCAGCTTTCCTCCCGTCTGGGACCCAATGCCAAGCATAATATGGCATGGAGATTGAACCGAAGGCCAGCCAGTCAGAGCATTAATAAACCAACCCTAAACACGGTCTGCGTGCCTAATTCCACTGGCCTCTGGAAGGGTACGCCCACTTAGCCTGTTTTGTGAGGACATTCATTAAAGTGCTGTCACTCACACAGACTATAAAGCCAGCGTATACACATGGTCTTCAGGAGATCAGAGGCAAGCTCATAATGGGCAACATGATTACAAGGTAAATGCAAGCACATAGTATTAGTCAATGGAACTTGTAGTATATGTTTTTTTTAATCAAAATATGTTAATAATGTTAACATATTTAATAATATGTTAATAATTCCCAAAAATATGTTAATAATTTGTATATAAATATGCTTTGTATATAAATATGCTTTTTAAAAAAAAAAGAAATTAATATTTGAAAATAGATGGATATTTATTTTTGGGAAAAACAAATCTGAAATCTGAACATTTTGCTTTCTACTAGAAGAATGTATTTGATTAACTATGTGTCAGATTTGTAATTGTGACTTTTAATTAATTTAACTTTTAAGACCATATACATGAGATGGTTGTTATGATATTGCTTTGCATGGATAAAAAAGCAAAAATGCAGTTCCTGGGTAAACCTAACCTTAGGTTACTTCTAACTTCATATAAACATATCTGGATCTGTAATGCCTTTAACCTTCACACATATGTCATTATCTGGAATAAAGTCAAACATCTAGACCTGTCTTGTACATGTCCATGCACTGTTTTTCAGACTGCCATAGAAATGCAAAACAAATCGCAAAAAACATAATTTAATATATTTTGAATAAAATATTCAAAGGTGATATAATAATTTAAAAAAACTAAATGAGATGCTACAACATCAGAAATATGACCAAAGGGCTTAACACACTTTTAAATTAATTTGATTAAATTAAATTTAAAAAATGTTTACAACTAAATGCGTAATTTCTTACAGATAATCCGATCCTATTCTATTAATGAGGGTTATAACAAATGTAATATTAACATTATATCAACATGAATGAGACTACACAGTTTAACAGAACTCTGTTGAAATCATAGCCTATCAAACAAGATAAAAACCAAAATGTTATTAATTTATGTTTTTTTTTGGAGTCTCACAAATCACACTTTAGATTAACATATACAGTCTGAAGGCAGACAAGGTGAAATCTGGATGAACCGGGCGTTTCACTTTTCTTCGCTTCAAATTTGTTTCGACCAATCATGTTGCTGGGGGACGGGGATATGTAGACGTGCGTTACATGGAATGGGTCTCTACTGGAAACAACCTGACTGGCAGAACCACAACAAACATGATATGGCTGACCATTAATCTCGGATTCAGAAGAGGACTGATAACTAAAACCATAGCATGGTCTTCCCATGGTCGTATCCCTCCTTGGCCAACAGAACACAAACTCTGCTATCACTGGGAAACTAAACTTTTCCCTTAGCCGGTGGGAAGAAAAGCTAAAACGTCCTGTCCGGACACCAACGTCCTTAGACAACGTGACTGGAAAGGCTTAAAACCAAACCTGTGTAGACTGGCCTCTGTAGAAATACATTTGTTAAAATCGTCTTCTGAAACCTCTTGCCACTCGCAAATGAGTTTCTCTTTGGAAAAATATCTCCGAAACAAAACAGGAAACACAGCGTAACTCCGCCCCTTGCACTTTCTGGTTTCCGCCCAGGCGCTGTACAGTCTCCCTGCAGAAGTTCGGCATATAGCATAGTTGAACTTCTACATCCAAGAGCAGTGTTTTTTGCAACTGAATTGAGCTATTCTCTTTGTACGTTAGCTTTACATATTACGGAGCCAATAGATATATCACACATAGGAATCATTTTAAAATGTTCTCATAATGAAAAACAATGAAGTGTGATGATTCCAACATGACAGTTTGATCAGTGGACTGCTTCATCTGCATTGGCCCCGTGCCACAAGCTCACAAGCCAATGGGCCAACCACGAATCCTCGCAGAGCTCCAGATGGCAAACCTGCCTTAGCACACAAAAATGTACAAAATCTTTCATGTTCACTGCAAGGAAAACAGTGCTTCTAGTTATTTAGTCACTGGTTTTGATCAGAGGGTTGTACTAATGTGTTCCATATGCTTTCAATGTTAGTTCCATTGCTAATGATTACATATGTCTCTTAATATTTAATACAGAAAAAAGATCAGTGATCTTTAATGCTGTGCAAACTAAAAATAAATGAGCACATTTATACTGCCTATATATTTGCTAATTTATTTTTAGAAACAAAGAAAGCTAAATGAAAAGTATAGAATCTTAATTGCATCTTGCAACTCACTCACTTCTCTACAGAGCACTAATCATGATCAAAAAAAATAAAATGATGTGTTAAACACACACACACACACACACACACACACACACACACACACACACACACACACACACACACACTGCATTCACACACAGAAACATACACAAAAATGAATACTTAATAAACACTTAAATATCAAAATCCAATGGGTTGTTACTGAAAACTTCACCAAACACACAGGCTCCCTGTGGCTCCAACAGAGGTGATTAAAAACAGATGGAAGTGCAGTAACACCGGTGCTTGGAGCTCAATCAGCAAACAGGAAAGTATATCCTCAACGGGCACACTCTTTCCCTTAATCACTTCCAGACTCCCACTTGTTATTATTTCAATCCAGTCTCTGAGCTGAACCAAACAGCCAATAAAAATACATTCTCAGCTGCCTGACTGAGAATGCAACCCTTTTTTTCCTAACATACTAATTAATTCTACCTACCATAATAAAAAAAACTGAACAGCATTCACTTGTTCTAATTAACCACACACCATGGATGTGCATGCAAAGGCAAATGTAGAGTTGCACAGTGGCACAGTGTACGGACGCAAGTGTGCACAAATAACTCGAAGCTGCGCAAACCGAAGCATAACCTTAAACAGAAGTGTCACAGGTTGTCACTGGAGTCATTGGAACATTGTGACCGAGGATGGATGCTCACACACAAGCCTGCATAGACACAGTTTTAAACAGCAGAATCAAGAAATGGCATTCACTCCCAAAAAAACCCAGTGTATACGCTAAACGTGTAGCGGCACACACTTTCTTTTATTCCTCCTTCTTCCTCTAAACTAACACACCGATTCCAAGAGATGCAACTCACCGATTTCCCGTTGTAGTAATACATGAAGGAGTTGCTGCCCATTCCTGGGACGGGATAGGCACAATACATTCTAGCCTGAACACTTACGGTGATAATTGTGCAAGTGTACTGTCTAAACACACAGCAGCAGAGCACTGGTCCTCTCCCTAGACATACATCCAAGCCATCCAAGAGGGACTAATCATTCTTCCAGTCCCGGCCCGACACACGGATCCGCTCAGAGAGAACTTATGCAAAGTAGGACTAAACCACTGCACACCACTTGCAGGGGTTGTACTAAAGAAGGGGGTGGGGTGAGCTGCTGTGGTACAGTCCTCCCTCGCTGAGGGAGAGGGAAAGCGGGGGGAAAAAATGGGGGGATTGGGCGGGCTGGGGGGGGGGGGGGGGGGGGGGGGGGGATCAGAGGGCGGTATGGAAGGGTGGCTCTAAAATATAAAGGGAAGTGGGTGGGACAGAAAACAAATGTGTGAGCAGATTTAGACCAGCAAAAGGAATATGTAATTCAAAGTATACAAAAATGCCGAAGACGATACAAACCATAACATGTGTATGAGCACGCTATCCAAAATAGGATCCTAATATTTGGTTCCTATAATAATCAAATGAGTCCATGGGCAGTGAGTAAGCACGGAGGTGCAATGCAGTCAACTGTATTTGAATATTCAAATGTACCGATATGGAAATGACCCTATTTCCACGATGTGCCAATTAGCAGTGGGAACTGAAGTATTGCGTTGTAACATCGCACGGTAGGAGAATGGCCATAGAACGAAAGGCAAGACAAAGACAGAAAACAAGCGCATGTTTATGAAATATAACAAACAATTCTCCGGAAAAAAGAGAGAAACCCTGGGCCGCGCAGAGACAGTAAACAGAGAGCAGTATGGCATGCAACAGCTGTCCGTGACGTCAGCCAACAGGAAAATGATGTTCCCTTAAACCCTGCAGGGGACAGCCATGTGGCCAGTTTACTCACCAGCCAGCACATGACTTTGTGTTCAACCTGTGTTGTGTGGAAGAGGTGAGGGAAGAGAAAAGTAGCAGGGCAGAATCATACAGTTCATCTGATGCAAGAGTGCACTCTGTACAGTCTGGCCGAAGCCTTTCATGTCTGTTAGTGGAGGCTTCCTGGAACAAGCGCAGGCATACACACGCATTGAGAGGATTGTTGTTATACACACACACACACAGATGAAAGCCTCCAAACCAGGCCTTTTAAGAGGGGCTGTTTAGTGTGTTTTTAGTTATTTATCCTCCCTTCCCCTCTGTTAGTCTTTTAAACTTTGCCAAGAGATGAAATATACATGTTGATACAATTTTAGTCATGGCATTGATGCTCTAAGGGTTTACGATAAAAGTATGTTTGAAAAGCCTAAATCAAACTCAGGTGGGAATGTAATTAAATAAAGTGCAACTACATTATTTGCTATGTTTAGTAATAAATACCGTGTAGCACGTTTGTGGGTACATGAAATGATGTTCAGGTTTTGAGATGGGATTGGGATGTTGTGGATCACATTTAAAGTAGGCCAATGTTTATCTCAGGACCAAAGATGTTTGTAGATGTTTAAGGAGCAAAACGGTTAGGGTATTGGTAATCAAAAAGGCTGACCTAACACATCATGCCAAAAGTATTGCTCACACAGACACAAAAAGATAGAGATGCTACAATACTCACACAAAAAAATAGGAGTAAAGACTGTTGGCTACAGCAGTCACGTGTCAAAGCATAGCTCCTTCCAGCTACCAGTCACTAGGAAGAGACACGTTCTAGATAAGCCACTACCTTAGTGATGGTTGACTGACCATATTCTGGAGGCTGTCAGCAGTCTCAAATCAAGGACTGCTCTAATGTGAACTCACACAAGTTCTCCAGGAATCATTTACAACAGGCCAGAAAGGAAGTAATGAGTTCATGAGTGCATTTCTATGTTCTACTGTCTTTTTAACGACGTGTTCTCCTCAGCAGATGAAAGGCAACCCCAAAGCATGACAAACAGGCATAGGTAGAGGTGGCTGTGACTCTGTTTAGGATCATCCTAGTCAAAGCACGGGTGTCATGCTCATCAGCCATCTGATTGGCTGATCTCTGGGGAGCCTACTCACTGGTGTCAGTGGCCTGATATCCCCTTAACGTGTGCTCCAAATGGATGTTATAGGCGAGAGAGGGGGCGGGACTTTGGAGGGAGCGATATCCGTTTTCCGTTATGTTTCGGATATTGCTTTGTCGAATTCTTTGTCAAAAAATAACAAATGTGTTGTTGTTATTCTTATGTTGTTATTCTTCTCGCTCTGGCGAAGTAAGAGAACGGAAATTGTGTGGCGGTAAACCGGGATAACACTAATTCATCAGCCTCTCTCAGCCTAACCCCCCCGAAGGAAGGAATAGGCTGGCAAAACAAGCAGAGAAATAGTTTACTCACAAACGCTCACTTTGATCCAATTCCTAAAACTGGCAAAGCTATCAGACATCCCAAAGAGTCAACAACAATATGGTATTGTTTGTGTGACTTCACAACTTCAAACTTGAAATCATTGTAAGGGTGTTTAGTCTAGTTTATAGCCAGGGTTGAGCTAAAAATATTTGTTGAATATTTCCCTGAATATGAAGATAGATATATTATTTATTATAATAAAAAACAGGTCAAAGATGGTTTGGCATGTATTGCGATAGGCAACTATAAGAAAACAAAAGTATTACGATCATCATGGATCCTTTAATAAAAAAATGTTGCCCAAAAACAGCCCTTAATGTAATTTAAGCATCATATAAATGATTCGATTGTAGCATGTATTGGAAATAATAAATAATAAAATATAATTGTTTTTTGACATTTTCAATATAAACTATTGAAAATAAGTGTACCCCGTGGCAGCACACATTTGGAAAGACAATTATTGTTTATTAGCAAAACACAGCAGATTTTATTTGCAGCACTGACATTGTTTTCCTTGGCTTTGTCAGTATTACTCAAAATGATTTGAGAATAATAACACTGACTGAAAATGAGACCTTCAAAAATAAAATAATTATGATACCGGATTAACTAGACAACATATGGATATCTTCAGTCAGTTTTATTAAGACAAAAAATATAACTTTGATCTTTTGCGATTATTCAACTGCTCATTGCAGTTATGCCCAGTGAGTATAGGCTTTTTAAATCAGACCAGAAATATAAATGCCTCATATATTCCAGTGTTGCCAAAACTGTTTGTTTCCTTTCAACAAACAAATTGTTCTGTTTGTTTCCTTTCCTTTCCTCAGGAAAGGAGACAAGGAAAGGAAAAAACAGTTTTGGAAACACTTGAATATATGACAATAATGATGTTGGAGGAGAGAACTAGCCTTAGCTCCAGGCACATACCCATTTCCAGTGTGTGGTGGGTAATTCAAGCCGGTGAGCTACTAAAACAACAGTACTGTTATAGTATCAGTATTAGTATAGTAGTATTGTAGTTATTCTCACAAATCACACGTTAGAGTTTATTTAATCGCCCTGATTTGTGAGACTAATAATGCAGGTTAATTGACAATGTTATATCATGTCGAAATTCATATACGTTTCCCTAATCACATAATTTAATGCACAATGAGACAACATATAATTTTGCACATTTAGGAATGAATGAATGAATGGCAGTGAACATAATATTTGCTAATACAAACAAATGTAACAAAGACATCAACCTTTAGTAGGGCCTAACCTTCTCTAGCCAAAAGCCAGACTTTCTTCCTAAACTGAGCATATTTATCAAAATCTACTAAAATCCCTGTCATTATCAACACAAATGGGAAGCAAGAGAGTGGCAGAGAACAATAGCGTGAGGGTGTAAGCAAGAAGGAGTGAGGAGCAGAAGTCTCTATCCTCTGAATGACACATCAGACGAGGCTGCAGGCAACTCTGCCTGAGGCTGACTTCATCCTTTCTTGTACCTCCGTGAGTACAAGTACTGATGTGGTCTGATGGGATCTGTCAAAAAGCTAATGTCAATCTTTTCATCATCCACACTCTGCAACCGCACACTGGGGTTTTGCTTGTGAAAATCCCTGAAGCGCAATCACACACATAGCACACATAGCACACACACCCACACACACACTCATTCAACCAAATCCTGCGAGCTATTGTGCTTCTGAAAATGGTTCATACTAAAATATTAATTCCAATACACGCCTGCAGACACATAGTGTAAGACCCATACCCTTGTCATACATACTCCTCTTGTTCTCCACTCTGCTCTTTGTCATGACAGGTTCTCCCACTGTCTGTCTAATGACCCAACATTTCCAACATTACCGATGAACATTATCCATGGTTATCAGCCCCACATAGCTATGGGTTAGCTGGGGTCACTGTACCTACCAGTAGGTTCAGAGCGCCGTTATCATAGATTTGTATTGACGACAAGATATTACACACCGTTACTAGGCATCTCAAGCAGTGCAGTTCGTCAAAATACAAAATTACATTATTTACTTTTTAATAACTCTTCACTGTTGACCAACGTGTACTTGATTTAAATGTATGGGCGACTATACTGTTGCAATGTTGTTTTTCACAAAACTCTTACTGCTTGCTTTATGTGCCTGTACCAAAATGCAATAAAAAGATGATTGTATTTACTGTCACAATATTAAAAACAAAGAGTTGCCGATATAGTCTTAGTGCACGTAAGTAAGAACGGTATGAACCGAATGTGCTGGCACTGCTCAGTGTACACGCCCTCGAGCAATCCACTCAGCCAATCACAAGCACACATTCATGTCAGCTGACAGATAGGGAGATTCCACAAGGAAGCACCTTTGAACTCATTCAACTGACTAAGGCTGGTCAATCAAGCACCCCTTATCGACCGACTAGCCAAGTAGGGACAAGTAGGGAGCCTTCATTCACTTTCAGTTGACATGCATCTCCACTAAATCAGGGTACGGCCAGAATAAAAACAATATTTCTAGACGAATGATGATTGCTATTGAAGGTATGGTTATATGATAGATCTATCAGATGACCAATGAATTGGGTCACACTAACCTCGGTGCCTTTCTGCTGAAGTAAGACAGAATCATGAGATATAAGCAGAGGCATATAATTATAAAAGCAACTCCACATGATCATGACGAGTACATTGTTGGTGACATGTGCAGAATACATGGTGATAAACATATGATAGTAAAGAACAGGCAGGCTGTCTTTGAACATGTAAAGAACAGTGGGAGTCAGATAATACGAGGATGACATGGGGAAACGTAGACAGCCAGCCTTTTTGTGATGACTGTTGCATTGTTTTGTGTATATAACATCCTGAGATAGAGAGATGTGTGCTCAGACTTCGCGAACTGACACACACATACTTTGTTGTTCGGTCAGGGAAATGTAGTCGGACCCAGATATATCTGTAAAAACTCTGCACATTATACTGGTGTTAACAATAAAACTGATTATTGCTTAAAGCTAAATAACTTCTTCTATCGCTTCATTAACGAACACGCGTGAGTAGGGGTTTCATTTTTTTCCATCATCATCGCCTTTCACAACACTATGCTATCTGTCTCATTGAGCATCATAGATTTGATTGTCTATATTTGAACTTGTTCAGTCCAGGCACCAGATCAAACACCTTGTTGTTGGCAATACTGAAGAAAATGCAACTTAAAATGATATTTATTTAAATGACAAATAATCATGACAAAATTAGGTATGCATAATGCCAAAAATACACGTAGAATGAAACTATGAGGATGGGTTTGTGCTAGACTGTGTGTGTGTGTGTGTGCAGAACAGTGCGGCACTGGTGTATATATGTGGATGTATGTTTAGAAAAAGACGATTTGTCTATGAAGTGAAAAGGCTTATAAACATTTAAATGTTTGCAATCACCAGCTGGCCTCTCTAGATAGCCTTCACATGCGAGTGGACTGCAGTGTCAGAAGCTACATGCACAGAGGATGTGCTTCCATAAACATTTAGATTAGATTCCTTCATGTAGGACACACACACACGCATGCACACACACACACACACACACACACACACACACACACACACACACACACACACACACACACACACACACACACACACACACACACACACACACACACATTTGCAACTCATACTACCCATCTGATTTAAAACGTGCATGTATTTTTAGACTGAGAAGGAAGAAGAGCTTAGGAAAAAAAAAGTGTGGAGATTGGAGGTTGAAAAACATGAATACAAAATATTTTCAGCAGTAGAAATAAAGATAGGAAGCATTTTGTTATAAATTTATTTTTAATCAAGCAGCTTTTCAGGCCTCTTGCGAAGGCTGGGCTGCTTACACAAGCAAAAAGCTTTCAGCAGCAGCATCTGCAGCTGCACCCCTGCTTCCCAGGTCTAGGCTGCAGGGTCCCCACACAGCTGTTCTCAGGCTGCAGGTCCTCCTTCACCTCAACACCTCCTGAAAACATCGCTACCCACGCTGTAAATGCGTGCAACGCGAACGCATTTAGCTGACGCGCTGACCTCTTCACACACGTGCATACATGTGCGTGTACCTGCAGCACAAACACGGACACGAGTGCGTGCATTCTCAAGGCAACCCCCCCCCCCTTCCAAGAAAACCTTGACAATCACCACACTTTTAAAGGCCCTTGGCAGAGTTTTAACAGCATCAAATAGTTCATAGACACTTTGCTTCACCAACACCTCCCACCACTACCTTAATACCAATACCTTGCACCTCCGCAAAGCCGCCAGACATCCACCCACTCAGCACTCTGGCTGCCATACTCCACCTATTGTATTCTATTAGCCTTGGTTCCATTTTCTCCATAACCCCCCCCCCTGCCCTTTTATCATTACCATCTTCATTTTTATTTTATTTTTTTTAAATAGGATCAAAGTCTAACTAGAATAATTCCCCCAAGCTTGGGGATTTATCTTCGGAGCTGCGTAGGGAGACAAGCAAGTTGTATTTGATCCAGCACCCTCTCACTGCCCCCCCACAGCAAGCAATACAATACACCGCTTGATTGTACGGTTATGAGCCTCGGAACCACACCTGCGCCCGTGTGTTAAGTACTGACAAATAAAAGCCTAACACCCATTTACACAACAAAGAGCTGTAACCCGCCTGACAACCGCGCATCGCATCCCTCCTTTCGTGTGATATATCACTGATTTGAGGGGGAGGCAGCGACACACTTTCTGCCGTCCGAGGACTGCCAGACTTTCTCGTGCACATTGACACATTGGAATAGAAATAGAAATAGAAAACCAGAAACACACATCTCAGCCTTTCATGTTTTCAAGTCTGCTCCATATTTGAAAATATGACAATGACCACAGCTTGCATCAATCAGTACAAAATAACAATGTTGGCTCCATTCTATAGAAAACCACAAACATGTTGCTTCTTATTTGGAGAAATAAAAGGGCTAACTATTAGCCATTCTTAAGTTAAGAGCTTACAGAAAAACCTTTGCAAATCCAACAATGAACATCTGACGTAGTGATTTATGTATATTAACGAGACCCCCGCCCCCCCTCAAAGGTCCAGCCGAGTGCAAGCTGAGCTCCACACTTCTCTGCATCCTAATGCCTTTTACTCCACTGGGATTGTTACCAATAGACATTGAAGATATTCGGTGCTATTAATCTCTGTCTGTGCCCCTGTTGGGGCTACATAATGACTAATTAAACATCAAACGAGCAGAAGTGAGGATCCACTGTGACAGCTCTGAGCCACTCGCCCCCAGAGAGGCCCAGCAGGAGGCCAGACTGGAGATCCATCACCTCAATGTAAACACACACACACGTATGACACACTCGACACACACAACTAGCGAGTGCATGAAACCCGCACATGTTCACAGCTTACACAACAAACAATCACTAAGCAAAATCACAAAGTATGAACAAACACACAAGCTTGGAGTTGCATACACCACTTTGAAAGATGCCGATGTTGAACCCATCACGGAAATCAAAACAAAACATCGACAAACGTTGTCTAGGCAAGAGACATTTCGACATATGTCATAGTCAGTGTGTTTTTTGTGTGTGTCTGTGGCTGCGTGTGTGCTTAACTAGGCTCGCAGTGGAATCTATTTATATGAGAAGCAGATGATCTTCCACTTACAGATGAAGGCAGGCCAGGAGGGACCTTGCGAACTTTCTTTGTTTGTAGAGGGGCTGTGGAAAGATAAAAGCACATCTCGTCACACACCGGTATGATGAAGGGGGTGAAACAACAAACAATGTTAAAATCCAGCTACAATTGTTTGCTATTGGCTATAATAAGATACATGAAAGAAACCAACTGATGTTGTAGATTTATGTGTAAATTGCAAAAACATTTTGTGATATGGGTATTGCATTTCAAAAAAATATTGCAATATGAATCAGTGAATTATCGTGCACAATCCTAAATATTATAGCTGATATTATGAATAATTATGATGAAAGGGTTTAATTTAGTCATCATCATCATCATCATCATCATCATCATCATCATCATCATCATCGTATTGGCCTGTATAGATTATATCATAGACAGGGTGTGTAAGACATATATCAGATATATTTAGCACAAATTGATGCCATCCTTAGTCATAAAGCTCAAGAAGCCTTATGAGTTCATGTTTAATGAAGGCCCAGTCTTTGCTGCCCGAAGTGCATTGGAATACAGTAGAATCGGTTGACGTTCAAACTGTTTACGATTAACTATCTATGTAATCGCCAATGGGAAATCTGAGATTACAGAATGATTATACAAATGAACATCAAAGAAAATATCTTGTTCACTTTAAAAGTCATTTGAGTTAGTATATTGATATGGCAGTTACCAATAGACGCAGGCTCGGGAAGGAAATGCCGTTTCTGATTGGCTCCTGTAAATGAGCAGAATGGAGCCGGCGACTTCACTGCTGTAGGACTTGTCATTACAACATGGGATCTCAAGCTTGACTAAGAGAAAACATATCAAAGACAAAAATGTTACTATTACTATTTTGTAAGTATTCAAAGTCATGCCATGATTATGCCAAAATCATTTTGCATTCCCATCGAAAAAGGTCTAAACTTTATTTTATAACCTGTGTATCCTATTGTGAGACTGACTGACTTGCCTACCACCAATATCCACCAACAGAAACTTCCAAACGTTTGATAATAGACCAATTAAAATCCTAGTCCAATTAAGCTAATCCACTATGGGCCTTAAGCAGAGAGCCAGAGATCTGGTGAGCAAGTAGTTAACCCACATGGCCCTTGGAATCCCCTTTAATAGCTCAGGCATTAGTCTCCGATATGGTAATGTGGTGCAAACAATGGGGGTTTCTGTGCTTTTGGTCATTGTAATGGGACAGTGGAAATGAGACATGGCCGTGTGTAAATAGTTTTTAATCCAATGTGTTGAGTCTGTGTATGCAAATGATACATCTTATTTGGCTATGTGCATTAGATAGGGTTGGAGGACCCTTTCGTTCTTAAGGTTTTGGATGATGCTTTCAGTTAGAAAACAATATCTATGATGTGGCAAAGAAGTACTTGGAGGAAAAATTTATTTTTAGCTGGTGTTGCAACAACAAATGGTAAACCTGCAATGACAGGGTGCTTGGCTAGATTTGATTGCAAATTGCTAAATTCATAATTAACATTACATTCATAATATGGTTATGTGGATACAATTTGCTTTGATTGTTGCTTGATTGATTGATATTATTATTCGAACAAAGTCGAACAAATTGTCGGATACATTGCATATATTGTACCACACTAAGACTTACGAATGTACAGTACATCAAAAACAAGAGAATTAAAGTTTGTGTCTTAGCAAAAATGTATAGAAGAGAGCCTGTGAATCAGATAGCACTTTAATAAGCCTGGTTAACTGTATAACAGCATAACAAAATGATAAGGCAAGTAAACTGTATAACAGCATAACAAAATGATAAGCCTGGTGAACTGTATAAAGGCATAACTAAAATGATAAGCCTGGAAAACGGTCGGACAGCATAACAAAATGATACATGGAAGTTTTCAAAACCCCCTCACCCGACACAATGTTAGTCTATGGGTTGCTTTTTTTTGCAGTTTCTGTGTTATTATTATTTTTTTAACTATCTTTCTTTTGTATGCATGTTGTGTGAGCCTTGCATAGATCAGGTGGCTAATGAATGATGCCATGATGAGGTGTTGTACTGTATTGACCTTTTGGGTCATGTGTGTTGCAGAATCTTGCCGACATACCTGACAGCCAGACACGTCAGGCTCTCTTCCATAGCCATGACACGAAGCCCTTTCCGTTTTACCTGCATACACATAGCAACACAATGACAGAAGGTCATAGACAATATGAGGTCACATCACAAATTAATGACTTTGATATGTATGCCCAAGCACATACAGATAAAATAAATAACTTTCTGAATACAGAATGAATACTGTTTTCTGATTTGATAGGCATTTATTGTACGTGCTAGGTGTGTGTTATTTAGCATAAGAAAAATGAACCTCTTAGTGATTATTAAACTAAATGAACAAGTTATTGCTAAGGTTTAGTTCTATAAAGTAAGGTCAATGATACGAGAGGAAAAAACACATTTACATCTATGAACACATTTATGAAGAATGAAGGACAAGGACAATGAAGGACAATGTTCAACAGTCATGGGGACAGCATTTTACTTGTACCAGTGTAGATTAAAAAGTACAGTACTTTATAGTACATAGTAGTATAGTACTTATAGTACATAGTAGACATACACCAATACGATCACAGAATGATTCCTCCCCTCTAATAGAGGAATACGTCTGCAGTTCATCCATCAGCTGTCATGTGTGGACTCGTCCACAAAGAGGCATTCAAGCAGCCATTGGGGACAGAAAAACGTAAAAAAACAAACAAAAAAAAAAAAGGTCTGAAAAATAAAGCACATGAATCATACTCAACAATATCCACACTCAGCAGTTTATCCCTCCGGAAAACAAACAAAAACCAAAAAAACGAGAGCTCCGCTGGGAAAATGATGAATAACTTTCACAACATCGTACATTATGTTTTGTCAGATTTCAGGACATTAGAGGCACAGACACAAGCATTGCAACTAGCCTAAATTCTGTTTACTCTTGGGAAAAGGTAAATATTTTTAGTGAGTTAAAAACTTGCATCGTCTGGATATTTTGTTGCACAATGACTGATCTGAGCATCGCTTTCACGTGCACAGGTGAACCAAGGCACATCTCAGAGAATTCACAAGTGCTTATCCGTGCAGTCCTGCAAGAGAGGATGCCGCCGCATCTGTTCATGCCGTCTCATGAGACATGGCTAGGTGAGAGGCGTCTCTCGTCTTCTAGCAACAACTTTGATATAACAATTCTAACTAAATCTCATGAAGACAGGAAATAGTATTTGGCGGTTCGTTAACAAAATACCTATCTTACAATACCACAAAACATTTTTTTTGTGGTATTTATTCATTGATTCATTTAATTTGGGGTTCAAGTCCGTAGAGGGCTGGAACGCTATTGTTTTTCTGCTGGTTTATGTTTGTTCTTCTCTGGCATAGTTGTCTCAAATTCCCATGAGATGGTAAATGCTAGCTAGATAAATGAAACTTTGCACACGCGTTGATATTCACCGTGAAATAGTTCTCAAACTAAAGAATCGGATTGGCCAGATGGTGGCGCTATAATAAGCAAGTTTACGCTTCAGCTAATACTGAACCATATCGTATGTCAAAATTCCCTGAATTTGGTGGTTCAAGACAAACTGAACCATATAAGCCACGCCCATTTTCGCCAAATCAGCCATAGCCTCTTTTTAATTTTAAATATGTGTGCACAATGTGAATTACAAAAAACAATGGTGTCTGTTGGCCAACAGGTGGGGCATGGCAAGCTTATTCATATAAGCATATACCTTCTCAGTCGGTGTTTGCCCCATATGGTTGAAATGTTACAGACATCTAGGGAAAAGGTCTGGTCAAGACTGAGTAAATATGAATCACCAGCATGTGTTTTATCACACTCACTCTGTCTGCCGTAAATAATATATGGCCACTGTTGTTGTTTCAAATCCCACCAGGGCAGAGAGCTGTGCTCATGAAAACACCCTTTCACACTCTGCCCATGGGAAGCTATAACCATGCATCTCCAACTCCCATAATCCTCCGGAGCCTGAACACAACCAACACAATCCAATACGCTACAGGTCCAATGTTTAAACATTCAAAGGACGACCACAACTGAGGAGAAAATATCCCACGGGGATAAAAAGGTGTTTAGCTTTAAAGCTTTTTTTGTTGCTATTGCAAAATCCCACATTGCTATCGTGCAGCCACAGTGAACATTTTTATGTACACTTAGGGCTGCAATAAACAAAGATCAGTGGTGTCTGTTGTGACGTACAACTGTTCCTGCCTGTTTAGACGGAGAAAACATCTCTCTTTGCATCGCGATCTCACAACCCTTTATGTATGTGTATATATATATTATTATTTATTTTGTATTAATTAATTTATATATATATATATATAATTATTTTTGTATTAATGTATTTATATATATATATATATCATTATTTTGTATTAATTTATTTATATATTTATATTTATATATATATATATATATATATATATATATATATATATATATATATATATATATATATATATATACTGTATATATACCAGCACTTTGTTCAATGGTGTTTTTTAAATGTGCTTCATAAATAAATTGACCTGCCTTTACTTGACTATGCTATATATATGGCATACAAGTCTGAAATTGATATTGATTAGTGGGCTGCGGGACGTCTCAACTATGTGTTGTGATCTTTATGTTGCTAATGTGAGAGGTAGTGACCCAAGTGTCTCCAGGGATGCATTCAGAGCTACAGCCACAAAAACAGTCAATTAGTGGGAGCTTCAGCATCTCAGGTGCATTCCGACGCCTCCTTTACACCAAGAAGTCTTGTCTCTTTGTTTGGTTCCAGCAACAAGCTAGCAATAAAGAATGACAGAATAACGGTAACGGTAAAAGACAATAACCATCTCCTAAATGGGCGCTTGTGTAATGCTTGCATGCGTGTCCAAATGTCATGAGGTCTTACCTTCATTATAAACCAATAATAATGAGTGTGCATAACTAGCAGTCAGTTGTCATGCTTCCAAAACGGACTATTACAAATTACAAATGTAGGTGTCTTTAAACAGCAACAAAAAAAAAAGTAAACTGTTGGTTGTCAACAAAACACTTGGCTGGCAAGACAATACAAAAATACACACCTACTCACTCAATTCCTTGGCTTATAACCACCTTCTCCTTCCAATGCTTCTCTCAAGTGTGTGTGTGCTAATCCATCCTTTTGAAGCCCTTTGAAGCGTCTGCCAGGTTCGACAGTATATAAAGGCTGACTATGAGCTGGGGCAGGGGAAGGAGTTAGATCAGTGTTGGATCATCAAGGAAAACAGACAATATGCCAAATCAACTGGCCAGGAAACCCCTGCCTTCATGGGATAGAGAGCACAGGCCCAGCAAGCACAGAGAGACAGAAGCCCCTTGTATACAGCGATCCCGCAATATTGCCGTAAAGAAGATCCCTAATTATGCTGGCTTTGCTTTTTTACACAGAACCAAACAAAGCCAGCATAATGCCGCCCCCTGAGTGTGCTTTTACATAGCAGGCCAGCTTTCGGGAATCAGAGGCGTGAAGTGTTTGTGCAAAGTTGCTGTGCATCATATGTACAACATGTGGATGCGTAACGTGACAATGGCGGATTTGTGCGAACAACGGAGAGAGACCACAAGGGCCCGTGTTCGGGGCTAATGTCCACAACAATTTTGATGAAGGCTTTGTTACTACCTCCGCTGCCGGCTTAAAGGCAGAACAACGATGCCCCCCACTATTCCCTGTTTGTACGTTTAATACAGAAGGCGAGGCAGAATAAGGGCACAACATTCCCAACATTGAACAGGCTGTGTAAATGGGGCTAGAGATGTGTGCCCACAACAATATAGTCTGTAAACATGCTTCTTTCATACCCCAACCTCGGGCCTTAAACACTGTTTACAGCCTTGTCAGCAGTGACTATTAGTCACACTCTAAACACAAATGTTAATGAGCTCTTATTTGCATATTGATCCCTTTGTTAGAATGTCACCGACTATTAGGTCGGACGGTGATGAACGCGCCCACTAATTCCCTATGATGTAGCTAGTCATTAGGTAGAATAAATAGATGAGTTAAGAGAGCGACCGTAATGAACAGAAATGAAACAGGAAACATTAGATTAGGATGGACTAAAATCCTTTCTATTCAATATATAGCTGAATAGATATAACGGATGTGTTTGAAAGCATGTTTATACTAAACTATGCCGTTGTCCCTCACATGAAAATAAAAATGCACTGAAAAAGCATCACTCTCTCGATGATCAGTGTTTCCTTGTACTATTCATTCCAAACATTATGGCTTAGCCCGATGCCATGGTACGGTCAATATTTCTTGAAGGTTAAAGGGAAAAGGGAAGAGGCGGGAACATTTTGTCACTTGGCCTTTGCCTTTTTGCCTAACTGTTCTACTGTCGGCTGCTTGCTATTTACACATACAGAAGAAATGCATTACTGCAGACCAGATGGGAGCATTCCACATGACCAAACCAATCAATCACCTTGGAGGGACGCAGGTGTGACACAGCCGCACGGCAACACACCATTTCACAGTCTATCAGGCACAAACACATGGTCACCAATCAATGGCACTCCGAGGACCCTAAGAGAAGACCACCTTCTCCAGAGCCTCTAGTTCATGGCGGATCACTTCATAATCACACACGTAGCCTCCTCTTCTGCCATGTAAAGACGACAACTGTAATTAAACCCAGCGGCAGCCATGACCGTCTGTTTGTGATGCAGTTCCTCTAACGGCCTTTAGGTGGTGCGGGGCAGGTGGATGCAGAGTCACCCCCCCCCCCCCCCCCCCACCATTCTAAGTCAATGGGAAGAAATGTGATTCATTCTCGTAATACAAAGCCATTTCTCAGTGGCTCTGCATCTTCATATTATGTCATTTTCCGAGGTCCTGGTTGACAATTATATTTCCTTAAAAACGTATTAAATGGACTACGTGTAGGATTTACCTGCATAAATTGTTTTAAATTGTCAATATATGAACAGGTTGTAATTTAACTTAAAAAATTAGACCTTCCCTGACTCGCTGCGTTGCGTCAAACAGCCTGTGGGCTGGTTTCTATTATATTAGAACAGGACCGGTTTTGCCGGGAAAAACTCACGCCACCCCCATTTTCTGTTTATAACTAACATTTATTTATGATTATAACTAACATTAGTTTACGATTGCTATTGTTTCAACCCACAGATTTCACACTCGCACACTATGCGCGAGCTCCAGCAGGCTGCAGTTCACTTACGACGAAAGGGGTCAGTAATGAGAAGGAATTCTTACACAAAGTACCTTTAAGGATTGAATATTAATGAGTTTAGGACATAGACTAGTGCAAGGTAGAGCATGACACGGGAGTGGATTTTCACTCCCGTCCCATCCCACTCCCAGAGAAAAAATCCCATCCCGTCCCAATCCCGGGCCAGAGTAAAAAAATAAATCCCATCCCGTCCCACTCCTGTAGAATGACACCCAATCCCATCCCGCTCCCACTCAAAATGACTCCCACTCCCATCCCACTCCCGTTTTTATTTTTTCACTCATTGAGACTGGGGTTCTCGGACTTCGCCTTACATGTGTGCCTCTTCAGACCACTCGTTCCCGACTCACATGAATATTTGACGAGTACTGCGCAGGATTTACAAGAAGCATACACGGTGTTGGCCCCGTCACATTCAACTCTCATGAATCCATTTAATATTTGCGACTTCCCAATAAGTTCCCTGAGTCTCACCGACGGATCATTATTCCTCACTTTATTTTGTAAGTCACGCTTCCCGACTTCATCGCTTCCACCTCCCTCCATTGTTGTTCTGTCTCCCGCGCACGTAACTTCCGGTGGTGGCCGGCCCGGCCGGAAGTCAAAAGCACTATGGGATGTGTAGTTCTTTTGACTTGCTGACGCAAGTCAAAATAGTTTTCGCTCACTGAAAGATGACTACAAAAATGGACGCGTCTGTCCTTTTGGTTGTTTAACACGGCTGAAAATCATCATCTATTAATGGCGTTCCCGCTCCTGCCCGCTCCCGGTGATTTGTATTCCCGTCCCGTCCCAATCACGTGATTAATAAAACGTTGACTCCCATCCCGCGGGAATCCCACGGGATTCACGTGACCCGCGGGAATTCCCGACAAATGTCATCCTCTAGTGCAAGGCTGACATTCAATTCCCGCCCTCAATGTGCCAAACAATGGGGATGCTCCATAGAAGGGAGTAAACCAATGGTTGACGTCACGGACGCTACGTCCATATTTTTTTTGTCTATGAATGTGACGTGTCTTGATCGACACTTCCATGTTTTCCTGCATCACACATTTATGTGTGAATTAACTGTCAGACTTAGAAGGCATCACCAAGTAAGGGTGCTTTTACGTCTTGCAAGCTGCCATTTGTATGCAGGGAATCGGAGATTTAAACATTTTGCATTCTATGTTCCTGGTTACCTTTACTCGGCACTGGTCTATTGTGAGCATGAATCCCTTCTGCACTAGTTTATCTCGAATGAGTGTACTTTTAACACATTTTGTATGTGCACATTTTGTATTTGACCCAGATGCCAAGCAACTCCGTCGTGCTCGTGTTACCTGTCGCTCACTTCCGTATGTATCGTAGGTTACATTGTAACCTTGGTTCTCTGAGTGAACAGACTATCTCTCCACTCCGTTACATATTTCATATGTACGGGGAATGACCCCCCTGCATGTCAGGGTACGTGGAAACTTCTTTAAGACACACCTGCTTGCCCGGTCACGCCCCCAGGTTTACCTATAAAGCACCTGTGCTGGCGTGGAATCAGTGATAGTTTGATCGACACTGGTCTCCGAGCGGCCCCAAGAGCTGGAGAGATAGTCTCTTCACTCAGAGAACCAAGGTTACAATGTAACCCTACGTTCTCTATCGTCTCGAGACTATCTCTCCACTCCATTACATATTTCATATGTACGGGGAACTCTTTAAGACACCCCGTGAGGAGACGCAGCCCATAACCCCAAAATGCAAACATGCTCAAAGGCCAATACTCAAAGGCCAAGCCTGAGAGGCAGAGGGCTGCTCAGGCCGATCCGCAAGACGCCGGATTGACCCAAGAACACAGGGGAAAGGCTCCACCACACGTAAAGGCCGTTTCCCATGAAAGGAGTGGCCACTCAGACCAAGCCGCAAGGTGCTAAGCTGATCGAGGGACGACAGAGGGTGGGAAAGGAGGCATAGCCCAGTTGCCCACTAAGGAGGCATAGCCCAGTTGCCCACTAACAAGCCCCACCCAGCACCCTTTCCCCAAAGGAAGGGCTGGTTGCCACATTTAGGCGGTAAAACCTTAAAAAGGTGGACTGAGATGACCATGTGGCTGCGGCACATATGGTAGCTAGAGAGGCTCCTCGCCACAAAGCCCATGAAGTGGCCACACTTCAGTGCGCCCGAACCCCGGATGGGACGGGAGCCCCCGAAAGCACATATGCCTGCCGAATCATGTCCACGACCCAGTAGGACAGTCTAGGCTTTGACAAGGGTCTACCCAGGCAACCGGCATCAAAACAGACGAAGAGCTGCCAGTCTTTCTGGCAGCCTGAGTGTGCCGGATGTACTCTGTCAGAGCCCTAACAGGACACAGCACAGACTGATGTTGCTCGGTCTCCCCATCCCCTCCAGAAGAGGAGAGCGACCATAGCTCTACTGACTGGGATAGGTGGAACTCGGAAAAAACCTTGGGCAGGAAAGCTGGGTTGGGGCGGAAGACCACGCTCGACCCGTCTGGTGAAAACCTGCAGCAGTCACTGTGGACCAACAGTGCCTGGAGCTCACTCACCCTCCTGGTGGAGGTTATGGCCAGCAAAAACACAGTCTTAAGGGAAAGCCATTTCAAATCCGCAGCCCCAAGGGGCTCGAAGGGAGGGCGCCTGAGCGCATCAAGAATGACCTCCAGATCCCATGAAGGGATTGTAGCTCTAGTCCTGTGAACAGTAAGCCGCCATGCGCCTTTAAGGAACTGCAAAATCAAGGAGCAGCTGGCCTCATTCAGTGCGTGTTCACCACCACGCACTGCCTTAATAGCCGCCACCATACCTCGACGGGTAACAGCAGACTTGCCTGCGTCCAGCTGGCCCTGCAAGAACAGCAGGATGTCCTGGGTTGTGGCTGAGTAGAGATCCACCCGGTGGGTCCCACACCAAGTGGAAAACACCTCCCACCGATATGAGTAGGCCATCCTAGTAGATGGTGCCCGTGCTTCATGTATAGTCCTCACCACTGGAACTGACAGACCTAGGGCCAGGAGCCTGTCCCTCTCAGGGGCCAGGCCACCAACCTGAGCCCCGCTGGGAAGGGGTGGAACAGGGTTCCATTTGCCTGAGACAGCAGGTCCCTGCGCTGTGGGAGTTCCCATGGCATGCCGTCCAAGAGTTGTGGAATCACTGAGAACCATGGCATGTGGGGCCAAAAAGGAGCCACCAGAATCCCCCCCCCCCCCCCCCCCCCCCCCCCCCCCCCCTCCACCTGTAGTCTTCGGAGGAGAGGCTGGAGAAGGGTGAAGGGAGGAAAGGCGTAGAGCAGGCATTCCCAAAGTGTGGTGCGCGCACCCCTGGGGGTGCGCGAGCTGCGACCAGGGGGTGCGCGAGAGGAAAAATGTAATGGCGGTCTGGTGTAATATTACACAATTACAGTGCTGTTTTTTAAGTGGGATTTTTCCATACAATAAAAAAACATGAACAGTAAACATTTCCTTTGTAATCCCTTTTATTTTAAATAAAAACCTATAATTTCTTAGTTTTTGATAGAAACGTTCTTATTTTCCTCCGCGGCGCTGCGCCGCGACCGGCTCTGGGTCGGCTTGGAAGGGTTCGGGGGCGAAGGTGGCCGGCGGCTTCGGCGTCTGGCTTTACAGCGCCCCCCCACTCCGACCTCGCCGCTTCCCGGGGCCGCGGACGCAGTATCTCACTGCGCCTTCCTCCCCCCCCCTCACGGGGGGTCGGGGGACGGGGCCCCCTCGCCCCCGGCGTGACTGTCGACCGGGACGGACTGTCCTCAGTGCGTCCCAACCGCGTCGCGTCGTTTCGGGCGGGGATCCGGCTCACGTACAACTGGCGCAAGGGGTCGGCGGCGATGTCGGCTACCCACCCGACCTGTCTTGAAACACGGACCAAGGAGTCTAACGCATGCGCGAGTCAGAGGGTCCTACGAAACCCTGCGGCGCAATGAAAGTGAGGGCCGGCGCGTGCCGGCCGAGGTGGGATCCCGGCCCCTGTTTATCTGTTTCAGAGCCTATTCTCTTAATGTTGCGGATCGTTTGTAACTTCATTGCAATTTAATTCAATGTACTGTCATTCTATTTTCCATAACCGTTGTGTTACAATGATGCTATAAGTCCACGGTCATTTAATAGGCCTATTGCTGCAATTTGTCTTTTACGCGGCTGAAAATAACCGTAGGCCTACTTTCTGTCACTGAGCCGTGTCTGTCACTCATCCTCTTAAAAGTGGAAACTTGTGTGTAGCTTTGTTGCATTATATTGAAACTTTGTTGATGGTGTTATTGTCATGCGTGTTCTGGTTATTTGCGCATGACTAAACATGAGTCTTTATATGGCGATAAAACAAAGCTTTGTTGCGTTTTTTTTTTTTTTTTTTTTTTGAAGTGGGGATTGGGGGTGCCCGGTTGGGATGTAGAAGGGGGTGCGCAGGAAAAAAAGTTTGGGAACCTCTGGCGTAGAGCAACCTCTGGGGCCATGGGTGAGCCAGAGCATCCCACCCCAGAGGTGGATTGTCATTCTTCAGAGAAAAGAAGAGTTGACAATGTGACGATTTCCTGGAGGCGAATAGGTTGAAATCTGCCCTGCCGAGGCGACGCCAGATCTGTTCGACCACCTGTGGATGGAGTCTCCATTCTCCTGGACATGGGCCCCCTCTCGACATGGCGCCATGTTCAATGATGCCGGCACATGTACTGCTCTGAGTGAGCAGAAGAGAGGATGGGCCCATCTCAGCAGTTTGGTTGCCAGCCTGTACGTGATGGGGGAACCCAGGCCCCCCTGCTTGTTGATGTAGGCGGCTGCCACCATGCTGTTGGTCCTGACAATGACATGGTGGTCTCTCAGTCTCGGCAGGAACTGTTGAATTGCGAGGAGGACGGCTCTCAACTCCAGGATATTTATGTGCCGGGTTGTCCAAGGACAGATCCAGCGCCCGCTGACCCCCCAGCCCTCGTGGACAGTGCCCCAGCCTGCCAGGGATGCATCGGTGGAGACCACTTGGCGATAGACCACTGGTCCCAGAGCACTCCCTTTCTGGCCGAAACTCTCCACCAATGGAGGGCTGTGTGAAGTCTCCGGGAAACCACCACGGAGTGGTGGGACCTCTGCGGACATAAGCCCAGGCTCAGCAGGGACCATTGGGCAGGTCTCATGTGCAGTAGGCCCAGGGGGACTACTACCACAATGGCCGCCATCAAGCCCGGGAGGCGAAGGCAGAGCCCCCAGCTGACACGAGAATGCAGCTGGAAGTGACTGAGGCAGGCCTTGAAGTCTTGCTGCCTCTTCTGTGACAGCACAATGGTTGCCATCCTGGAGTCCAGGACCGTGCCCAGAAACGTTGTCACCTGGGAAGGCTGGAGCCTGCTCTTCTCGTAGCTGAGGCGTAACCTCAGGCCCTGAACATGCTCCAAGAGCAGGGCCACATGACTGCGGCATTGCTCCTCTGACACTGCACAGACCAGCCAATCGTTGAGGTAATTGAGGATCCTCAGTCCTCGCCTCCTCAGGGGTGCCAGGACTGCATCTATGCATCGGGTGAATGTACGGGGAGCCAGGGAAATGCCGAAAGGCAAGACCTGAAACTCGAAAACACTGCCCTCGAAGCCGAACCTCAGGAAACGCCAGTGCCCCCGCCATATGGGAATCTGGAAGTAAGCATCCTTAAGGTCGATGGTGGCAAACCAATCTCCCGCAGAGATGGCCTGCCTCACCCTGGGGACTGTCAGCATCCTGCATCTCAGGGGGCGAAGAAACTTGTTGAGCCCCTTGAGGTCCAGAATAGGACGAAGCCCACCATCCCGCTTGGGTATCAGGAAATATCGGGAGAAAAACCCTGCCTGGTGATCTCCCTGGTTCACCTGCCGTATGGCCTTCTTCTCCAGAAGGGAAGATAGCTCGGCCCGCAGTACTTCTGCATGGTGAGGGTCGCTCACCATGGTGAAAATGGCCCGTCTTGTTAGGCGGGGTCGGTGAAAAAACAGTAGCCCTGTGTCATGGTGGATACAACCCATGGGTCCGCCCCCAAAGCCAACCATGCTGCCCTGAAACGGGTCAACAGGGGAGGCTGGCTGGATGGGTTTCGGGACTAGTCAGGAGGGGGGAAGCCGCCCTGAAGACCCCCGAGCCCTGGCTGATGGTCCCCCGCATCTCGCTTGACGGCGAGTGTTTCGCCTACGGAGAGCCTCCAGCTGCGGCCTGAGGTCCCCAGGTCCCCATGCCGGGACCTCTGGTGTTGGCCGAGGTGTGGGTGTTCTCACCCGCCTTGAGCCCCTGGAGCGCCTCACCAGGCACCCTGAGACTTCCTGTGCACAGCGGCGATTTTCCTGTGCCTGCTGCAACAGCCTAGTGGCATCTGGCCCACTGGAGGGGTCCACTGGTAGCCTTAGCAGGCAGTCCCGATCCCCCTGTTGGAGCTGGGACTGAGACAGCCACAAGTGGCGTCTAACAACCCAAAAGGATGCCAGAGCTCTGCCTGCAGCCTCAGCCTGCTCCTTCATAACTGAGGAGAGGCATGAGGAAGCCACCTGAAGCTCACCCACAACACCGGAACCCCCCGAACCATCCTGCGCCTGACGAGACAGGTGACGTACGTACAGGGACATAATAGCTCCGGTGTTAGCCAGGCTGGTCTGTGTAGCCATGGCTCTGTGCAACTTGGCAAGCAGGCCATCCATAACCCTGCAATTCCTGCTTGGGCAGGTGGCTCTGCCGAGAACAGAGCTGGACAGAGAGACCAGCGGAGTAAGAGCCGGGTCCACTGGCGGGAGTGACCCACAGGCGACCTGCTCCTTATCTTGCATGTCAGAGAGCCTTTTACATGATGTAGATGGCCTATTCCTGGCAGCTGGTGTGGCGAATTGTTTGCAGACCAGGTCTTTAAATTCGGGCAGGTATAGGGAACAGCCGTCGTCGCCGGGCTTTCTCTTGCTTTCTCCCAACTATGAGATGCACCGTCACTGGGACTAAAGGCCGCAGTATACTCGCTGTTCCCAAGCTGTCGCGCGACATTGTGACATTGTGACATCAAAATGACGTAGATCTCGCCGGCGCGACAGGATTTTGGCCCGTTCGCGCCGTGTCGCGCACCTCTCTTTTTTTTTCAGTGGCGCGCGACAAAGCGGAATCAGAAACACGGACGAGTTCGAAGGCACATTTTAATGCGCCTTATTGCTAAGGCTTCTTTCTTTATATGTTCTATTTTATTGTGTGGCTTTTATTGTGTTTCGCTAATAAACCGTGGTTTTACGTAAGTGCTGTCTACTGTTGTTGTGGTCAAAGACGAGTGGAATTATATATATTATATATATTATATATATATAATAATATATATATATAATAATAGCAATGTAAAGTAATAGACAGCCATAGTATATATGTATATATATGCACATATATACAGCCTGTATAGTGAGAGACATCCCGGTGAACTAAACCTTCACTGAATGTCTATGAAGAAGACACAGGGGTACCAGTATTAGCATATCTCTTCTTCTACTGCGTAGAAATAGCAAAGTCGGTAGCCTTTCCTCAGTGGCGCCACCTCTGTTCAGGAGAAGACTGCAACTACTGTCGCGGCCACCAGCGCGAGTATAAATAGTTACGGCGCTCCCGTGACGTCACATTGTCGCGCGACAGCTTGGGAACGGCGAGTATACTGTGGCCTTAATGCCACCAGCAACAGCGCAGAAAACACAGAAGGAAACAGAGGAAGGGATCAGCATCCAGGGCCGATGAACTAGGTAAGTGGATACCAGCTGTAACCCCCCCACACACTTTCTGTTAAGCACCTTCTTCTCTCAGATTGTCACACTGCACCCTGACTCAGGTGGAGATCAAACAATCACTGATTCCCACGCCAGCACAGGTGCTTTATAGGTAAACCTGGGGGCGTGACCAGGCGAGCCGGTGTGTCTTAAAGAAGTATCCACGTACCCCGACATGCAAGGGGGGTCATTCACCGTACATATGAAATATGTAACGGAGTGGAGAGATAGTCTCGAGACGATAGAGAACAACAAATGCCCGTGGAGGCAGCCTATAATGAATTGTGTTTTTGTTTAGTTGGTGCTGCCCGAGTGTTCACTAGTGTGTAACCGTGCCTCACCGTGGGTTCCACCGCAGCAGGTTTGTGAAACCAGACTAAATGGTATGCCTGTGAACGTGCCCTAAGAGACAAAATACATTGAACAAGCTAAATAAATTCAAGACTCAAATCCTTGTGTGTTCCTCCCTGGCTAGATATTAAAATGCAGTCAAATGACAACATCAAAGAATGTGTCAATGTGAATGACACATGAGCAATTAATTAATTATCTTTATTGTCACTATACTCAGGTACAGTGACATTTTGCATGGGTTTCTCCCAATGTAGTTCAAGTAAGATAAGACAAAATAGATAAATAAACGCCAATACCAAAAAACAGCAGAAATAGCAGCATAATGTTTAAAAAGTGATGCTTGTGCGAGTACCACTTTAAAGGCACTAGTTAAATAAAATGTACACATTTACAAATTTACAGGTTGAATGTTAATAAATAGATGCTAAAACCTTGTGTTTATAAATTGTGTCTGTGGTAGCAGTCTCTGTCGGTGTGTGTGTGTGTGTGTGTGTGTGTGTGTGTGTGTGTGTGTGTGTGTGTGTGTGTGCGCCACGGTCCTTGATGTGTGTGTGCGTGTGCGTGTGTGTGTGTGTGTGTGTGTGTGTGGTATAACATGGCAAGCAACTATTGAAACATTTGAGGCTGAAGGACATCGAAGGATAAACACATGGGTTTGGAATGTGAATTCAGCTCCAAGCACTTTGGGCATACTTCCTGACCCCCTTGCAACGCACTGCTCACCATTCAACAACAACAGTAATAAAGGGACTAACAGTCCAAATAAGTATCCTTTTATGTATGCAGACTGTGGGAAAGGCAGCCAATATAGGCAAGAGTAAGGGGGGGGGGGGGGCATTTAGGATCTCTAAATGTCCAGTTCCCATTATTTTATTTATATGTTTGACCCATCTAGTGATGGGTCAGACATCAACAGCAAAAATAACACTTTTAAAAAGTAATCTGAACCAAGAAACCGATCAATCTACTATAAATGTGTACTATGATATCCTCTTCAGACGACTAAGCAGTTAATTAGCTGTGCTATTCATTTGATACTTTATCAGCAATCAGAGATTCATGCAATCAAGCAATTAAAGCAGTAACCATGTTTCAGTGTTGAAGCGTGTGGGTGTGTACGGTCTTAAATGAGAATGTATTCACATGTATGTCTCACTTAAATTCCTTCCATGGATCCACCCCAGTTTCCTAACTTGGACGTCTTGGCTCAAACCACTGACCAGATGGTAACCCAAACTCCTGGATTAAAAAGCCTTTTTTGTGATGTCACCATACCCCTGCCAATCCGCTGCTCTCTTTTGCTTCCCAAAGACTCGTTGCTCCCCGCCCCCCTCCCCAGACTAAATGTGACCACAGCTGATCCCGTGCAGCTGGGCAGCCTCACCGGTAGCATACTAGGAGCTGGGGCCTGGGTAAGGCTATAAGCAGCGGGAATCATGGAGGTGGGGGAGCACCAGGAATGGGAAAAGGTGCTGGGTGTGAGGGGTGGAGGAAAGGGATTTGTACCCTTTCAGCCCGTCTTCACGCTCCCATGAGCAGCAGATAAGAGCACCCTGCAGCTCTGCATAATGACTGGCAATATCCACAAGCCTACACTACACCCCACCATCAAGCCACCTCTTTGTTTTGCCGCCTCTGCCTAAACACCCCCCTCTCCTGACTTATAGATCATCTGCAAAATAATTGCTGAACATAGGTTAGCTGAAACTGTATCCTGCTCTACACTGCTGGCACTTGCCAAGGCACTTGTGTGCGGCGGTATGTATTCACATGTGTGTGTGTGTGTATATTTGAGTGGGTGAATGTGAATGAATAAAGTGGGAGCAGCTTTGGCAGCACCTGTGAACCACACTACAGTGGAAACCTTGCGCACACCTGAGCAGCACCTGACCACCATCACAGCCCGGGTCTGGGGAGGGTCTCTCGTGGGACTAGGCATTAGCACATCACAACTGCACCACTTAATACACACTAGGGATGCCTGTGTGATGTGGGATTCTGTAATCCAAGGCTTAGGTAACAATTAGAAACAAAAAGGCAGGAGAGAAGACGCCACTGAAAATATTGATTATTTTCTGTCACAAATGACTGGAAATGCATCTTGGAGATGCTATATTTTCCAATTGTATGTAAAGATATTATACATTTGGAAAATACTATGATAACACTATCATCATTTACATTAATGTAGAATTTTGTTTCATAGAAGAGATTTAAAGGGGCTGTAGACAACTTTCCAACTTTTCCCACCCTAGCGTTTTAAAGTGGTATTATTTTTACGCCGCTGTCACAAAGACAAACCAGATCGCTTTCCGTTTCCTCAGAGCCTAGCGACCACAAACAACACAAGACGCGCATTTGTTTGGAAATCTCCACGAAAGAAACGATCAACACTTAATAAAGAAAGAAGCATGTTCACTGATAAGGTAAAGTGAAATTGGCATCATTTTATTTGGGAACAGGTAAAAGCTATTGTAATGATGTGCATTGCATAGTAATACCATAGTTGGAGTATTGCTTCGTACAAACAAGTATCGGCAGCAGGGTTTGGCGTCGGGTGGAGGGGGGAGTAGAAGAAAACATTAGGAGGAAAACCGTGAGTTTATTCATTCATTTAGTCTAGGCATCTAAAATACCTTTTGCTGTTGACCCCGTTCACAGCAGTACATTGCTTAGCGTCTGTGCTGGTACAGCTGTCTGCTTCTCCAAACTAGGGGGGGCGCTGACCGCCTTCTACTGTAGGTAATACACTGACTCTAGATAAGTACCTCATACAACCCCACTTCAAAAAAATCCCAACTATCCCTTAAAGGCTTCTAGATTAAACACGAACGCTAACCGATTACGATTACAGCCCTAATAATTACGCATTCCCTAATAATGGTCTCACTTAAGGTTTGTCAATATGCTGGAGAAGGATGAATTCTAAGATGTGACCTTAGAGCTTTGAAACAATGCCTGTATTTAAGAGCTTATCTTATGGTCTTGAAACAAAGTTGACAACCCCTGATGAAGAGCTAAAAAGCTTTATTCCCAAAAAACGACAATGACTATGAATTTGCAAATCAGTATCAGCATGCTCTCAGTTTCTCAGATCTAGGGAATTGGGAACATGGATAAATGGCAAACTAATAAAATAATCCCACATAGAAATAAAACAAAAACTGCCCTTCATTCTGAACACATTCTTATGCCTGAATCGAATGCACAACATTACTACGTTTTGTTGGATAAACCAGTAAAAAACACTGATTGAGGGACAGGACTTGCACAGGTCAAAGCTATGAATCTAACCAAAACATATGTAAAGCATTTGCAGGAAGCAGATTAACAGAATGAATTGAACATCATCAATTGCTCACCCTCTTACAAACATGAAAGTGGTTAAGTCAGAGAGGTTGACTTGGCTGTCAGCAGGGGAGATTGCACTGTAGCACGCTAGTAGAACAGATAATTTTGCAGACACCTGTCAGTCCTCATTGCAAAGGGCAGCATGATGGGGATGAAGTGTGGATAAGCAAGACGATTGGCGATCAAGGGCGTGGGCCTTCAGGCTCAGACCCACTGCCTGTCTGTCCAGACATAAAAGCCGGCCCCAGGAGATATCACCATTATCAATTATGTTAAATCCTATTCTTCACTGGTTACCCCACACAATTCTAATAAATTACCCATGAAGCAATTCTGAGATTGAAGCAAACCATCTAAATGGACAATTAATCACAAAGAGAGAAAGGACAAGAAAAACTGTGAAATAAAACTCAGATAAAATGAACATATTTCCCATATATGCAGCATAGAAACCATAGGCATAAAATGTAATTAAAAAAACACACTTTTGTTGTACACATAAAAGCTAACCTGCCACCAAAAACACTAATGAGACAAGCTAAAAGCAACAACACATACACAAATAATACACAAATACATTTAAATTGTGCTAAATATACACAAATCCCCAGCCAAGATGATTATCAAATCAAACATTACATTCGAAGCTTAAATTTATGAAACTCAAATTGCAAAACTAAAGAAAATATCTGCCACAGTATGTGGCCTACAACTTTACCGATGCCTAGAAGACTTTCTTTTCAAGATTGAAAATTAACTCTAAAGACCTCATCATAGGAGGGAAGAAAGGAAGATACAAGGGTATGGTTGATGAAAATAAAGAGCAGTAGCCTGCTTTGTGAACTGCCACCTCCAGATCCATCATGTACACTGTACATGATGCACATATATCTCCACAACTACAGGGCATGTGAAGGGCGAAGTGACAAGAATGATCTCCTTACCCGTTATGCTTGAGTTCATGTAAGGTGTCGGCGACAATCCTTCATTGGGCACTAATCGACTGTCACTCAGGTGATCGCCATAATGAGGACTACCAGCAAAACCCTAGGGAAGAGATCAGAGTATTAAGCATGTTATTCGGGTACTCACTAATTGAGTGATACGACTAAATGATACGACAGCCTAATTGGCTAGAAAAACCATCAATAGAAGACAAAATATTTGACAAAAATGCTTGCTAGGGCAGAATATTATGGCAAACACTTTTTTTGTTATCTGTTTGTGAAGCCTTGACTAGAACAACATTCACACTTATGCAAGCGCTGACAACTGGATGCAGTTTTGTAACAAATGATCTATTCAAGGTAGGCGAAATAATAAAATGCATTATGCCTGAATCTAATGCGTCATCGAATTGGAAAGTATGAAATCATTTGTTTTGTTCACATTTCGTTACACTTATCAGCCTCTGGGCTTAGGTCAAAATATTGGTCACGGTATTGAAAATTCAGGGTCCCTCTAATGTAAGGTACTGGTGTGCAAAGGTGTGCTGTGCTTAACCTGGACACTGTGTTTTCAGCACCTCTGTGCATGTCCCCAAATAACACAACACCAACATCAGTGAACATCAGTGGACCTTCTATACGATCTCATGTCATTTGCACTCACCATATGGCAAAAAAACAACCCTATCAATCTTTTAAGTCAAGTTGAGTGTCGGTGAATCCTAAGAGATTCCCTATTGTACCCGGGTCCGACACGCACAGACACACAAACACACACTATTAATCACACCATGAACAGACACTCAATAACAAAAGCTCTCACAGTCAGGGTCAGTCTCTTTCTAATTCTATGTGCCTGTCCATTTCTTTCAAACTCACACACACACTGATCACACACACACGCGATGTTGGTGTTGGGAAAAAAATCCAGCAAAATGCATATGGAATGCCAAAGCATAGGAGAAGGATGTGTTCACACACTCAACCAGCGCAGTGTGGACACAGACATGAGGCGTGTGCATGCAGGCGGCAAAAGGCGGGCATGCCCCTCCCATAACTTGCCACAATGTCAGCTCACTGTTAATGTTGTTTCCCAGGTGAGGGTATGGCTGTGCGTGGCAGCTTGGGGAATGGTAATGTGGTTATGATGGATATGTGAGGGAAAAGGGTGGGGCTGTATTGAGTTGGGCAGGGCACTGGAGGGATATGCGAACTATCCTGCGGTGGTGGTGGGCACAGCCCTGTCAGCCTGCTGGCCGCACGCCACAGCTGTCCAGGATGCAACGGCTGGCGAGAAGCCAAGGTCAGCACAGAGGGATGGGGGGGGTCAGGACTGTTCACAGTTGAGTAATCACACGCTTGCAGCTCATCCTCTTACACAAGCAGAGATTTGGAGACATGAGGTGTCTTCCGCCTATAAGGATCAATAGGTAATTTCAGACCCTTTAGGATGCAACAATATACTCCAACTGCCCACAAATGTGGCCAATTAGAATTTGAAATATTTCCTTGAGAACTGATGTTACCAAATTTGCTTCCAATCAAACACCCTTTATAAATGTACCCTCAGATTGTACAGTAACAAGACATTGTGTATATAAATCAAGCCTGTCTGAAACGTGTGCGTGCGTGCGTGCGTGCGTGTGTGTGCCTGCGCGCGCGCGCGCGTGTTTACATTTACTTGGCTTATTTCGTTTTGGTGGAAACAGCTGTCTTCTCACTGGCAATGTCAGAAACATTCTCATTTATATGCACCTGGAGCCATCTCAAGTGTCTCCATCTTATAATTCAAAGTGGGGGCTGCCTATGTTACCATAGCCTGTAGATGTGCATTGGGGAAGGGCATTGAGACATAAACAAGGTAATGCAGCTCAGTGGCTCTCTGACATTTAGCAATTTTGATGGAAAGTGACAAGAGACTGACATGAAATGAAATTCATGCAAGGCAAAATAGAGCACCAACACATGAGAGAAACACAGGCCATGAAAGACATGTTTGGTGAATAAACAATGACACATTTGCACCCAAGCCTACAAAGAACTGCAATGTACAAAGCAAGTGCATGATTTTGCCTTTCTAATAAAAAATAATGTACATTCATTGCCCTTTAGAATTATATTCAGATTATAAGAAACTGAAAAGAAAATGTATTATTCCTTATATATATATATATATATATATATATATATATATATATATATATATATATATATATATATATATATATATATTATATATAAGTATTTGTAAGTATTGTGAGAATATCCTGAGTAAAACATCCTGCCAAATCTGCAAAATACAATATTTATATATCGTTATGAATTTTAGATAATAGAATTCACTATAATGAATACAATCGTAATGCTATAGTAAATCATTCAATGAAATGTAATAAGTGAACCTATGGAGAACATACAAGCCCTTGTTAAATGAACACGTTGTGTTGTGGAGTGCATTAACAAGTCGTCTCACCCTGGAGGCCTCATAGGAGGGACTGGCTTGACCACCAGGGGCCCAAGCTTGGCTGCTCCGCTCATCCATACCTGTCACATGAGAGAATGTGCAGTTCAGTCGACTTTACTCACAGACAGTGCAAACACAGAGGAGTACACAGCTCACTTGAACTTATTCTGACACAAATAGGAGTAGAAGTGACTAGATATTCATATTTTTTAATGATATTAGTTGTTAGTGAGTTGTGAATTTTCACTCCCTGCCTATTTTTCCTTAAAGGCAAGAGTGCCTCAAAGATTTTGGTTAAATTTCAATGTGTTTATTTATCTGACTTTCATCCCAATAAAATTACAAGCTTAGAATAATCAAAGAGGCAAGACCAGAAGCCACTGGTTGGACTGCAACACTTGGTTGGGACATGGGGCCTGATGAGGGATGCACAGTGGGTGGGTTAGAGTGATCCTACTACTCCCAATGTCAATGCAATATTAATGCTAAGAGGTTGAGAGAGAGAGTTGTATAGGAACCAGCCTACATCATCAAGGAAAAGCCTAACAAGGGGCACCCGAAAAGCTGCAAGCTAGTTTGCAGAACAAGTAATGCTTGTCTATTCATGGCTTTTGTCCACTGAGAAACAACAATCACTACAAACACGCTGCTTCAAGTGGACTTGCAGTATCAACAGGAATCCGTGTTCTCTAAAAAATGGTAGCTTTCCATCTACTGCAGAGACACACCCAGTTCCAGTTCCCACTTCTGATTGAATGAAACACAATAAACTTTTGGCAACAGTGAGACGATATGGCAATCAAATTGCTTTTCTCTGATATAGACAATATCCTTTTGTTGTAACACACTAAATACTTTCTTAGGTATTAGAGTTGTAATGCAATTGCCAGTAATAACACTATTGGTTGAGAAAAAAACAATACTTAATAAAAGAAATTTGGATCTGAAAGAATATCAAAAAGGTTAATCGATTGGAAACCTAAATCATTTACGACACTGGGCTCTGGTGAATAGGCCTATGGGTTAGGCACATAATCAAGGCCGAATGTGCATATAAAGCAATAGTATAAGCAGACATCCCACAGAAAAGAGAGGTTGACTAGTTTTCATTTGATCAAAAATGGGGTAGCATCCAATGTTGCACCAAACAAGTTTACTTTTGTCAGATGTTTACTTTACTTCTGTTGGGTCATTTCAATTCTAAATTAGAATAAAAGATTAATTTTACTATTAAATTGTTATAGAAATTAGGGCATTTAAAAGTGTGAACACATTTGGTTATTGGCTAATGGCTATTGCTATGTCGCGTAAAAGTAAAAATGTCAAATATCAAATCGTTTTTCTTTATATGACAATTTAAAAACTCAACAATCCAGTGGTACTGGTGTGTTGCTAACTGGTGTGACATGTAGATCAAATAAAACAATACTACTTTAATACACATTAAATATAATTACTTGATTATTCAAAGAGAATAAAATCCACCAGACTGCCTCATGTACTCCATTTAATGTCATGCAATACCTTTGTCTTCCTATCAAGAGAACATTTGCCAGTCAAACTAAAAAACTATAACAATGTTTGATAGTCTAAAGTTAACAAAGTTAAGTTTAAGAACTATCATTTTCACATAAAATGTCAATTTCCATGTACTGTATTTCACTGTTTTACCCTGAATGAAAAAGACAAAATAAGAATGGAAAAGTTGTAATAAGCAATGAGTTTGATAATAAAGTATTTAATGTAAAAACCATCTTCATAGTCTTGGTTTTTTTTAATGCAACAATAACTGCACAATCATAGGGCCTAGTCTAGAATTATGTATTATGTATGTGCACAGATACTATATAATTATATATTACTATATAAAGTACTATAATTAATCAGGAGAGCTTTAAAGGTTGACAGAATAAAACTGCAATCAAAGAAAAATATATTTGCTGTCCATCAAAAATTGTAGACCAGATTTCTTTGGCTTTTTACATGATTTTATTGTTTACTTTCATTTCTCTTGCTAACAGTGTGCTTTGTCTTTTGTTGCACAATGCAAGTAAAATCCTGGAGTGTATTACAGGGTGTTTGTCTGCCAGCTGAAAAGGTCTGGGTGAAATCCATAATGTTGGCAGCCTACCTGTAGGCATCCTTGAGGAGGTTGCTTATCCCCTAACTGCTCCTTAATGACACACACTCACTGCAAGTCACTTTGGATTAAATTAAACTTAAATGATGTAATATGTGTACTGTACTATCACTGCAGCTGTAAAATTAAAGTTATAGTCTACCTGTAACTGCAACACAATTAGAAAGACCCTTCAGTTACAACATTTGACCCCTATTGAGTTCAACATTTACAACGTAATTTGTTGATCTATGAATTATGAAACTCTGTATATTGACATGGCTATCTTCAACCAGATTATCTAATTAATCACAGGGGAAATTGTTCCTGTTCTAATTTCTGGTCTCATCATCATTCATATGCAGTAAGCTGGTCAGGGTCAATGTTAGCCCTAACAGACATTTCTTTGGTCTGCCAAACACAAAACAAAAAGCACCACAAAAAATCTGGTGGTGGTTTATTTTGGAAGCTAGTGAGTACCCAGAAAGTATTTATTGTCTTTGTGGTCTTATGCCAAACACAATACAGTATCCCAAGTCCTATTCATTCATTATTTCATGTTGATGACACTATTTGGACTTACAATGTTTTTTCCAAATGTATTTAGTTGGCCAAAACCAGTGTTTTTTCCAACATTTTAACAACACCAGGTGGAGAGCGCAGGTTTCCAGCACCAGCTGTGCACTGGCATCAACCAGAGATGTGAAACGCATCACATGCAACACATCAGTATTAATTGACCAAAAACACCATACTGCAAATAAACAGCAAACTCCTCCACTATACAGCCAAAAGTTGCAGGTATCCCAGAAACCAAAGGGCAAACAAAGTAATAACCACCGTAGGTGTCTTAGATTAAGATCCTACCTGGTGCAGTGAACTGACTGCTTCCGAGGGTGGTGGGTCTGGTTTTCCCACCGTTCACAGGTGGAGAAAACATCTGCGAACAAGAAAATGTGTTTAAAGCCCCCTGGACGACACGCGTAAAACACACTGCAAACGGTGCCAACTCTTCAAGAAAGAGCGACGCTTTTTTGCAAATAGCAAAAAAACGTCAGTCTGAAAATGAATAGGACCGACAACGGGTTGTACGTGTGGCAAAGCTGAAATGCAATGAGGACACATTGCGCACATTTGCAGAAGTTGCGACTCAAATATCGCATGCGTCCTACCGCACTGAAGTCCAGCAGGTCACTTAATTCCTTGTCTGTTCCGATGGCGGCGGCGGCGGCAGCCCGCTGCTGGGGATTCATCCTGCAGACCTGCAGCCACACACACACACACACACACACACACACACACACACACACACACACACACACACACACACACATTGCTTCTCAATGGGAAGGGGGACCAGGGGGTGCGTTCCAACAAATTAACACGCACGCACGCACACACACACACACACACACACACACACACACACACACACACACACACACACACAGTACACACACACACACACACACACACACACACAGTACACACACACACACACACACACACACACACACACACACACACACACACACAGTAGCCTACGTACACACACACAAGATCAACTTTACACTTTCAAGTTCGTCCGTTAAAGCCTAAGCTGTTAAAACGACACCGGCAATCCTGTTCGACCCTGGCCCCAACTGATCAATAAGACATCACACACACACACACACACATGCACACGCACGCACGCAGTAAAGGGGCGTGCGCGTGTGCTGCTTAACCGAGCGGATGGACAGAGAGCGAGAGAGAGAGAGAGAGAAGCATCATTTACCACCTACCTCGTTTTGCTTGGAGACGGTCCTTCCCGATGCGTTTTTTTTTTTTGGGGGGGGGGGGGGGGGGGGGGGGGGGCGAAGAAACGCGCGTCTTAACGGCTCGCCATTACACTTATCTGTCGAAAATACATGTAGCCTATATCATAGCGTTAGGTAGCCCAACGCCAGGTGGAGCAGCTTCTGGTCGCACATTGCATTGTACTGTGGCTGTCACAGTCAAGCTGCAAGCAACGGCGACGCTTTACGCCAGAACATGCTGCTCCAACATGCAAGAAAAAACAACAACAACAACAACCACTACATTTGGCTTATGAAGTAGATAAATAGTGCAGGTATCAGTGATACACGGTTACAGTGGCATCATGTTGAGCTTTCTTAACTCCCCAACTTGTTTCACCCAGTGCCAAAAGCTTTGCCCAACTCTTACTGGGTATGTTTACCTTTATCCGAGTACAACTCCGACTAGGGTGAAGAGAGCCTCAAATGAAAACAAAAAAATTTAAAAAAAGCATAGCGATGAATTGCGATCAAGACAAGCAAAAGACATCCTCTATTTTTCTATGAGTTATGAGTTTCCCTTAGCGGACATTTTTTTTGTCGCTCCGCAGAAGCCTCAGCACGGCGATTAAATTAGTATCCCTCCGCCGAAGCCCATCTAGGCCTACTGTGCCCACTGACTTTACAGGCCGTTAGTGAGTGTGGTAAGCATCTTGGGGATGTTGCTTAATAGTTTAATCGTCGTTCAATTATTTTATTTTTTTACTTGATTTTGAAGCGATTGAAGCAGTGGTTTTGTTAAACCGAACGGCCTTGCTCACGCAAAAGTTACTGGCAAGTTACAGTTAATGGAATCCTTTTTTTTTAGGCTTTCTTCAGGGGAAATATGTTGCAAAACCCGACCGCTTGTACCCATGACTTGACAACTAGTAGGAGTAGGAAGGGAGAAGTTGTTGGATCTGAACATACTGTATGTTGGGGGAAAAACATAGGCCCACACATAGGTGTGTGTCGACCGGTGGGTTCATACTCGGTTCATGCACACACAGACACACACAACCCCTCTGCTGGTCAAACAGTATACACAGCAGGCAGGCAGCTATAATGACGACGATCACAATAATAACAGTGCAGGAAGTCCTGTTTACATCTGTCTTTTGTGAAGAGTTTCAGAAAAAATGTGCAAAAAAAATAAAAAATGTGTCTGGTTGTGCGAATAGGAAAGCTGTAAAAACAGTTGCTTGTAGGCCTAGATTTGTTGGTACGACTAAGTTTGACAATACAAATTGGACATATCCAGACTACATTTAGTCATTTAGAAGAGGCCTTTATCCAAAGTGATCTATAACTCTACTCATAGCGAGGCAATTCTCATTGCATCCTTATCAGCCATATCTAAGAATAAGAGTTGAATGAATGATGGGGAAATCTTTCTACAAAACATTTGATAGTCTCAACCCCATGTAGGCCTACATGAAGCTATAAGAAAAAAACGTTTTCAATTAACAAGGCCGTTTAATGTCTTCCAATGTCCACTTTATGAACAATGTTTTACAAAATAAAAAATTGTAGATTTTGCCATGTCCAAGATGAACACTAGCCTGGTTCTACCAGTCTATCTTGTGAGGTCTTTTTTTTAAATAATACATTTTGTGCGAGGGATGCTCTCGCCAGGCTAGATGAACACTAGCTCTGATACAGCATTAAAGCTTGCTTAGGCAATAAGTGAAAGATTACATTGCCACAACACGCAGACAACCAACACACAACATTATCAAGTAATGTCACAATCACAAAACAAGGAATCATATTGGTGGTTAACACAATGTAACTGCCCACCCTACATTTAGGTGCCCACCCTAAGATGTAACCAGAACGTTGCCAGCTGGTTATGTAACCAAAACTACTATCCCAGCACATAACAATATAACTAGATGGTTATGCTGAAACCCTCCATAGAGTTAATTAAATGCATGTAACCACAATGTCACAAGCTGCTTAATACACAACCATCCTCATTGTCATTGTGAAACAGCAATTAGATGGTAAAAAGTGACCGTCCTTGCAAGTAACCACAATGTTGCCACCTGGAAATGTTACTACATGTAGTGTACATGATATTACTAAAACATCTGACTATTTGGTAATGTGTTGTGCTGGGTAATTAGAGCTTCATATTTCCGGGGTCATATTTTATTAAAACGTAGCATTAAATGAGTAATATGTTTAATCTAAAGCCAATTTCAAACCCTTAATAAGATGTAAGGTAAGTTTTAAGCATTGTGGGATACATGTCTCTTGACACACGTAGCCTACATGTTACGTACGCATGTTATCTCAAAAGTTCTAAAAATGTTAGCCTGCAATACATTTGTCATGTATCTCCAATACATCCTTGTCATACAGGTAGATAAACATCATGTTAGGTTAGTCATTATTTAATAATGATCATTTTTGGGTCAGTAGAAAATGATGTGTTTATCCATTTCATATTTAAATATATCAGTGGAACTGATATATTTAAATATGAAATGGATAAACACATCATTTGACACAAAACAGAAAATGAAAGTATGAATTAGATAGAGTGGATTACTGTATGATCATGATGCTGGATCTACTCATAGGCAGGGTAACTGTTAGGTGAGGTACATATTTGTGGGGCGGTTAAGCAAAAATAATTGGCCATTTTGCAATAAAAGCATCAGATTTAGCACAGATGTAGGTTTAGGCATGTTATGAAAAGATTCTTGATTATAGCTTTATTGCTAAATTCTTATGGATATTTAAGCTTAGCTGCCCGGCATTAAAGGTCTCTTCAGTTATGATGTCTTTGTCAGGTAGGCTATGTGACAGTTATTGAACATATTTTAAAATATATACTATTATAATGGAGGTTTATTGGAGATGTTTATGAAGGTGTTATAGAGCCACCTAAAGGTATGTCTAAGCCCTATAGGGCTTGTACATCAGAACAAGCCTGGATTGGCCATAGGGACTACCGGGAGTTTTCCCGGTGGGCCGGTCCATAATGGGCCGGCCAGGGCTGGATTGGGCCGGTCCCCGCGTCGGTCGTCGGTCCTGTGGTGGGCCAGTCCAGGAGAACATTGCCAGGGCCGAATTTTGCTCCCAGTCCAACCCTGCATCAGAATGGGATCATGATTATTGTTGGCGATACTCCGCCATATTGAGAGGACTCAAGAGAGTTGTAGGCTACTACTGTAAAATCCTAAGTAAGCCTAAATATACCATAACCTAGCTAATGAAAACTTGTTTTGCCACGTCTCGCATAAGAAACACTGTGGCAGTTTCAAACACAACAATGTCTTTCCATAATGACAAATCACTTCACGATGAATTACTAAACAATAAAAACCATAACTACTAACATAATAACTACCATTCAATGCTCCTATATGCTTCCAAAATGGAGGCGGTCATTGGGTCATGTGACGTCGCGATGTACAATCCCTATTTTTTCATATTAGTAGTTCCAGACTGCCACCTTTTGGAGAAAATAAATGAATCGTCTCACTGTGTGTGTGTGTGTGTGTGTGTGTGTGTGTCAATTTACTAAGTAGAAACAATATATATATTATTTTACAAATAGAAGAAATGCATGGTACTTGCTTAAAAATAAAATGGCCTGCATATTTTAAACATATAAGCCATATAATGCAATAGTATGCTAGTTGTGGTTTCTAAGTTGAAGTTGAGCACACAGGCCATATTATGGATCAAGCCTATGTTTGTAGTATGTATCCATCTATCTGGGAGATGTGTTCTTCTATCTGGGGGAGATGCAAAGGAAATAGTTATTTTGTTATGACGTCACATCCGTTTCCCGAGACAATTCGGTCCAATCAAAGGGTAGTCTCGGACGGTTGGCTACCTCCTGCTCGAGTGAAACACACATTTAGTGAACTTGTCTAAATAGGTCCTAGGAAATCGCAGCTCTTCGTGAACGTTAACCACCAAACCAGATTACCGTCTTCTCCGAGAGCTGCTGTACAAGGTATGATTACTATGAACTCACTGGCAGGTAGTATCAGTACGGTCTTTGTCTCGCTTAATGGAACATGGAGGAAACCAACATTACCCAGCATTCATTGCCTAAACCCAATCATTTAGAATTTGCTTCAGTGTGTGTGGCAAACTAGATAGTTATTATGTCCTGTGTCTATTGTGTTAAATGCGAGACCTCTTTGAGTCTTGCGATGATACAAATGGCAGTGCGGTTACATTTGATCGCTAACCGTAACCATCGCTCAAATCAAAACGAAAACGCGCGGGTGATGAATAACGAATTTGCAAGCTAACACAGGGATAACAGAAGCCAGCTAACATTATTTAGCCTGTCTGCAGGTAGTTGTTACGCAGTTCTCCCATTCGTATATCACGTCGACACGCCTGTGTGGATGTAATTACAGACACGCATTGACAATTGTAACTTTGAATAGTAGCGAATACACTTTCCAATTGCTGGGGTACAAAATGCTACTTCCTAGATGGGTGACCATCTTCTATGCAATATGGCGTCTTTTTATGACCGTCCCCTTTTTAGTAGGACGCATAGGGAATATTCTACCTAGGCATCACATGTTAAACAAGATCAAGGATGGTGATCTTGGTCGACAGGGTATTTCATGCATGGCGTTTAAACGGCGAACTTCACGTTATGAAAAACGTGTCATACAGACGGACACTGCTTTCCATTGAAAGCGAGCGCTGCGTTCCAATAGTTATCGCGATTGCTGCTCGCCCTCGCTTCCTAAATCTCCAGACGTTCTTCTCGATCGCCGTTGGCTTTATGCACTCGGCAGCCATCTTGAATTAGAAACGACGACGAGGAGTCCTTGGGTGTCGGCAGCGAAATTACGATATCTGTATGGTTAAACAAATGTCGCTGCCGGCCGGTCTACCCAGTGTCAGTAACTAACTTTACACACGTGATTTCGAAAGAAATAACAATTTATTATTAAAAGAAAATGGCCCTTGACACAAAGCGTGGGCTTTACCGGTTTTTAGCTCACCCACTTCCGTTTACGTTGGGACTCGTAGCTGCAGCCCGCCATTGGTCCATCGAGCTGCCCGTCCCGCCCCTTCAACACCTGTCAAGACCACTCCAGCCAATCACAGCTCTCACGCCACCAGGTTGGCCTGCCCAAATGGTTGCGGTCTTCCTCCAGGCGCTCTTTGTATTTTGTATTAAAACAAGTGTACACGAAAGAGACCGGAAATCGAGACTTACAAGAGAGCTGATGCTTCACAAGGACGCATATTTCACGTCGGTATTGTTACGGCACGTAAGGGGATGAGATGTGCAAAAGCATCGTATTGAACGGACGAATTTAGAGTCGATGTGGAAAAGTATCGTGTACTTTACCACATCCTTATCCGTTACCTAAGCAACGGATAAGGTCCCTTCTAGGGATATAGTATAAGTGCTTATAGTAATCTTCATTCTGCCCGGCCCACTTTTGAAACGCAAAATGATTGAACGTACAACTTCCTTGTAGCTGGCACTGAATGGCCGGCACCGTGTTTTCCTCGTAGCTAACGGCTGGCATACCGTGTTAACGTGAAGGGGTCGGATGGCATTAGCCAGTACCTCATCCCATTACCATTGTGAAGTGGGAATTTGAGATTGACATGAAGACATGAGATTTTGGCCTGAGATCACAATGACGAAGACCTTTTTCAATAAGTGTGTTATTATGTGGCAGGCTGTCTCTATGACAGTCTTAAGCCAGTAAAATGCCCCAAAAATGATATCTCACTCAACTAGTTTGGTTATAGAATGGGACTGGCGTAAAGCCTTGGAAGTATGCCAACAGGAGCTATTGTTTTGTGTACTTTGCGGTGGTGGTATACAATTGTAGGTGTACACACACACACACACACACACACACACACACACGCTGTGATCTCAGGCCCAAATCTCTGTCTTCCCAATCTACAATGGTAATCAGATGAGGTACGCTGATGCAATCTGGGCCCAGTTTCCCGAAAGCGTCGTTAGCCTAAGTGGTTCGTTAAGTTCGTCGTACGACCATCAGACAGTTTTCACACCGTTTCCCGAAAGCATCGTTGCGTAACGACCGTCGTTAAGACGCTCGTAGCTAACGAGAGCTCCAGGGGTACTCGTAGCGCACTACGAGCGTCGTTAACACGTCCAATACCACTGAATGTCCAGCTGGTGACGCTAAAGTTACGATCATAGATATATATAGAACACTAGATGTGTTACGGCGGAGTCTAGAACGTCCTCACAGGTCGGCCATCTTACTCCAGGCAAGACGGTCGACCAGACATCTTACCACAGGCAAGATCTCTGTACAGGGTGGGGGATTTCAACATGCAGCCTTTCTTATAGCCTATTTGTAATAGGAAATAGTGTAATCTACCTATTTTAGAACTTTATTCTATTTTTAATTTTTTTTTAATTTTTTTTTTTTAATTATGCAATTATGCAGTGCACTTTGACGTTTATAACAAACCAAACCGTTTGAAAATCGGATGAAATTTGAGCAAGTTATGTTGTACCATGGTCTGGGTGAATACTCGATTCTGATTGGCTGAAGATTATAGAGCGGAGCTCTATAATCTTATCTTTGATGTACACCTAGGAAAGACGTTGACGCTATGAAGACGCTATGGCCACGTTGCTTGGCAACGCCTGCATACGGGAGATATGAAATAGTCCGCGCGACTTATAACAATAAAAAAACCCTCACGATTGTAACTCTAAAACACATTAAAGTATTATTAATTGATTAAATATTAACAGAAATGAATGGACGACGCGGAGGCGTGAACCGCGGAGGACGGTTCTGTTAATGGACACCTCGAAGGGCATTATCCCGAATGGTCACTTACGAAAGAAAGAAATATTTAATCAATTAATAATACTTGAATGTGTTTTAGAGTTAAAATCGTGAGGTGTTTTTTTTTTCAGTTGCAGGGCTGCTCGAGACAATACTATTTAATGGAAAGAAACAATAACCAGAAAATCTACTAGAGATGTTTATGTAAACTACAATGGCAAAATTGAGACTTATACATTTGAGACTAACTTTCAGTAGATTCAAAGTAGGATTGCAGATGGATTGTTTGTTTGTTTGTTTGCTTTTTTATATGTATTTTAAAAGTGGTATGCCCATTGTACTTATAACTTCAAAAGCTTAAAAAAGATCCAGGGCTTTTGAAATGAGATTCGGGGCTTCAGCCCCGAAAGCCACCCCCTCGCTCCGCCCCTGGTACTGCTGCGCGATTGTTGACGGGGTGGCTGCTGCGCGATTGTTGACGGGGGGGCAGTACGGTACAGTTCGGTTCAGTTCGGTCCGCAATTATTTGTGTTTCCATTGTGAGAAGTTCTAAAGCGTACCTAAATAAGCGTACCGAACCGTACTGTTTTAGGAGACCCTTCTGTTGGGGTACCAGTTTGTGGTAAGGTATAGAGACACGCCCATTGCTGTTCGAACAGGTGCGCGTGTGATAACGTCTATAAAGCCACACTCCGAGAAGGAAGAACACGACAAATTCCTCCATTTTTAGCGTACGTAGGCTATAGGTTATCAGCTGTCTTCTGGTCTCAGCTGACTGTCACGGATTTGATTTTCGCGCTAATGTAATGATGTCACGCGACGACAGCGCGAAAATCAGCTGACGGAACAATCGCTATCCCGCCCGTCATAGTGCCTTTTGCAGTGGGTACACAAACCGGACCGAACTGTACCAAAACCTTCCGCACCAAAACGTAACGTACTGAACCGAACTGTACCGTATACTGCTCGGTGGAAACGTAGCATAAGTTATTTTTCAGCGTGAGAAATGGCATGTGTGGCGGGAGGGCGTGACAAAAGACCGAAATGAGTGACTGTCACGCTCAATGCGTGACACTTGGGAGCCCTGATTTAATATCTCCCGTATGCAGGCGTTGCCAAGCAACGTGGCCATAGCGTCTTCATAGCGTCAACGTCTTTCGTAGGTGTACTTTTCAACCTACACCCTCCAGCCAATCAGAATCGAGTATATGTATTTCAGCACCGTGTCAGTGGACAGGTACGAGGCTACGATCGATCGTTAGATCTGTGCACGCGCGTTCATGTTAAGAGGAGTTTCGGGAAACGCACGGAAAAAAATAACGATCGTTCGAAAGATGATTCGTAAGAAGGATCGTAAGATGGATCGTACATCGTTATCGGGAAACTGGGCCCTGATCCCTTAACGTTAACACAAGTTATGCCAGCCATTTGTGTCAATTGGCTTGTTCATATAAGTATTCAAGTCTTGTTTTTTTGGGTGGGTGGGGGGGGGGGGGGGTCTATGTATTTACAGGAATATTCCTATATTGATTATTACCAATCTAATTCTGATTATTTCTATTAGTTTACTTTAATTGCATTTGGGCTATAGCCAAATCAGAGTGAAATTGGTTTAACATAAAATGCACTTATATGGCCAAAAATGTTAGTGCCACCAACTGAAAGTTACTTTTTTGGTTTCTGTAAATGGAGATAAAATGTGGGAAAGGCAAAAAGAAAATCACCAGTTACACATGCCTTGAGAAACCATCTCTCTCAGCCATGTGACAGTGTGACTGACAACCACATTGCAAGTCTGGTAAAGCTGGATTTACAGTTCTACACATAGCACATCTGTGAAGAGGCTTGGTGTAGACATTTCTGTAGTCAGTATTTCTTCTACGTCACGTTAACATGTACACAGGGGGCAGTATAGCGGTTCCAACCCCAAATCTACATGAACCCACGAGCAAAGCTGGAAATGGAATTACAATTCTGCTCCATTGAAAAGATGTTGAAAAATCAACACATTCATGTGAAAAAGATATTGGAAAAAGCATTCAAATGTACTGCTGAAAAGCAGTTGAGGTATCGAAACCAACTGAAAAATGCAGTGTTTTGATTTCGCGGGGTGCATTTATTTTATTCTTGTGTCTGGCTGTCGGGGAAAAAAACACCACACCTGTTTCCTGCTTGATCAATAAATGCTTAGTTGATGGAAACCATAGGTCGCTGACCGGCAAAAAGGGCGTGAATGGGTCTTTGCATGGCGACATGGATCTTCGTATATGTGCTGACGCAGAAATGTAATTTGGGCTTAACCACAGCTTAAATCAGTCAGTTCATATGAGAGAATTGGAAATGGTATCAAGCTACATGATATACATTGGCATCCTAGATTTAAAAATATGTATTTTATTTTTCATTGCAGGTCAGATATGTCTGAACTTTTTATGGAATGTGAAGAAGAGGAGCTGGAGCCATGGCAGAAACAAGTCCCGGAAGTGAACCTGTTGGATGATGATGACGATGACGAACCCATCTTCATTGGAGAGCTTGGTATACCTTTTTTCTGTTAACCTCTTATTAACCAACTATTTTTCCAGAAATTCTCACCAAAAGTTGCATGCCAAATATAAAGGCTTGTAATTCAGTAACTACATTGAATAAATGCAAACTGATGGCTGTTTTAGAACAAGATAATAATAAAATTAGTAGAAAAACGTACCATACCATGTACCACCACATGTTTAGAGAATATATTTTGTCACTCCATATCTTAGTAAGTCACATTTGGGATGTTACTTAATGTGTTTGCCTCCATGAGTTGTCTTTAAACATGCACATAATGTCTTGGCTATTTTGTATTCAAGTTAGAGTACATGAACCACAGGTGAGCACTCCAAAACGACCAACCTCTCAATGTCTAAAATAGCCTCTAATAAGAGTGACGGGGAAACATGCACTATATTTATTGTTTAGGGGCTGTGGTCTGGTACTACTAGACATCCACATGCTATTGCAGGATTGTATTCACCGTAGGTAATTTTCAGCCTAACTGGGGGAAACCTAAAACCAACCTCCAAAGTAGACATTAATTTAAATATTTGATCCTCCTGCCTACATTAAAGGGGCTGTAGACAACTTTTCAACTTTTCCGACCCTAGCGTTTCAAAGTGGTATTATTTTTGCGCCACTGTCGCAAAGACAAACCGTATCGTTTCCGCAAAGCCCAGCAACCACAAACAACACAAGACGCACATTTGTTTAGAAATCTCTGCGAAAGAAACAATCAACACTTTAATAATAAAGAAAGAAGCATGTTCACTGAGGAGGTAAAGTGAAATTGGCATCATTTTATTTTGCAACAGGCAAAAGCTATTGTAATGATGTGCATTGTATAGTAATACCATAGTTTGAGTATTGCTTTGCACAAACAAGTATCTGCAGCAGGGGTTGGGGTCAGGGTGGAGTAGAAGAAAACATTAGGAGGAAAACTGTGAGTTTATTCATTCATTTAGTCTATAATGGAGGCATGAAAGCGGCTATAAATTCTTTAGTATGTGTTGAGAAAAGCGAACTGGGTTGGTAGCCTGACTGGATCGCCTGGTGAGTCGCGAGGTTTATTCAGGTAGGATACTCAATGCAAAAAGTAGCGTACGCAGATATAAGAAGTGTCATCAGATTGGCTTTATTTTGGTTGTTCCACCATCCGCCGTTTTCCACTAATGGGGATAGCTAATGGTGATAGCTACCGGGGTAAACAAAAGCGCTATTCCTCCTGGTTTGGGTGCATGCGCAGTGGTTGATGCGTTTTCTTTGTGCCATAAATAGAGCCTTAATTTTTCCTGTGAGATCGTACCCGGTGGCAGACAGAGCTGCATAATGAAAGCGAGGCTTATAGGGAAGCTTAGGGAACCAATCTAAACGCCGATGGTGTCATTATTCTGTAGCCATTACACTGTGCAATCAACATTTACTTCATATTGATACGTTAAAGCAAACAATTGTCTACAGGACCTTTAACATAATGTAACATTGTATTTGTGGTTTTCTCTTCCAGTTAAGTACCCAAAGATTGTTAAACCCAGCCCTCCACCTGTAAGAAACGATGTCCCAAGACAAGAACCACAACCTCAACCCCCCAGGGAGGCAACACCTGTAACAATTATTCCCGCAAATAAACAAATGCCTGCATCATCTTCCTTAACGACCATCACTCCCCAGCCAGTTATTATTAATAGCCAGGTATGTTGTTACTTTTGAAATGTTTTTTTATTGTGTAAATAACAACTATGCATTAAAGGGCTTTTTATACAAGAAAGGAAATCTTAGAAATCAATCACTGCCCAGCCGAGGCCAGGCTGATATTAATCGCAAAACACAAACTTGAATATCTGGATGGTCTCACAAAACTAACTCAACCCTCCCCCTGCTCCAGAAGTCATCCTATTTTCAAAAGATTGCAAATTGATGTTAACTTACTCAAAGTATAACCTCATTATGATGTCAATTATTTGAAATACTTTTGCATGTTAAATGTATTGAGTGATGCCGTGTGATGCACTTCAGTTTTCCCGTCGTTATCAGGGCTTCATTGTGCAACAACCGCAATTGTCGAGCACCAACCTCATTGCCACTCTCGGAAAACAGTATCCGCCCGGAACTTCATTCACCATTGTTCCAGGTATTGACAGCAATCATGCCTTTCATATTCTGTTGCCAATTGTGTTCTTCCATGTAGTTTTGGTTTTATGTAAAAGGAAACTATCACATTTTATATATATATATGTAAATATATTATTATTATTTAATTATTTTATTTTTTTCCATTCCCAATAGCTGGTCAACAGCACCTCCTACCTCTGCTGCCCCAAGCCAGGATACTGCCTGGAGTGGTCCACAGACCCCAAGTGAAGCTCAACAACAATGTAGTCACCTTGTCCAATGTCCAAAGCCCTGCTGTTTATTCATCATCCATTCCTCAACCATCATCCATCCAGCCAAAGCCCATCCAGATCTTCTCCATACCAGTTAAGAGTCAGACAGAGGGCAAAGGAGGTATGGTTTGAATTTAACACGAAGGGTATACCTTTCCTGGTGCTTTTCTTCTGTTACCCTAGCAATCTCTGTTTTTTTAATGTATTTATATATAGATCAAGCCTCACTGAAACGGGGATTACTGCCCAAGCAAAATGAGGTCACGGCAAAGAAAGTCAAATTGGATCCAGGTAAGTTTCTTTTCACAACTTTGAGAAGTTGCACAACTGGGGCTGTATTCACAAAGCATTTTATCTTACCGCTAGGAGTGCTCATAACTCGCACTAAAACATTTTACGTAGGAGTTTTTTTCTTAAAAGTTATTCACAAAGCCGCTGAGACCTACTCATACTAAGGATAAATCACTAAGAGTGACGCGCCGTTGCTATGGATTACGTCGATTCTCGTGCACGAGTTTAGAAGCGGTCAGTACGGTGATTGGTTATTCAGAGCAGGCGGTCTCTGTGAAACTCATCCGCAACATCCCACAAACGAGCCCACTAAATCACCGAAGAACAAGGAAATAGCCTAGGCTAGAAATTAATTCCTATCAAATAGTTATGGACAGTGCAGTTAGCAGAATACACGCATGATGACAAGTTTGTGCAGACCACGATAATGACGTTGTAGCCTATATGCACGTTAAAGAGAGAGAGAAAAAGCAAACAATAAAAAATATGTAAATTGCATTAAATCAAGGAGGCAATTAAAAGCACCCTGCAATCCAATGAGCATATGTCCACTATTCAACACTTTAAATAACAGCCCATACCGGTTGTGGAGATTGGCGCATACAGTGATCACTATACTTGCCCTCTCTGGGCTGGGGCGTATTTCGCCTTGCAGGACATGAAATCGACGTTTCATCTGCCCAATTCCTCTCTCCACAACATTTCGTGTATTTTTGTGTGCTCCAACATATATGGAGGAAAACAGTTAACAATAATAAATATGGAATCAACAAATAAAAGGCGACAAAGAGCTAATAAGATGTTTTTTACGCATAGGTCTAAGTGTTTTTTACGCATAGGACTAAGCGTAATCTGCGTAATCACTTACATGTTATACTTTAACTGTGCTCCCAGTTGTGGATTGAGATAGGGTGTCAAGACGTCTTGCAGGGATAGCCACTGTCACCCAGCAAGTGACACCCAACTGGTACATGGTGCCTCAGACCGCTCTCCATTAAAATACGCAAATCATGTGTAGACCCAGGCCACTTTGCAACAACATCAAGAATGTTAAAAGTTGCATCAAAAACAATGTGCGTGTTGATGGAATGTACTTTCTTTCTATTGACGAACACGTCCTCATCTTTTGATGGTGCAATTATTTTTATGTGCGTCCCGTCAATAGCACCGACCACACCGGCATACCTGCATGCCATGAAGTTGGCTTTGATCCTGTGTAGTTGTTGATTGTCCAAAGGAAACCGGATAAACTGTTTACTGACTATATTAGTAGTATTATTTCAGCCTTAACCAACTTTGAACTGAGCTGTCAGCTCTTCTAGCTTGTATGTAAATATATGATCATTGTGGAATCGTGTGTGTATTTGTATTTACATATATGTATGTACATGTATGTATATATATATGTGTATGTATTTGTTATTCTATTTTTATTATTGTGTTGGTGTTATGGACCTTTCACGAGATGTGTCCTTAGTAAAGTTTGAATTGAATTGATATGTGGTCTACATTGATGGTTTGGTTTATGGCACGGCTAACTGATGGTTGCGATATTTCTAAATCGTCAGCATTGCAAAGTTGCATTTTCCCTGTTGTTAAATATCGTAGTGTTGCCAAACATTTTATTTCCGGACTAATCGGGTTATTCCTGTTAGTCGGGGATGTTATTGCATCCCGCACTAATTCCACAACAAGTTTTATACCCTCACGATTTAGCCTATATCTCTTGACCAATTCACAGTCTTCCATCATTCCATCATTCCAGTCTCACAGCCATTTTCCGATTCTTTGTGAATAGGTCTTACTGAGTTAGGAGTCCTCTCGAGGACTTTTAAGCTCTCCTAGACTTAGGTGCTACTTTTAGGCCTAAAATACGTTGTGAATTGCTCTTAGTGAAAAAAATTAGGAGTCCTAAATTTAAGACTGACATGCCCATTATTTTTAGGAGTTTCCCCTAAATTCGCCAGTTAGGAGCTACTTTTAGCCCTAAGATCCTTTGTGAATATGGCCCCTGATCTGCAGTATTTAATTAAATATGATCATTGGATTTCAGGACAACAGAATAAAGTTATGGATGTTGTGGACAGTGTGATCTTCAAGAAAAAGTGTCCCAAATGCAAAGAAAAATTCCCTCAGGATACTCTAAGATCTCACACAATGGTAAGTGTCATCGTCGCATGTCAATTTCCTCTGTTCAAATTGGAAATTTAAGTCTAATGTTTTAATGTCTTAAAGCATGTACTGTTCCGTAAAGTTTAAATTGATTTTAAGTGGTAACTTAATGACCCAGTTTTTGCGCACAGCCTAAAATTCTGGAGGGAGGGAGGGAGAGGGAGAGGGAGAGAGAGAGAGAGAGAGAGAGAATTATAAAGTAGAAGACGGCACATCCTCATAACTTGTGTTGAGTGTTCAGAATAGGCCATGTAAGGGCATTCTGTAGATGCAAACACACCTTATTCTAATTAGTAAGCTAATTCAAAATATTGTGTGCATGCCAGTGTACTGTGTCTGTATGGATATGGAGGTAGTCTACTGATTTTAAAAACATCTAATATATTTGTATTTCTTTTAGAGCTGCCATGCTAACCTCGTGGAAAGTGTTTTACCATCAACTCCAAACAAAACTTTACCCACCAACAAGCACATTCTGCTTGTCAACGAGTTCTACTATGGACGAGTTGAGGGAAATTGGCAAATGCAACGACCAGAGCATAAAACGAACACGACCTTCAAGTGCCAGAGCTGCCTGAAAGTACTCAAGAATAATATCAGGTATCGTGACATGATCATCACTTGTTGACTTTCTTTTCATATTTACATATTTTTTAATTCGGATGAATGCAGGCTACATTTTCATAGGTCAGTTCCGTGCTCAATGACACGTTCAAAAGCAATGATTTGATTTGTCCTTGCAAACAACAAAAAAGGACTTCCCTTCTGCATTGGCGTAATCTTTTTTTTTAAATGTGATACACAAAGGTACACCCAGATGTATATATGCCTACTGTACACACAAAACTGTCTTCACTGAAAAATACATTTTACTGACTTTAGCAACAGGACTGCTCTATTACTCTTGTTCTTTTGGACACCAAATCTGTCAATTGCAAGATGGAGAAATTCTAGCAGAGATTCTGAGCAGGGGGGGTAAAAAAGCATTGATGCTTTTAAGTGTTGTTAATAAGGGGGGGGACATTTTTCTGATCATAAGATCTTGAATGTCCTTATCTGCTGACAGTTAATATTCAGGGCCTGAAGCACTGATGGTCCAGGTTTATTAATTTAAGTGAGGAGAAGCCAGTCTATAATGCCCATTGGCCAATGCCCTTAGCACAGATTATTTTTCTTCATAGGCCTAAAAATGACAAATGACTGCTAGTGTTGGTGCCAGAATAACTGTTTTTTTAATTTAATAACTTTGCTTCCAAACACCGCAAAAAAAGCCTCGGTATGCTGCTTTTAATGAGGGAACCAATTTATACGTGACCCCACTATCGTAGCAGAGGTCAAGGTTCACCTGCATAAGAATCTCCATTATCGTAGCTGAAGAAGCAGATTGTACAGGCTGAAAAATGGCCTGGCCTTGCCTGTGGAAGTCTAAAACTACCTCAAAGCACTACATCATTACAAACGACGGATGTCTTTTTTAATTGCCAGTACTATAGCAGCCATTATGCATGTTTAGAGAGGGAGCTGGACAAAAAATTGTGAATTAATCATTTGTTGTTGGGGGTTAGTGATGCAGAAATATAACATTCTTGTCATAGGAAAACAAAACATAATTGGGTAAATGTATGTATTGCACACCTTCTATTTTTGCTTTGGTTTATTATATATTTGCAAAAAGAAATGGTTTTAAACAAGAATTAAAATGATTATTTCCACCCAAACCTTTCACATTAAATGTGTTCCATTGGTCCCCCCCCCCCTACACACACACCTCTTATTCAGTATTAGGGAATGTTATAAATAACAGTTAGGACATCTAAAACAAAATTATTTGCCAGCCCAGGTACTAAATTCTCAAATGCCTGGTAGAGGTGGAACTATTTTGACCCATGTTGTACTTATGCATGCCATTGATTTTACAGATTCATGAACCACATGAAGCACCACCTTGAGCTTGAAAAGCAGTGCAGTGAGAGCTGGGAAAGCCACACCACCTGCCAGCACTGTTACCGACAGTACTTGACTCCATTCCAGCTGCAATGCCATGTTGAGAGAGCCCACAGCCTACTTGCGTCTTCAAGTACGACATAACAGTCTAGAACCAAAACTAACGTACCATGGTACCATTTTTGCACAAACTAATCCAACCATTTTAACCATTTTAGCTAATTGCAAGATATGTGAATTGGCGTTTGAGACGGAGCAAGTCCTACTGGAACACATGAAGGACACTCACAAGCCTGGAGAAATGCCATATATGTGCCAGGTTAGTTCCCAAGTCCTGTTGAATCAATGGATCAAATCACAAATAGTCAACATTCACTGATTTGTACCTACACACTTTCTTGTTTTTAGGTTTGCAATTTCAGGTCCTCATTTTTCATGGAAGTCGAGGCACATTTCAAGGTAGCTCATAACAACACGAAAGATCTCCTCTGTCCCTTCTGTCTCAAAGTTCTTCGAAGCGGTCATTCGTACATGCAGCATTACATGAAACATCAGGTATGGTGCTTAAATGAATGTTTACTATAAAATGTTGCAAGTGTGTTTAACCTGCATAATATGTTTACTCTTGTAATGTTCAACCCATCTGTGCCATGATGCAACAGTGATATTTATTCATACTGGAGAACAGTTTCTGCAGTTTCGTTATGAAATTGTTATGGAATTGCAGTTAAGAAAATAGAAATTGGTTGTTGTCCACTAGTTTGAAAACCTTTTTGTATTTTGTGTCTATTTAACAAAAGAAAAAAGGCATCCATCGATGTGGGAAATGCAGACTGAATTTTCTGACCTACAAAGAAAGGGTAGATCACAAGATCAATTACCACAAGACCTTCAAGAAACCAAAAGCACTTGACGGCCTGCCACCTGGAACTAAGGTTGAACTGTGAATAGCCAGAAGATCTATAATGCATTTAATGAAGACAAGTGAAGTGCAAGTTGAATTTTAAAGCATTTATTTTCTCCATTCCACCAGGTGACAATTCGGGCCTCCCTCTCAGGAAATGTTGCTTCATATAACCCAAGTCCTAGTGGTTTAGCTCATGAAGCTAAAAATCCCAAGCCAGCCAAGTCCAAACCTAACCCCTCCCAGGTCTTGGGAAAAGACAAGCCTACTCAGCCCAAAAAGCAGCAAGAGAAACGAGCCTCAAAGAAAAACCTGGCACTGAAGAATACCAGGTTGTCGCTGTGTGCTCTGAACCAACAACCTGATATTTTGTTGTATAAACTGAACTTGTGTGTTATTTACATATTCTTTTCCCTGACTTCAGAATTGGTGGAGGACCACATACGTGTATTGAGTGTTCCACAGAGATCAAGGACTTCTTTTCTCACTATCCCATGATTTCAAATTGTGGTGCATGCAATTATCAGACCAGCTGTAAAGTTTCAATCTCCAATCATATGATACGGTAAGTCAACAGTACTTTAATTTAAAACGGCAATGATGTTGGTAATATATTGACTTTTGTATGGTTCCTGAAAGTATCTCACTCAACAGAATGTAAAACTGCTTGGATACAAGTGTTGCTAGAAGTAGTAGTTCATTGAGTTTGTTCTTTTTCCCCCCTGAATATAGGTATCATAGTACAATTTCGAAGGACAGATTTAGGAAAATGGGGAATCAGAGAAATCCAAATCCGTCAATGTAAGTGCAAATACGATGTGCTCAGTAATGCTTAATGTTCTCGTAACGCGATAATAAATTTGAAGTCTTTTGTTTGTTTTGTTTTTTCAGTAGAGCTCTAACGTGTCTCAACTGTCGTTTCCTTGTGGGTGCCTTACAAGGTGACAAAATGTCCAAGCATTTGATTGAAAACCCACATCACATGTGCAGAGTCATACAGCCGAAAGGTATTCTACTTATTAGTAACTGTACAATGTAATTTGTGAACATTTACAATGAAATAACATTTGAACAAATTCCATTTTACTAATGGTAATAACTTCCTTTTTTAGTTTCCATTCCTGCAGCTGTTCATAATGAGGGTCAGAAGTAAGTTGAAATGGCTCACTATTTAATTTGATGTAACTTTTCCATTGCACAAAGTAGCATCGTGCATTTCAATGACATAAACCCCCAAAAGTTCATAGTTTTTACTGACATACTCAGTAGCAATGCTCATTGGTAGTCAGTTTTAGAGTAGAAGAAAAGCAAATGTGTGTATTTAGTGTGCATTTCCATTTAAAATGTTTTGACACTACTTTTGTTTAGGCGCTCTGTTTTGGCACCATCCAGTGTGTTCTACTTGTTTACTTCTACAACAACAACTGCCGAAAAACCAAAGGAAGTGGACACGAAACAATCGCCAGGTAATGGAGCCTCCGTTTCACTACAAGAAGAGGCGTCTGTGCAATTGGCTGGCGCCAATGGGGACAAGGAGGCTGGAGCCAATGGGGACAAGGAGGCTGGAGCCAATGGGGACAAGGAGGCTGGCGCCACCGGGGACAAGGAGGCTGGCGCCAATGGGGACAAGGAGGCTGGCGCCACCGGGGACAAGGAGGCTGGCGCCACCGGGGACAAGGAGGCAAAGGAAGCACCGCCTGCAAGTTCGGCTGATGCCTCATTTCCCCCTTTATCTCCCTTAGTTGGCACATTGGAAGAAGGGTCCGCAGTGCTCGATGACTTGTTGGATAGCCATGTGGGCATAGATCAGGTCAGAGAGCTCGTCAGCAGTCTCCAGGAAGACTTGATCTCATCTGCTCAGAAGACTCAAACTGAGGTGCAGTCCTTATCCAATCAGGGAATGCCTGCAAGTTCTCTGAACATTGCTCATGACGTACCAGAATAGTTTTCACAGAAACCACACGGCCGCGTACATAATTGTAGTTTTATCTACCCATACTACTACTTTCTCTGCCAGGACTGTCAGTTTCACACTTTATGTTTATATTTACCATAAGAAATATGCAAGCTAACATCTTTTGGTCAGTGTACTTGCTGCTAATCTCAATAGAATACTGTGTCGGAGTTCTGAGTTACTTTTGATTGAAGGTAATACTTTGAAGATTGGGAAAGTATATAACATCTCAAATCCCTTAATATCTTGACATATTTTAACAAATAAAAATGTGTTTGAACCATTGCAAAACATTAGATTACCATACCTGTAGCAAAAAATATGTAACAATTGTGTATAAAAGTCATACTTAATAGTGTGATCATACTTCCCAGCTACATGAGGGCAAATACTGAGTTGTGTGGCTTAGGTATATTTTGCATTTGTTTTTTTAATCTTGTATACAGCATAATACAAATATCTGCAGCTGAGTGGTGTAAATATAATTCCTGAAGATGGCGTTTAACTCGTCGATCACGTTTTATTTCTCATGGATGTATTACCCAAATGTTTTGTGTAGGCCTATTATAGAATGTTGCTTAAATGTCTTATTTAAATGGACTGTTGACACATGACATGCAACTAGTACAAATAAAAATTGCATTCATAAACACCTTTTTGATATTTCAGAATATGTATATATTTTCCTTAAATACTAAGCTGAAGAAAACAGTGCATTCTCTTAAACATTCAATATGTATTTTGACAGTTTCTGCTTTGTAAAACAAACAATACTGCTTCATAAAACAAACGTATTGAATAGCTGAAACGACAAATCAGGATCGTCTATGGAAGTATCTGCAAACTCGAGGAAAAATCAACTATTTGCCTTTATTATGGACATATTTGGTATACTTTATTTTTGACTCGCTGCGTTCCAATACCCATACTATCATACTGTTTAGTATACCAGAACAAGATTTAGTATGTCCGAATACAGTATGTAAAATGCAATATGCAAAGAATACCGGTCTCATTTTGCAGTATGCAAGCCAGCATGCTTTTCTGGCTATTCTGACCCAAAATCCTCTGCGCGGCGGAAGATACGTCATATCGACTGAGAGAGCACAGATGTCTCTTGTTACATGTAGTATGTCCCAAATGTATGCATACTGTATACAACAGTATGTACTAAAAGTAAAAAGAAAAAGTATGCGACCTAGAAGGCAGAGTTGTTACAACGTAATCCGGTTGGTTAGTGTCCCCGTTTTAAAAAAAAAGGATTAAAAAAAATGTTACTACATTTTTTAAATGGCAAATGTTAAAGCTTTCTCACGAATCTTCATTTCATGTAATTTGGCAATGAGTCTGGTTTACCGGATGTAGGTTCTCTTTCTTGGTACAAGCTTGGTACAAGCTTACTTTATAGGCCACTCCTCCCCGTTCCGCATTCTGCATCCTGGGCTTAGCGCCACCCAAGACGATTGTGATTAGTTAATTGATTGTGTTGCTATAGGGACAGTCAAACTACAAATGTCCCCGTTTTAATAGGTTAGGGGAAGAGCAACAGGGCGGGTCAGTCCGGTGAGTCAGACGGGTACAAGCATAGACATATGGGTACAAGTACAACACCTGTCTCATCAGTGGGCGGGGCCTTTACACCGGCGCCATCGTTGAATGCTCAAACGTACCGTACTTGTTTTTCGCTAGATCTGCAAGTCAGAAAAACATCCGTTTAGTGTCAAAATGTTCAGAACACATTCACTTGTATGGGAAGTTCTGATATTTACCTCGATTTAAATGTAGATCACGGGACACATTACAGGAAGTGAGAAGGACGTGATTTATATATATATATATATATATATTACGACAGAGTATTAGGGCCACATTAAGATTTTTTTTCCATTAAATTACGAGAATAAAGTCGTACATATTTAATTAATTACAGCTACACTACGGCCCCAGGTTGAATTTGCCCGGAATAGAGCATAACAGTGACCGCCCCTTTTTAACAGCTCCGGTGCCGGAAGTAAATTTCCCATGCATTTATCTCGTCCACTTTTCGTATAATCCTTATAAAAAGAGTATTAAGACTTGAACCAAGCCGATCGTTCGTTGTGGTAGTCGTGTCCATATTATGTTTGATTCGGGATGAGTAGTTCCTCACTCGGTCAACAAAATAAAGTACCTTTGGCTTTTCTTCCGTTTTCCAAATTCTTTTTATGCCCGAATCAAACATAATATGGTCACGACTACCACAACGAACGATCGGCTTGGTTCAAGGCTTAATACTCTTTTTATAAGGATTATACGAAAAGTGGACGAGATAAATGCATGGGAAATTTACTTCCGGCACCGGAGCTGTTAAAAAGGGGGCGGTCACTGTTACGCTCTATAGGCTCTGTGCACAACTCGCGTGACGTACTTCCGTTTTCCCCGGTTGTCGGCAGAAGAGTTTCCGGTTTTCTTCCTGCTTCACTACAACAGCGGTGAATATGAATCAAAACGAACAAATGAGAGCTGTAACTGTACGAAAGAAGAAAAAAAATAACATGAGGGATGGATATAAGTTGCAGAAGGTTGTAGGGGGCTCAAATGAGCATTGTTGTGTGCCACTGTGTACTGGATCGAGTCGGTATAACACCGAACTCAGCTTCCACCGGTTTCCTAAACATACTGGCCACCGTACACAGTGGCTTCACAAGATCCGCAGAACCGGGTTTACCATTACTCCGCATACAAAGGTCTGCAGCCGTCATTTCACCAAGGACCAGATCCGCACCACTGCAAAAGGAAGACGGTTTTTAACTGCCAACGCCATACCAACCTTGTTCGAGTGGAACGCTTACAGCAACGAGACGCGGGCCGCTGTTTGGGAGCGCCGCACTCGTCCGACATCGAGTCCGGAACCTGGCCCGGCGGAGACCGAGGAGGAGATTGTGGATATGGTCCCGATGCCCATAGACCACGATTACGTGGTCTATGGATTTATGATCTATGGTCTATATCTATGATCTATGGTCTATATACATTTCTAATGGAATGTAATGTAAATGTTTATTTACTGGTATAAATTTATGATGCAACATTGAATGTAGTGAGTTGATTTTTGGGTCCATTGAATGAGAAGTAGACTCAGCAGACATCCGGGCAGTATCAACAATACATTTATTCATATTCTGGTTACCTAACATTACCTTCGCCGATCTATACACACTTGAATTACACAAATAACATAGTATGCAAAAAACACCAAAAGGTTCAAATATTGGCCACAAAGTGACAGTGAAAAACTGTGTGCTTCTCACCAGTAAGTAGCACACCTGCTGAGTGATTATGACATCATAAACTAGCATCTGTCATGAGTGAATAACTGCTGAAAACATGAAGTATTTTGTTCACATATGAAGTACATTACTTTGCACAAAATAGCATTCAAAACAGAAAATGTAACCTTGACAGACCTATGGTCTATATACATTAGAAATGTATATAGACCATAGATCATAGATATAGACCATAGATCATAGATCATAAATCCATAGACCACGTAATCGTGGTCTATGGGCATCGGGACCATATCCACAATCTCCTCCTCGGTCTCCGCCGGGCCAGGTTCCGGACTCGATGTCGGACGAGTGCGGCGCTCCCAAACAGCGGCCCGCGTCTTGTTGCTGTAAGCGTTCCACTCGAACAAGGTTGGTATGGCGTTGGCAGTTAAAAACCGTCTTCCTTTTGCAGTGGTGCGGATCTGGTCCTTGGTGAAATGACGGCTGCAGACCTTTGTATGCGGAGTAATGGTAAACCCGGTTCTGCGGATCTTGTGAAGCCACTGTGTACGGTGGCCAGTATGTTTAGGAAACCGGTGGAAGCTGAGTTCGGTGTTATACCGACTCGATCCAGTACACAGTGGCACACAACAATGCTCATTTGAGCCCCCTACAACCTTCTGCAACTTATATCCATCCCTCATGTTATTTTTTTTCTTCTTTCGTACAGTTACAGCTCTCATTTGTTCGTTTTGATTCATATTCACCGCTGTTGTAGTGAAGCAGGAAGAAAACCGGAAACTCTTCTGCCGACAACCGGGGAAAACGGAAGTACGTCACGCGAGTTGTGCACAGAGCCTATTGTCATTTAAGGGTTTCACTGCTTTGCTTCCGGCTGCTTGTAAAGGCTGCATCTCTCGGTTTCATTAAAACAAATAATGAGCCTACGTCGCTATCATTTTCCGTTCCGGAGAAAGACGCGAAAGAGAGCAATACTCGTAATTAATTAAATATTTACTCTTTATTATCGTAATTTAATGAAAAAAAATCTTAATGTGGCCCTAATACTCCGTCGTAATATCTATATCTATATATATTATATACTTGTTTTTATTTAGAAAGGGACACAGATCATTAATTCTTAAGTAAGGAGTATAATTAGAATAACAACAAATTTACAATAGATGTGTACACCTTTGTGATTTTCTACTTTTTTCCTTGCGAAGTTTGAGAGACAGACAGAAGTTTAGTAAAGCTGGCGGCAAAGTGGGTAAAACATGGTTTTTGTACCTTTCCACTTACAGCAGTGAATGGAAAAGGTACAAAACAATGTTGTATACCCATAATGAATATGAAATGTATTATACGAGACGTTTCCATGAAATAAAGAATGTGATTCATTTCAAATTGAGGGATATTTGGAATTGTATGTGATAACCAAGAGCGTATGTCAACCCAACACCGATGTGTCCAATTGCAAGACAACAAATAAATGCTCCAATGTTTCAGTGTCAGATGTGGTTAGTCCCTCTCCAGAAATGTCTCTGGTCATCTTCCTAGTTCAGAGCGAGAAGAACAAGACCATGACGAGAACAACAAGCAGGAGCATAGACATATATACATAGACGCCTCATGACGTGATGGAACGTAACCCAGCGTCGCCGCCATATTGGTAGGGGGTCCTCACTCTAGTCTAGCATAGGAGTCAACGGGAGAGCAAGCTATGCCAGTATGTTGTGCAGCTTACGGCGCAGTATTGACACCAGATCGCGTGGGATTACCTTTCACAAGTAAGATTGAACAATAATTCTTATTATTAAAAAAAAAAATCGTCCTGTATCATAAATAAATCTCTGCCATTTGTAACAAACCAAACCGTGTGAAAATCCGGTAAAAATTCGGGGAGTTATGCTTATTATTGTAGTTGGGGATACGCCTTCCTCCATAGAAATGAATGCACTGGGGGCGCACTGGGTCCCCTGCCAAGATGGCGGCCGCGCTGCTACGTCAGCTCTAACGGGCAGCGTCAGTCTATGAGGCGTCTATGTATATATGTCTATGAGCAGGAGGACACGTGGAGAGTTTGGACAAAGCGACTTCCGTACCACGGATCTAAGCCACGCCCACCTCCCGCGTGACGCCCACCGAACCCCGCCGTTTCCATGGTTTCCTCTAACCGCAGTATTCAACAACACACGGGAGTGCGCGCGGTGCGCCCTTAAAGTTGGGACAGACATTAAAACTTCATTCATTAAGTTGCGCCAACGACGAAAATGGTAAATGTCATTTACGAATTTCAAATGTACGCTATGTTTGAGCCAACTAACGGCTTCAACGTTGCGCTAATGTTGCCTTACGGGTACGCTAGCAGGTGTTTGGTGACCGGAAAAAAACATTGTGTGTTCCGCTTCTGTTCTGTTTTCAGTCGTCGCTAAACCAGCGTCCTAACCTGACGCGGATCCAGCAGCAGAAGACGACGTCCGCCTTCCTGCGCCAAGAGCAGCGACGAGAGGAGCAAACTAAATGTATCGATAAAGACATTTGTCCAAGCCGGCGTCATGTCCGAGGAGAAGACGGAGAGGAAGCGGCGCATGCGCAGGATCCAACACGAGATGCGCGAGAGGGAACTGGAGGACGGGATCTTGAAGGTCGCGCGACATCCTCCCGTTACGCATGTTCAATCTCAATTAGCCAATATCATCTCTTAGACGTTGCACATGACGGTGTATTTCTATTTCTGTATTTTAAAACTGTGAATATTACTGTTGAAAATCCCTTTTCACTAACAGTCCGAGGAGGAGAGAATTCATAAGGAAAAGCAACTTGAGCAAGAGGAGAGGATGGCCAGAGAGTTGGCCCGCATCAGCTATGAGACACAGAGGGATGAGAAGATGAGGCAGCATATTAAAGAGAACAGGTGTGTGCATTCATCCTCTCCAATTGACACATTAAAGACTGCACACTGAATCATGCATTTCCCCAGGTACAATGACTATTTAACATACAGGTGCTGGTCATATAATTAGAATATCATGAAAAAGTTGATTTATTTCAGTAATTCCATTCAAAAAGTGAAACTTGTATAATGTATACATTCATTCCACACAGAATGATATATTTCAAGTGTTTATTTCTATTCATTTTGATGATTATAACTGACAACTAATGAAAATCCCAAATTCAGTATCTCAGAAAATTAGAATATTACTTAAGACCAATACAAAAAAAAGGATTTTTAGAAATGTTAGCCAACTGAAAAGTATGAACATGAAAAGTATGAGCATGTATACAGCACTCAATACTTAGTTGGGGCTCCTTTTGCCTGAATTACTGCAGCAATGTGGCGTGGCATGGAATCGATCAGTCTGTGGCACTGCTCAGGTGTTACGAGAGCCCAGGCTGCTCTGATAGTGGCCTTCAGCTCTTCTGCATTGTTGGGTCTGGCGTATCGCATCTTCCTCTTCACAATACCCCATAGATTTTCTATGGGGTTAAGGTCAGGCGAGTTTGCTGGCCAATTAAGAACAGGGATACCATGGTCCTTAAACCAGGTACTGGTAGCTTTGGCACTGTGTGCAGGTGCCAAGTCCTGTTGGAAAATGAAATCTGCATCTCCATAAAGTTGGTCAGCAGCAGGAAGCATGAAGTGCTCTATAACCTCCTGGTAGACAGCTGCGTTGACCTTGGACCTCAGAAAACACAGTGGACCAACACCAGCAGATGACATGGCACCCCAAACCATCACTGGCTGTGGAAATTTTACACTGGACCTCAAGCAACGTGGCTTCTGTGCCTCTCCTCTCTTCCTCCAGGCTCTGGGACCTTGATTTCCAAAGGAAATGCAAAATGTACTTTCATCAGAGAACATAACTTTGGACCACTCAGCAGCAGTCCAGTCCTTTTTGTCTTTAGCCCAGGCGAGATGCTTCTGACGCTGTCTCTTGTTCAAGAGTTGCTTGACACAAGGAATGCATGTCTTGCATGCATGGTGGTTCTTGAAGCACTGACTCCAGCTGCAGTCCACTCTTTGTGAATCTCCCCCACATTTTTGAATGGGTTTTGTTTCACAATCCTCTCCAGGGTGCGATTATCCCTATTACTTGTACACTTTTTTCTACCACATATTTTCCTTCCCTTCGCCTCTCTATTAATGTGCTTGGACACAGAGCTCTGTGAACAGCCAGCCTCTTTAGCAATGACCTTTTGTGTCTTGCCCTCCTTGTGCAAGGTGTCAATGGTCGTCTTTTGGACAACTGTCAAGTCAGCAGTCTTCCCCATGATTGTGTAGCCTACAGAACTAGACTGAGAGACCATTTAAAGGCCTTTGCAGGTGTTTTGAGTTAATTAGCTGATTACAGTGTGGCACCGGGTGTCTTCAATATTGAACCTTTTCACAATATTCTAATTTTCAGAGATACTGAATTTGGGGTTTTCATTAGTTGTCAGTTATAATCATCAAAATTAATAGAAATAAACACTTGAAATATATCAGTTTGTGTGGAATGAATGTATACATTATACAAGTTTCACTTTTTGAATGGAATTACTGAAATAAATCAACTTTTTCATGATATTCTAATTATATGACCAGCACCTGTATATATATTTTTATTTTTTTTCTTATTTTATTTAGCCATGAGCTTCGAGAGTTGGAGTCAAAGCTGAGGTCGGCGTATCTGAACAGGGAAAGGGCTGCACAGATAGCGGAGAAAGAGACCATGAGGTTTGAGACTATGGTGAGGTTTTATCACTTATCTTCAGAAACATCTATCTATCTATCTATCTATCTGTGTGTGTGTGTCATGATTGCCTTTTTAAATTGTTAAATTTCAGATGTGCTTAATTTGCCAAATAACTATTCCAATTTGTTTCATGATGAGTCATTGGGAACTTTAATTGCGGCCCTGTTGACAGACTATCGAAACTAACTACTAAAAGAAGTTATGATCCTGGGCGGGCGCTCATATTCTGACATCTTTGTTTCTTCTGACCTCAGCGCGAGGAAGCTGACTTTGCCCGCAAGATGAAAAGTGAACACGAGCGTGCCTCGGTGGAGCAGAAGAAGCTGGACCAGAAGCACTGTGAGGAGTCCATGCGGCACCAGAGGGAGCTGCAGCTGCAGTTAGTGGAGAAGGAGCGCAAGCGGCAGGAGGCCTACGAGGAGTTCCTCAAGGAGAAGCTCTTGGTGGACGAGATCGTCAGGAAGATCTACGAAGAGGACCAGATGTGAGCCACTTTCACTTGCCCACACAGTGTTGTTTGCTGCTGCATTCACCATTTCCCTGGCTAAACATCTGCATGCTTCCAGCCAATAGCAATTGTTTGTGTAAATATTTTGTGAAAGAACCAGTAGTCAACCCTACAATATTCTCGTAATATCAATATTGAGGTATTTGGACAAAAATGTTATTTAATTCTGTCCATATCACCCGGCCCTACATACCACGCAGTCAGTCATTTATTCACTTTGCCTCTCAAAACATGCCTTCTTGCAGGGAGAGACAGCTGAAGCTGGAGAAGGTGCGAGCCACGCAGCAGTATATTGAAGAGTTTCAGAAGCAACAGGCCGAGTGGCGGCGCTTGGAGCGAGAAAAGATTGAGGCGGAAAACCGACGCATCCGGGAGTTCTCCAGCTACCAGCAGCAGATGGAGGAGACCAGAATGGCTAAGATTCACGAGAGAGAGCAAGCAAAACAACACCTTCAACAAATGGTACGTTCAGTATTTCATCAACTACTCTCATCGAAGACATTATCGTCAAGCATGTTTATAGCTCCTCTTTGTCACACGCAAAACATGCATATGTTTTTTATTTTATTTTTTAAGCTCACTGAAAAATATGAAGTGGAGAGGAAGCAGCGTGAGGAAATGGAGCGAGTCCGGGAGGAACTTTGTCTGGAGGAACAAGCTGAAGCCATGCGGAAGAAAGAAATTGTAAGTCACTATTTTAATGTTCATCCTATCATTGTGTGCAACAAAATAGTTTTGGACACATTATTTATGAAACTGAGCTTGTGTCCTTATATTAGTCATTATATTGGCATATGGACAAAATGTGTAGCAGTAATCTTGAGATTGTTTCCTGTTTTGTTTTGACTGTTCATGTAATTTAATACAATTCTATACATTTAGCCATGTGTCAGCTACTTCCAATTGCTTGCAGAAGTGTGTGTGTGTGTGTGTGTGTGTGTACAAATACCAAACATCCACACCTGAATACTGTGCATTGTATTTGTGTCATGTGTGCAACAGGAAGAGATGGAGAAGCAGATCCGACGGAGGTTGATGTTCCAGCAGACCTGCCATGAGCAGATGGCTTTTAAAGAGATGCGCAAACAGGCGGAGAAAGAAGAAGAGGAGGCTTACCGCCAGATGATGATGGCCAAATTCGCAGAGGATGATCGCATCGAACAGATGAACGCCCAGAAAAGGCGCATGAAGCAACTGGAGCACAAGAGGGCTGTTGAGAAGTTAACAGAAGATCGTAGACGGCAGCATGAGGCAGACAAGGTGCTGGTGGTTAACTTACTAACATACTGCACATGCATATTTAAATCTCTCGTATGTTGGGCTCAATAACGTCTTCTAATGCAAAAATAGAAATATTTCTGGATACTGCTCCTCTGTCTTATAATTATTTCAAATTTATTTTTCATATAAATTGCAACGTATCACTGAGAGTGACAATATATGTTGATCTGTTTGTTATGTTGTTGAGGTTCTGCCTAAAGTAACCAAACATTTTTGTATCAGGAACATTTTTGGGAGAGTGACCTTGCAAGTGACCTTGGCTGAATGGGCCTTTCTTATCAGTATTGATCATGTTGTACTACTTATTACTTATTACTACTTATTTTGTTGCAATTATTCAGGAATTCAAGTAAATTGTAGAATTTCTTAGAGAGCATTTCTCCTGGAATACATTTGGAAAGAGGTGGATTTTTACACACCAGAACTAGTGTTCATTTTTCAAACAAAATGTCTGACAAATGATAATGAACTCTTTGTTTCTCAGGAACTTGAGGCACAGGAGAGGGCAATTGAGCAAGAGAGGGAGGCATTGCGTCGGCAGATCATCGAAGAAGAGAGACAACGGCTTCTTAAACATCATGCAACTAAACTCCTTGGATATTTTCCTAAGGTAAGGGAAAGTTATTCATTCATAAGTAACCCTGTATTGTCTCACACTTAAATGGTGTATTGAAGACTGTGACATTTTCTAGGGCTTGTTTCGGGAAGACGACCTTGAACACTTTGACGAGGAATTCAGGAGCAACTTTCAGAAACAGCAGGCAGATATTTTCTCTGGAGAAGACTGGGAGGGTGATGAATAATGCATTTTCATACTATATCCCTGGCATTGTACACTGTATGAAATGTCCTAAGCATTAACTTAAAGCACATAGTGATAAACCTATTTTCTTCGACTGTAATGCATTTCAATTAACATTAAATTCCATTGAAAATGTCTATTCTCAGAATGAATTATTTCATGTGAAATTGTGGACAAAATATATTTTCCAAGCCACAAGAGATTGCTGGCCTAATGTGTATTCAAGGCCAACCTGTAAGTTCAATAGCGCGGTGGCTATTGATCACCAGAAGTGGTGACCCGGTCATTGGAGTAAATATTAAAAGCCACTCACTTGCTCCATGCTGTTAGTGGAGAATTAAGTGCTGACACGTTGAACTAAGTGTGAGGTTAATAGATGCTTTTCACAGAGGCATTATTGTAGGACAAACACGGGTGTCGTTCATAATTATGGGTCTGATGATCCTTTTATCTACCAGGGCATGGAGTAGACTAAATTAGAGATAAGTCTACTACCTGTGCCCCAGCAGAAGCTGAGCAGAGCCATAGTGTTATGAGTGACACCTGCCGTCCTGCAATGACGCCTCTGTGAAAAGGGTCTATTGTGTGAGTATTGTGCTAGTAAGAGATATGACTCATGAACTCAAACCTGTGATCTGACAAAAGATTATCACTTTACCACAACTCGGTGTATTGATACATTACAGTATCTGTTTTTAATTGATATTTCTGGAAGAAATTGATATAGATGGAAAAGATCTGATAGATTAGACCTTGTGCTGGTTGACGGTGTGATCAAATTTAGTAGGCCTACTAATATGAAATGGCAAACCCTCAACCCATTCACTATCTATGTGAATTGAATGGGTCTCCGTTGTAGTGGTTTAACCTCTCCACACGATGGCGCCAAATATAATCCTTCCATCCTTGACTTTCAATCTTCATAGTCGTCTTTTTATTGTTCACTGCTATGTAGCTTACATTTGCTTTGTAGATAATCATGTATTATTCTGTACATTTGATAACACTAAACTAATTACAAGATGTGAGCTTAGATTATTGCTTTATAATACCCATACTTTTGTCTACTGCTGAACTGCTCTAGTGTTCCTGTTTAAAGAATGTCTCAAATTGATCAATTTAATACATAAAAAATACTTTCCACAATGCATTACTTGTAACTTACTATAACTTGTTATAAATGTAACAGTTCACAATGCATACTCTTTTTATTAAAGTTGTAATAACATGGTAACAAACTGTAAGATGAGAATATATGTTAGACATCGAAGGAATGGCTTAAGTTTGCTATTGACATCAAGTAGGCCTAATGAAATATTTAAGAAAAATCAGCCTGTAGCCTAATTCTAAACACTCATTTTTCATTTTTACATTTGCGTAAAATAGCCTAGTATCCGTTTGAAGAGTTACAGTACAAAACAATGCAGTTTTTAGCTTCCCCATTAGGGATATGACCAATTGGACTGGTTCATATCCCTATAAAAAGTAAATATTGTGTCGCTGCTCTCAAAGAAAAAATGTCTTGGCAGCCATTGAAATGTAGATATAATTTCCTGAATTTTCACCACAAAAAAACAATTTAGAAAATATATATTTATACTTGTGAAAATCAAGTCATATATTCTAATAGTCTCTAAAAATGACAAAGCCGATGTATTTAGGGCCCCTACATTGTATTTGTTAATGTAATTTATTTTGTGCTGAAAAGGCTATAACCTATAGATGCAAAAAAGTACATGATAAAAAAGTTATATTATAGATTTGACCTAAAACAACAAAACCTGGTGTAATTCCTCATGGGGAACAAATGCAAAGCCTTAAAGACCAATAAAGTCCACCATGATGGGTTATTCTCCATTTTGGTTAAACATAGGAGGATTATATGCATTTATATGCACACATTCAAAGGTCACAACTGAAAGCTTGCAATTGGATTGATTGTAACTGATTCTGAGCCAAACAATGCACAACAGTCCCGCCTAGGAATAGGTTGTGGACCATTGCAGGGTACTTGACAGCTGGGTGGTTGAGAATGCGCTGGAAGCAAAGGGCGTTGTATTTTTTTTTTTATAAAACCTTGATCATTCACTGAATGTAGAAGGGTATAGTTCCACTGAATAACCAATTAGGATGCAAAAGGAAAGAAAGGACTACATGTGCATACTATTTCAATTTTGAAATAGTATGTGTCCTCAGACCTTTCTTTCATATCCAAATAGTCCAGCATCAGATATAGCTAATGTGAACATACAACAACTTTGTTTGTCAAATATTCCGCCTTATTACGGAAAACATTCAATGGATTATATGGACAGGGTGACTCATCTCCACATTGCTACAAGGATATGTTAAATCCCATGTCTGTGTAGCCACTCTCAACCCCCAAACTTTGGTCAATCATTGGTTGTTCAAATGATTTGTACCAACTGGGTCAATAGGATAAACAAGCTTGTCTTCTTTGCTGTGTTGAGCCCTTTGACAAATCATGTCGCTACCCCACCCAACACTTAGTTTTAGCTGCCAGACAATAGGATGTAACAGCTGTAGGAGAATGTGCAAACGCAATGAACCCCTACTCTTAGTAACAGTAAGAACATACAAATGTATACACTATTGGCTCTTGCTGGAAAATCCAGTTCATATATACATGATTCCTCAAAATGGGACTTGAACATCATGGTTAACAAGCGTAGCAAAGTTGAACTATTGCAGTCCTGTGTTCCTTTTCATAACATAGTACAAGTGAATAACATGAAGGAGGTTTAGGTCCTGAAAGGTGGAACAGGCTAGCTGCAATGGCACATACGGGAAACAAAAAAAACAAGCCTGAGCAGGCCTTTGTCAAAGGCAAACGTCTAGAACAAATAATGAAAACATGATCAAATTTTCTGCTTGTATTTTGGCATGCATTTAGAGACACTTAAAGCAGTCCTGAGGCATGGCACTATCTCGCGGTACAGAGATAAAATTGCTCTTTCTGGTTGACTGAAAATGGTAAAAGGCAGGTAAAGCTATTTTTAAATACACACAAGATGTACTTAGTTAATCACAGATGGGAAATTAGGGTGCTTAGTCTGTCAGTCTTGCACACAAGGGGGCAGTTTTTCAGGGAAATCCATTAAAAAGAAGAGTGACCGGCATTTGCTTCAGTTACTTTGACACTTAATAAATATATTTCTCTTCACCATTTCATCACTTCATGCTGAATATTATTCTTTGAAGAAGAATTCAGAGAGAAAATGGTGGAAGAGATAATTGGCAGTGTAGGTATGTAGCAAACCATTTTAGCATTTAAACCATGAAACCAATTACTCACTATTTACAAAAGGACTAGTACTTAATAGTGACAGCTATCCATTCTAATAGGTTCACATCGCTATTTCTGTTTTACTAGTAACAAATTGGATACTATTTATTAACTTTTTCAATAGCTCCTAAATTTAATTCAGTAACCATTTAGATTTATCGCCATGAAATGCTTTGAATCTTTTGGACTTTACAATTCAGATATGAACATTTCCCCTTTGACTCATACACAGTCAACTAGTTTGACCCAAAACAGAGGGAATTAAGACACAATATTCACTAAAAGTGTTAGGCTTATCCATACGACCTATGTCATATGAATAGCATCCTGAGGGGGCAGGATAGAGAGGCTAGGTTGTTTGACTGGGTTTGATCCCCATGTCCAAAACCTACCGGAGGGCATCCTTGAATGAACGGTCTGCGTCTGTATTCACGATAAGCAAATGTCTTCTAAATGACTAGTAGTAGTAAGTAGTTGTTTTACTGTTGCATGTAGTTTGACTAATTCATACGTTTTATTGATCAGCAGTCATTACTAGTAATGACACACTTGCTGTAGTGACTTCTAGGCTTCATAGCTTAAATGCCGTAGATGTGTTTCTTGCTTATACTGAATCTGTTTGAGAGAAAACGCTGTCAATCCAAACTGGCCTTTTCAGTCTCCGACATCAAACTAACAATGGTTGATTAAAAACTAAAGGATAAAAAAAAAGTATATATATGAATTGATTGCATTTAAAGGAACGCATCTTTATTTAGGGAAATGTAATTGTGCCACGAAAAACTCAAACTAGGTGAGCGATACAAATCTTTGGCAAGTGAAAGATTTTCCTCACTGCACAGGAGCAAGGCTGAAGTGCAACGCACACAGCCGCACCCAAAGCCTGCAGGACGCGCCTGCCGAACGACGATGACCAGATTACACCAGATTTGCAGCAAACAAAACCGCGGCGTGTACCGCTGCGTTGTCTGGCAGCTGTGTGCGTGTGTAACGCCCTGTATTACTGCAACTCATTTACAATGTCATTAGTGTCCCTCGTCACATTTTGACTCTGGGTAAGAAAAAAAAGCATTTCCCCAAAACAAGGAGTGTTCGTTTAAGCACCTAGTGATTATTTACCTTTGCCTATGAGATGCTGTGCTCATCCATTTGGCCATCATGCCGTTGATTAATGTAAGAAAGCAGAAAACCAAAACGGCGCATGCCAAAACCACTTTTCAATTGGTTGCGTGTCTCGGCACAACGGGGATGGATTCAGTCAGACGGTTAGCCGTTACCATTTAAAAAGGGACAACCGTCAGAGCGGTTTAATACCATCTGCCGCGAGCTACGCGGGGGATGCGCAGCTGTAGACGGTAGTAGCCCGCTGTCCCACTCTGCTCTATCTGTTGGCGGCGTTGGCGTGCGGGTCGGAGCGCCAGCGCGGCTGGACATGACTGTGGGACTTTGGCGACGGGGGCGGGGTGCGCTCGTCCGGGTCGTAGTGGTCCCCTGCTGTGTGCCACTTGCCCTTCTCCTCCTTCATGAAGAGCTCCACCATGAGGATCTTCTCCTTGTGGATCTGGAGGCTGATGTCCTTGGGTATGTCCGGGATGAGCCAGTCGATGAAGTCGCTCATCAGCATGACCACGTTCTGCACCGGAGGGACGACACACAGCAGATAGGAGAAGGTGAGGTTTGAAACACGGAACCACCATCAAACCCATCACACAACGCCATCGCTGACTTTTAAAGGAACTTGGCGCACAAAGTAGACAATTCTTTCCAGAAATGTTTGTGCAACTTCCTTTTTTAAATTTATTTATTTTTTTTATTTTTTTTACGGTTTGGAGTGTGCACTTGGATTGATATAAATATAAATAGCTTCGGTTTGGGTTTTTTCTAACCTGAAACACGATGACAAAAACAAGGCGAGCAGCCAAAATGGCCCAGAACTCCTTGGTGAACTCATATTGTGAGCTGTTCCCGGGGGGCTCTCTGTAGTCCTTATACCTGTGGAGAGACACGGCGACATAGAGAGAGATGTACATTATGATACGTCGACATTTTGACAAGTGGACTCCATGGAAATGACCGTCGAAGTCATCTTACCTGCAAAACTTCACTGGGTAGCCCAGGTTCATGGGCTGCAGAGGAGCTGTACCCTCTTGGAAGTCATTGACGTTGAAGTAGGAGAGGGAGTGGTTGACGAAGCCATGCATTGAGCCGTCAGGGCTATACTGGTACTGGTAGACAAGCCGTGGGATGAAGTCGGATGTGAATGAGATGACAAAAGCCTGTGGGGGTGATGATCAAAACGGATATAACATTAGGATCTCTTTGCAATGTGCAGTGTACCCAACAGGGGCTACTAGGACACGTGCCCATTTTCCGGGGACAGTCCCCGTTTCTGGTGGCCTGTCCACGGAAATGTCATGTTTTTAAAATGATTTTTCAAATAGATTTTGAAATGGCAAAGGTTCTAGCTTGCTAATGAATATTAATTTTCGAGACAGTTGGTAATTAGTCTCAGGTCTATCTGATAGGCAAGTACTAATAAAATAATCATATAAAGACAGTGGGACTCACATTGACAATGACTGCTACCTTGCTGAGGCCCCTTAACAAGTTGTACCATATACCTGTAAAAGATTAGGATTAGGATTAAAACAGCTCTTTCAGGTTCAGATGACTGCAGACTAAACTGTTTATGTATTTTCCCAAATGCATCTGACTTTTGAACCGCATGGCTAGAATGTATCAGGAAAATGTATATCATATTATAGTATTATAATATTCTGATGATTATGACAAACTATATTTTAACATTTATTTTTCTCTTTTGGTTACTCCGGGCCACACCCACTAGTCCCACCCACCCAGACCGGTGTTCCACTTTGTGAATAAACATTTGGGTTTGAAGTACATTAGAAATTACAACAAAAAAAAAGTGTGTGAAAAGAGTGTGAAAGCTGCCAGTTGATTTAATCCCCAGTGAGCAGATTACCGATGTCTTTGGCTCGGACGGCGATGGGCCTTCTGAGCTCCGTGACAAATTTCTTGGCGTCCAGACGGATCTCAATGATGTTGTTGAGCAGAGCAAACAGCGGCGCCAGAGGGAAGGACGCCACAAACAGAGTCACCATCCCAAACTGGATGACTGCACAGGTAGACACATGGGGGAGAAACCATTTATACAGTTATAAGGCTTGTACATCACGACGATCGCAATGACCGCCTCCATTTTGGAAGCAAAATGCGTTTTGGGCTAACCGTTCTAGGAAGGTGTTCTAGGTGTTTTCCCAATGGTTACGACCCACGCCAACTCTGTGCTACTATATATTTGTATTGTATTAGTATTATATTTGCGTGTGTGTGCACTTGTGTGCCTGCCTGCGCGCGTGCGTGCTTGTGTGCGTGTTTACAAAGACTCACTCATTTCCATGTACTCTGGGCTAAGGCCCACAAAGGGCCCCAGAAGGTGGTCCTTCTCGTAGCGCTGCAGGGTCTTGTTGTGTGCCTCCTCTTGCTCAGAGTCCATCTCAGACTTCCTCCTCCGCAGCAACTTCTTCAGTTTTCTGCACAGAGGCCACAGCGTTATTAAGAAGGCTGTACGATGCTGCCACATCCAAATAAATCCTTATATGTATATAATATAAATATATATAAGAGGATATAAAGGAATAGGAATATAACAGAGGTAAATTAGGTAGGCCAAGTAGCTCTACAAAAACCTCAATGGAAATATCCACATGAATGCCAATTTCCCTATGAGAATGTGAAAGTAGGGGGCTTAGAAGCGTCCACATTTAACACATTTAACTAATTAAATTTAACTAAGAACTAATGCAATGTTCTATAGGCGGTGTATATACTGTATGGCTAGGCACTCTAAAGGATTATCGAAGCCTCCATCAGGGTTTTCATTCAGTGCTTCCTCCTGAGCCATAACAAGGCCTGGATTCACCCCAGTAACTGGACAAAGCGTATGCAGGGCCGGACTAACGCACAGGCTTGATATGGCTGCAGCCTAGGGGCCCCACCTGCCAGGTAGCTAGCGCCGCGATCTGCTAGCGCCGCGATCCGGTAGCGCCGCGATCCGCCCCCCCGCTCAACAAAATTCTCCGCTAGTACCCCCCCCCCCCCCCCCGCTCAACAAAATTCTCCGGTAGCACCCCCCCCCCCCCCCCCGCTCAACAAAATTCTCCGGTAGCACCCCCCCCCCCCCCCCCCCGCTCAACAAAATTCTCCGGTAGCAATTTTAATTGGGCGTTCGGTCCATCAAGGTGGGGGGGGGGCCTACATCGTCCAGCAGCCTAGGGGCCCCGGACCTTCTTAATTCGGCCCTGAGCGTATGATATTTTTAAGAAGTGAATGAGGAACATGATGAAAAGACTACAATGGGCGAAACAAGGGAGAAGTGGTTAACTCAAGGGCACTCGTCAAGTTCATTTGTATACAAAGGATATTTCTTGGTATGTATATTTATATTCATCATGATTTCAGTCTCAAAAGGATTAGAAAAACAGGCCAGAAAACTGTTGGGCTCAGGGAAGAACGAAGGTTGAGAACAATTAAAGAACCCCCCCCTTCAAGAGATTACTACGAGAAATGCCAAATCACTTTGGCTTTTTTTCCATACTTTAACATTTTGATAATGGACAATATAAACGCTTGAGTGAATGGAGTGTCAATTTTGAGAAAGAGGCAATTGTTTCACATCCACTCCTTCCAGACGCAGGAGTTTCAGTGCGATATCAAAAATCAACTCAAAACAGCTTCCTGAACGTCAGTCACAAAACGTGATGAGTGAAATGTGAGAGTAGTGTGCAAAAACAAACCATTTGCGGGAACACACGAGCGCTGTACTTACGGTATGCCAATCTCAAACAGGTTGTTCTGAATGAGCTGTTTCCCCAACATGGTGATGCACAACTGAATGCACAGCTCCATGAGACAGCCTGCATGAGCACACTGGTGAGAGAGAAAGAAAGAAAGAAAGAAAGAAAGAAAGAAAGAAAGAAAGAAAGAAAGAAAGAAAGAGAGAAAGAAAGAAAGAAAGAAAGAAAGAAAGAAAGAAAGAAAGAAAGAAAGAAAGAAAGAAAGAAAGAAAGAAAGAAAGAAAGAAAGAAAGAAAGAAAGAAAGAGAAAAGAAAAAAGAAAAGTAAAAAAGGAAAAGGGAGGAGGTGAATTGAATAATGAAAGGATTTTCTAATTTGAATTCTCTGTTTTTATGTCATTTTATTATTTTATTTGTTTATTTCACAGGGACAATGCACAGTAGATAGATTGCCCCAGAGATAGCTAGGAGCTCATTTGCATCTGTTGTAGTGCCTGGGCAGGAGGCAAGTACCGAATGCCATCAATACAACACGTCAATACAGCAGACATGTACAGTGCAAATTTCATTGAATTATTATGCATTATTAGAAAAATAGATTATGGTGAAAATACAGATAATCAGAGTAACAGGAGTTAATGAATGAGTAAGCTGCAGTGATTAGGATAACAGCTACTATAACCACATGTCAGGCACTATGGTAGCCTTGTGAGACCATCGATTTCAAAATATGGCCGCAGCCATATTTAACGTGGTTCAAAAAACTCTAATCCAATGAAATCTGCAGAGAGAAACAGAATGTGAACTCCCGAGATCAGGATGGTCTCACGAGGCTCACACTAGGTGGGGGGGGGGGGATCTTGAATGACCCTGTGATCGTTGTTTGAGCAGTACTCATTGATCATAATCAATGACCGGGCTTTTAGAAGTATTTAGACAGCAGTACAATTAAAGAGTTGGGGCAATACACTTTTCAGCCTCACAACCTTTTACCATCAACAAAAACCTCTCAGTGCATCCAGAGTGCATTGCTTATGTGTTTAACTTGGTATAGGGGTAGGTGTGTCTTATTTGTTCAACAAGCCATCAAAAGGGACGCCTTGAGATATCTTGCTCCATTTTAACAAGGTCACTTACCTCCTCCATCCTGTACGATCCAACAACGTATAAGTAACTTCCGGGACGCCCGACGAGCCTGTGGATTAAACAGACATAATAACAAAGTGAATATATTGTGCAGTAAAAGCAGGTATACAATTCTGTAACTGCACTCAGTCAAATAATAATAATGTAAATAATATAATAACAAAACTGTAATTGCTTGCTATTAGGGCTACTGTAATCTCTGATCCAGCAGTCCTACTATGTTATAGCAGAATTTCTGGGGGGAGACGGTACAGAGCCTGGGCTGGAAACCAGAAACTGGAAGAAAGTGAAACGCCCCGTTCACCCAGATTTGAGCTCGTCTACCATCAGACTTTTGATTATGAATCTAAAGTCTGATTTGTGAGACTAGGGCTATACTGTTGTAATGGACTGTTATTGTCTGATAATGGTATATGACAAATAAAGGTTTCACAGTGTCTTTTTCAAAATGTGTGTGAAATAATAAGACCACAAAGTAAGTATTGCATTCTATATTTAGTAGGGTTATCTGTACCTATACAATAGTGGCTACATAAAAACATGTCCCACTAAATGAAGAATATTCAGCATTTACATATACTGGAAACATCAACACAACGCCATGGTCATATTCTTATTACCTTCCCCTGAAAAAGGCCAGATAGACAATGGGCGTGAAGGCATTGACGAACTTCAAGATGAAGGTCTTAAAGATGAGGCGCTCCTCGAAGCTCTTCTCAGTCTTTGGGACCTCTAAAATAATCGACAGGCAAACAGCTTTATTACCCCCACCTCCGATTACATGGTGGCTGCGTGTGTGAGTCACTGTTCTGTTTGCAGTGGGCGATGGGTGATTAGTTTAAATGGTGCTGTTGGCAAATTTTCAGAGCTATAATTTTCGCGGAGTTGAAATGCCACAGCATTCCATCAGCTATTAGTGAGTGAAATGCTCTGTGAGAATATCTCACAGACATTTTTTAAATTGCATTAATATCAACACATTTCACAAATATAAAATATATACATCATCTATTATAGAAATGATTAACAAAACAATGCAAAAACATGACAAAGAGGAATCAAAATAAAAGTTGGACATGCTAGACTATTTAAGGTGTACATCATCACCCTGATATGCTTCATATACAACTCATCCCACGGTGAAATAAATGTTCCTAAAGTAGAGTCTTGGTTCAGGACAGGATTCAGCTGAAAGACTACAGTCCTTATTGTTCTGGGATGATGAGACTTAAGTGAAAGCACATTAAGTGTGGTGCTGCACATCAATGTCGGCCTTTGGAGTTATACAAAAAAATAAGTACCATTTAAGCCAAAATTAAAGGTGCTATGGGTAAGAGTTAAATCGCTATAATTTGAGTGTCATTTGGTCAAAATCTCATAGCCAGTGATTGCGAGTCAATATCTGTTCTGGTTGACTGCGCACCTGCCTCTCTATTAGACAATTAAGCAATAGGCCTGTTACACGAGAGGGTGTGCTTTACCGTCATTATTGGCAAGACATGACCACATGATGTGGTTTGGGTTGATTATTTTCAAAATCTTCTGCTCTCTCTTTACAACTCTCGAATCTAACCGACACCACTTTTAATTAAATTAATGTTTTAGAGCGGGGAGGGACATACATTTGGAGGGATGCTTTAGTTCTAGTGCTTCTGTGGAAATAATGACTTTCCACCGTCACAGGCAGCTACCCTACCTAGTTTGGTGAGCCATCGGGCAATGGCAGCGTAGATTTCATCCAGGATAATGATGGCGATGAGATTGATGATGGCGGCTGTTGTTTTGACAGTGGCCCGGATGTTGGAGCGTGCTGCAGGGTACGAGCTAACGTGCAGCACAGACTTAATGGTGATTCGATACAAGATGACCCCGAAGACGATGGCAAACGTCACCGTGATCTAGAAGGAGACACAGGGAGTGTGACCACGTGTGCAATGAGGCGGGATATTGAAGACACAAAACAATGTAGCTGCCATTCTATTACCGAGAATGTCACAATGTGTAAGATTTACACGCGCACACGCACACACACACGCACACACACACACACACACATTTATATCTTTCATTTGATTTGATTTTTTTTCACCCTATAACTGATTTTTTGTATTTTGAAAGTTTTACTCCGGGCTGGAGTAAAATCTTGTGTTTACTTTACCGGGGGCGTACTTGCCCCGTGTAGAGGAGTATAACATGACAGACACTAGCGACCCTACCACAGGCTAGTTGCGCTCTTGATTTGGCGGAGCTAACCAATACCTCGGTGCATGTATAAGTAAAACCAGGATTAATATCGGTGAATCACAGCTGAGTTTTGACACAACTCTAGCATGTTGGCTTTGGCTGCTGGTTGTTATTGAGTGGGGGCTGGCAACCACATTAAGTGGAATTGGCCATGTAAAGACAAAAAGCGGTTGCAATGTTGTTGTTTTTAAAATTCTGCCGAGTAAATGCTAGCAACTGATTGAGATGCAAATCTTACACATTAAAGTGGCTGTAGACAACTTTCCAACTTTTCCCACCCTAGCGTTTCAAAGTGGTATTATTTTTGCGCCTCTGTCGCAAAGACAAACCGGATCGCTTTCCGTTTCCTCAGAGCCTAGCGACCACAAACAACACAAGACACGCATTTGTTTGGAAATCTCAGCGAAAGAAACGATCAACACTTTGGAAATAAGAAAGAAAAAAGCATGTTCACTGAGGAGGTAAAGTGAAATTGAGGTAATTTTATTTGGGAACAGGTAAAAGCTACTGTAATGATGTGCATTGCATAGTTTGAATATTGCTTCGCACAAACAAGTATTGGCAGCAGGGGTTGGTGTCAGGGGGAGTAGAAGAAAACATTAGGAGGAAAACCGTGAGTTTATTCATTAATTTAGTCTATAATGGAGACATGAAAGCAGATACAAATTATTTAGTATGTGTTGAGAAAAGTGAACTGGGTTGGTAGCCTGACTGGATCGCCTGGTGAGTCGCAACATGAGGTTTATTCAGGTAGGATACTCAATGCAAAAACGGTGGCAGACAGAGCTGCATAGTGAAAGCGAGGCTTATAGGGAAGATAAGGGAACCAATCTAAACGCTGATGGTGTCATTATTTTGTAGCCATTACACTGTGCAATCAACATTTACTTCATATTCATACGTTAAAGCAAAAAAGCCATCTACAGGACCTTTAAACGTAGAATAGGATAATGCCAAACTTGACAGAATTAACTTATCTGTCAAATATCAGGTCATCAGGTCACATGGGTCGGAAAAAAAATTGATCACACAGAAAAAATGGTGGTATCGTTCATAGCTCATATTTCATTCTAACTAACAGTAACAGATCAAATCAGACCCTTTCTTGAGTAAACATTTTATTAAATAAACGTTTTATGGTTTTCAAGTGTATTAATGTAATCTTCACTACTGTTAATGGCAAAGGATTTCATTGTTGGCTAAAACAAATGAGGCAAAAAAGACTTACCATGAAGGCCATCATGACAAACACGGTCAGGTAAGCTGGCATTCTGTCTGTACACGTAAGTTTCACCTTCTCCTTTTGAAACAAGACAACATATTCAAACCATAAGGTCTACAGCAATGTAAAAATATATTAAAGCTCCTGCAGCCACTGGCATGCGTGAGTCAGCCTCAGGCCAAAACTGCTGCTCTTGGCAGAGAGAGGTCTGTGTGTCTGCCAAAAGCAGAGATACACACACATCGTTACAAATAACAAAGGTCTTGAACATCATGTTTGAAAACATTGAAAAGCAAGGTGTGAAACCATTCATGTGAATTAAGACGACTTAATTGCATTGTAGTTCATAACAAGCACACATATGCAGATATTGCTATGATAAGAAGCATCAAATATTGAAGGAGGAGAACACAATGTTATCATACAGTCCCCTATTAATTTGACAGTTCAATGTTATCAAACAGTCACCTATTCATTTGACAGTTCAATGTTATCATACAGTCACCTATTAATTTGACAGTTCAATGTTATCATACAGTCACCTATTATGTTGACAGTTCAATGTTATTTTACAGTCACATATTATGTTGACAGACAACCAAGATAACCAAACTTATCTGCATCTGAAAATGTTTTAAAAAAAAGTACATGTCTGATATGGTTTAAGCGTACAGATAAAGGTAAGGAGCAAGAGTTACCTTAGGATTTGCATCATCCTGTCGCAGTTTCTTCTGCATAACCCGTAACTCATAGTCAGCCCTAAAGTGGTCCTGAAACATTAAAACGTTACAGTTTAGCTTTTTGACGACATTTCAATGACACACAAATTGTGGGTCCAAGTGAACTGTGGATGCAGTCGTCGACAAATAAAGTTGTATTTAAAATGCACTACATTAGCAATGCCTTAATGTTTACTGCACAGGTCAAACCATTGCACCAGCTGTTAACAGCCGATTTGTATAAAAGTAATTATTATTTAATGGTCACAGAGCCAATGTCCCATTGAGAACCACACTCATGGACTATATGACAGTCTTGTGGATGTTAAATGCACACAGGCAGAGCACAGTGAAACCTCAGCAGCAGGGAAAATACAGAAACAGCTGTAGATGACCTAATCCCTAAACCTAATCCCCTTGGAAAAAGTAAGGGCGGGCAGTTTAATCTTTGCACAGCAAAAGTAATGTTGCGCTTGGTTATAGTCGGAGTAGCTAGTGGATACTCCAAACAAGCAGCTGTTTCAATAACATTGTTGATAGCGACTGTGAACGTTACGACTTGATTCACTTTTTAATACAGCTATAGTAACCAGTAGCCAGAACGTTTGATTGACGTTACCTGGTAACCCAAAACTGAGGGCATTTTGAGTCCATATTTAGTCTTATCCTACATTTTTAAAACTGCTGTCAAGTCAAGATTTGGACCAGGATCTATCCATAGCACTACTATGTTACATCTAAAATAAGATGTTTTACAGGTTTTGGTCTCACACACACACACACACACACACACACACACACACACACACACACACACACACACACACACACACACACACACACACACACACACACACACACACACACACACACACACACACACACACACACACACACGGTACAACAGGTATTTCAGGCTGACAATGAGACACAGGAAGTAAAGTGAGGAAGTAAAGAGTGGTGTGAAGAGAAATAACATTAAGCACAAAGACCCTAAACAGACTTTAATGATGGCTTCAGGGTTAGCTCCAGCCAGCAATAACTGCAGAATGACTGAAAGGAACAGTCTACAAAATGAACATACAGGTTAAGATGCCAGCCTACAAGAGAGAAATACAGGTTAAGATGCCAGCCTACAAGAGAGAAATACAGGTTAAGATGCCAGCCTACGAGAGAGAAATACAGGTTAAGATGCCAGCCTACAAGAGAGAAATACAGGTTAAGATGCCAGCCTACAAGAGAGAAATACAGGTTAAGATGCCAGCCTACAAGAGAGAAATACAGGTTACGATGCAATAGAGAAATACAGGTTAAGATGTCAGCCTACAAGAGGGAAATACAGGTTAAGATGCAAGAGAGAAATACAGGTTAAGATGCAAAAGAGAAATACAGGTTAAGATGCAAGAGAGAAATACAGGTTAAGATGTCAGCCTACAAGAGGGAAATACAGGTTAAGATGCAAGAGAGAAATACAGGTTAAGATGCAAAAGAGAAATACAGGTTACGATGCAATAGAGAAATACAGGTTAAGATGTCAGCCTACAAGCGGGAAATACAGGTTAAGATGCAAGAGAGAAATACAGGTTAAGATGCAAGAGAGAAATACAAGTTAAGATGCAAAAGAGAAATACAGGTTAAGATGCAAAAGAGAAATACAGGTTAAGATGCAAAAGAGAAATACAGGTTAAGATGCCATCTGCAAAAAAAGTAATCCAAATCCAAACCTTATGTTCTTCCTGCAGAGCACAAAACACACATAAAAACATAAGAAGTAAGTATGTCAGCCAATCAGTTCATGATGAGTACATTACAAACCATGATTTTGCGAGACACATTGCTCTCTAGGATTTTAATGAATTTATTGTGAATGAGATGGTGGTATACATCATATTATCAGGACCATTTAGGTCAAATAGAGACTGACCTCCTCCTCCTCAAAGCCTGTCAGGTCCCAGATGTAGTTGAGGCGCATCTGTCTCCTCTTCCAATGCTCCATGAAGAGAACCGCTGTACGAACACACAACACTTGGTTCAAGACATCGTTACATACTGTCTGAAGCTGTGTCTGCTATAGTGCTCAGCTTAACTTCCACTGTGTAAAGCTCGGGCCCCATGGCAGCAGAAGCAGCAGAAGTGAGTATACAGTGCATGCTCAGTGATTCTTCTAGAGCTCATTAATTCAGGGTTTTTCCTGGCTGAAAAAGAGGCAAAGGTGGTACCTGAATTCAATGGCGTATAGCGGGGAACATTTTCCAACTGTGACATTTTACAAATGTGTTTATTTTCAAATTGATTGAAGAAAAAGGCAATTGTTATACTGTAAAAAAAAATTACAAAACAATTACAGATGTGTGGAGGCAGAAATGGAGAGGATGAACTGGGGATGGCGTCAGCGATCAAGGACTGACAGTATGATCAATCATTAAAACACACTTTACAAATTATTGAATGAACAATAAATAATTCTAATAAATACAACTACTTACAGCACACAACTTATTTTACTGATACTATTCACAGAGGTCACACTTTTTACTTAAATTTGACTTATACTCTTATTAATCTATTTATTGGGCGTCTTGACGGTCACAATAGCGTTTACCACATCTTGTTAGTAACATGAAGGTTTTTCAGGGACAGCTAGGTATGCTCTCGCTAATCAGACCATCTTTTCACCTGTCCTCAGTGGCGCCAAGGTGTGGCCACAGGATCAGATGTCAACTCTGACAGTAAAACTAAACAAACTAAACTAAGCAAGCTAATCACAGTTTTACTAAACAAATGTTTATTCAAATTAAACAAACTACAGTTCTAATCTTGTTAATTTGGTAAAACCACATTCAGACCCTTGTTGACAGATGATAAAGCAAATAGAATAAAGTCACGTCAGGCGAACACTAGGCTATGTGTTTATACATCACAGTGACGCGGCACATGCAAAACCTTTCCTTAAGAGGAAGTGGGAATTGGCAGTGTGAGATGCTGTAGGCAGGATTCCTGATTTGTCAGAGCAGAAAAGTGCAAGTTGTTGGAAGAATGTCCCCTCCCTCTCTACGTGCTCCGTCATTGAGAAGTGTTGCATTTCACACATCTGTGATTGACAGGCAAGATCGATTCCCGAACCAATCAGGGAAGAGATGCCCTGATTGGTCAGAAATTAGCCGAGAGCAGGGGTGGACTGAACGTCGGGAGCACCGGGACAATTCCCGGTGGGCCGACCGATCTGTGGGCCGAGAAGGATTCATATCTTTTTAAAGTAGAATAAGGGAAAATGATTAAGCCATAGAATGACCACTGCTAGCGCCCCTCTACCGGCCTATTGGTCTATTCTTCTAGCCCCCGGCCCTGGCCCCACCCCCCGGCCCAAACTCATACATGCTTGCTGCTACACCCTCGCCAGACAGAGAGAGAGAAAGACAGCGAGTGGCTGTTCGTGTGCGCGGGGGACTGAAGTCGTGTCGTTCATTCTCACTTTTCCAAAAATCAAAATGGAAAGTCAAAATGGAAAGCCAAGGTAAAAAACGTAAAGGCGGTGTAGAAATTGAGACACAAAAAGATGAAGCCTCTCAAAGGTGATGCAGGTAAATGTCAGAAATGTACTCACTTGTTCTCTTGTACTTCTAGTGTCTCGATTCAAGGTTCAAAATGTACTGCCATGCCACCTTAGTGGTTAGAAATTTGCCTCAGTATGTGCTCATGACATAAAACAGTAAAAACAGGGACATCAAGCAAATGTGTGTGTACTGTAGTAGCGCTGTCTACTATTATCAACAGTATGAGTATGTGTGTTCTGTAGTGGCGCCATCTACTATTGACAGTGTGTGTGTGTGTTCTGTAGTGGCGCCATCAACTATTGAAATTAGGCCTATGTGTGAGCTCTGTCATGTTCTGACACTGGCACAGAGTAGAAATAAGTATGTGTGAGGGCAGGGGGCAGTGGGGCGCGCACGTGTTGTGGGGGGCCGGCTGGCCTGAAAGTCCAGGGCTGTTTTTCAGTCCCAGTCCACCCCTGGCTGAGAGAGCGGTCTAAAATCTAAACTGGCTCATACAGAGGCAGGTGCAGTCAATTCGAAGCAGATATCCTCACTCACCAATAGCTGACAGATGGCTGTGGTATCTGTCAGCTATTGGTGAAATAATTCTAATAAATACAACTACTTACAGCACACAACTCATTTTACTGATACTATTCACAGAGGTCACACTTTTTACTTTAATTCAACTTATATTCTTATTAATCTATTTATTGGGCGTCACAATAGCGTTTACCACATCTTGTTAATAACATGAAGTTTTTTTAGGGACAGCTAGGCAGGGCTTAATTTGAGCCGGAACACGCCGGACATGTTCCGGCACCTCCGACGGTGGATCCGGCACCTTTTTTTTTTTATCCCCCCCCCCCCCGCCCCGCCGTCGGTGGTTACGATCACGCAACCCTGTCATCGGTCCGCGGTCCGGGGTGTGTTGCAATCGCCACCCCCCCCCCCCCATCGACAATTGCGACTCCTCCCCCCGTCAACAATTGCGAACCCCCCCCCCCCCCCCCCCCCCCCCCGGCGGCCATCGCCACTTTTTTTTGAGGTACCGGTACCTCTAACCCCGTAATGAGCCGCCGGATCCACACCCCCTCTGCGTTCCGGGACCTCCCCCTTTACAAATGAAACACTGCAGATAGGTATGCTGTCCCTAATCAGACCATCTTTTCACCTGTCCTCAGTGGCGCCAAGGTGTGGCCACAGGATCAGATGTAAAACTAAACAAACTAAACTAAGCAAGCTAACCATAGTTTTACTAAACTAAAATGTTTATTCAAATTAAACAAACTACAGTTGTAATCATGTTCATTTGGCAAAACCACATTACCTTGGCAACAGGTGATAAAGCAAATAGAATAAAGTCACGTCAGGCGAACACTAGGCTATGTGTTTATACATCACAGTGACGCGGCACATGCAAAACCTTTCCTTAAGAGGAAGTGGGAATTGGTGTGAGATGCTGTAGGCAGGATTTAAATGATTTGACCGTGAAATTACACTAAATGACATCTTAATGAAATGTTCAAAGTGTTCCACTTTACTTGAAGTCAAGGAAAACATTCACAACACTGTTATAAACTGACATGACCATGTAATTACACTTAATGACACCTTAATGTCATATATCACTAGGAAGAACCAACAAAATGACAAGATTCCACACTACGATGTCAAAGCTATCAATATATGACAGTTTAATGTCACGTTAAGACGTAAAGCTAAATAGATTTTTGATAATAAGGAAGTTTGATAATAAGGTCTTCTATGTCATGTTTATGACAGGTTATGTTGTTTTGGTCTATGTCAAGTTGTCATAACAAAGACATCTCAAACAATGTCAACTTAATGACGACTGTCATAAGCATTCATAAAGTGTCATGACAGGTGTCATGTCATGATTATGACAGCATCATGACAGTCTTATTGACCCGCCTTCAAGTAAAGTGTTACCCATTTCACACACCTGTGATTGACAGGCAAGATCGATTCCCGAACCAATCAGGGAAGAGATGCCCTGATTGGTCAGAAATGAGCCGAGAGAGCACGATTTTCTCGACAACCGTTCAGCTGATCGACTTCACACTTGCCGGGTGTATTGCTGAGGACCCAAGGAAGTGCAGTGTCGAGTGTGAAGTTGTTTGGATGAGCGGTTCTCGAGAAAGCTGCAAGTAGCAACACCAGAGGCCGAGCAATCGGCCCGTTCAGAGCAGGCATGTTTTGAAAGGGCACTGCACTGGTATCAATAAGAGCAGCTTGTTCATCATTCGCATGCTCCTGTTTTTTCACAATGATTTTTACACCTATGCACAAAAGTTCAGCCTTCAAGTACACAGAGAATCAACTCTCACCCCAAAGGGCCATGAAGATGGAGAAGAAGACGGTGGCTGGGTTGTCGAAGAGGTGGCTGGCGCGGGCGGTTCCACAGGCTGTGGAGAGCTTCCAGTAGCTGCATGCTCGGTCACACAGAGGACACATGGTGATGTTGTTCCTGGGGTCACAGATCTCCATGCTGAAAGCAGCATGTCAGAACGGAGGGACATGAATGGTGAAATAGATACGGGACAATTTTTAATGAACATCAACTTGAAATGAATGCCAAAGTAATGAATGCACTTGTCAACCCATTTGGCCTAATGTGCTTTATGAACCGACAGCTTATAAAGAGTTATTTGTTGCTTAAAATATAATGCCTAGGTCAGAGGTCGGCAAGTAAGTTTTTGTCTAAGCCATTAGATGGTGGGCCACAACATAATCAAAGGCTAATTTAAGAAATTAAATGATAAAAAATGCAACTGGAATCTGCGACAGACTGGTACAGAGTGTCTTGTTGTAACTGCTTAGTCAACTGCTCATCACTGTGTTTAAATTGTGTAGGACAGCCAGAAACAAAAAGAGCCACAGTTGTGTGCCGGTGTCTGGGTTTTGCGCTGCATTAAGGAATACAATAGTAGTGACACGAAATCTGGCTAGTGTCTTTATTCACCAACTTGCAACACAGACCGCCTTATAAGACATGTGTGGGAGATGCAGAGAATGGATAAAAATAACTCTAGAAAATCTAAAAATAAAAATAAAAGATTATTGCTGGCGAGCCAGTTTTGGCCCGCGAGCCGCCTGTTGCCAACCACTGATCTAGAGACTAACTAACTCACTATTTATGTTTAATCAGATAAAACCTAGAGACTAGCTAACTCACTATTTGTGTGTCATCAAATAATACCTGGATGTTCACTATTGCGGCTATTTTTCTCACTATTTTGTCATCATATGGTGCAAAAATAAACGTTTAAGTAATATGGTAATATCTTCAAAAATGGCTTAGAAACTATTTGAACATGCATATCCATCCATGCGGTATCCATTTGAAACACTGGCCTACAACTAATAGTACACATGCACTCACAAGAGGGCTTAGACCCTACTACTCCTGACCAGGACCATAGCAGAAATCAACGAGTCAACCGTCAATAACGGAACCACACATTCACAGGAACCTCCGCAGGTCCCTGGCACTATCCATTTACCTTGGTATGTCATCATCCACAGTGGCACATCCATAGAGGAACACGATGACTCCCACGATGGCGGCCGGAATGAGCATCTGGGTATAGACGCCTAGCCACGCAAAATATAGGCCCACCTTCTCCCCAAAATATTTCCTGTAGGAGCACGTTGCATCACATCACGATAACCATGGTGTTGTAAATTAGCTTTGGCTTATTGTACATGTATACACATGTACAATAAATCAATGTCAATGTTTGTCTGTACTTGTAAACAAAATGGCGCAATTACTGGCAGCAAGAAAACAGGACTTAACTTACTGCAAAAGGGGGTAATTTATAAATGAACGTGTATGTGCTTGACAAGGACTAACCTTATAAGGCTGATGGGCTGGTATTTGTAGAAGACACTGTAGCTGGCCCACTGCTCGTAGAGCAGCTAGAGAAAGAGAGGAGGGCCGTTTAGTCAGCACAGAAGTGGGCAGGATTAAGGACAATGATGCACAAGGACCGTTTTAAAATCATGGTCTGAATTGAGGGTGAACCAATATATAAAGGTGGTATTGGGAACCAATGAACCAATATATACGCGTTATGGGTTACCACAAATGTCAGTTAATGAGCCTTCATGACATTAAAACCATACACTGTTTATAATTGTGCAAACTGTTCAAGGGAATTTCCTATAATGTGTCTCCAGGTCAAAATATAAGATCCTACTGGAATCACGCAGAACAGCGCTTTTAGTTCCAAGATTGTGTAGCATTTAATAGTTTCTTTTTTCTGCATGGTATATCCTGTTCACTTGAGCTGAATGCAACTGATGTATATGCTGTCAATAGGAAACCACACGCTCCTTTTCCTGGTGTTGCAAAGGAAACAACGCCATGGCTATTAACGCAGAGCAACAAACCGAGGCTATGATTCATACGAGGGCCGGTCTCAAGGCACACACGCCCACAGCTTAATACCGCAGCTTCTGGTGGTACACTGGGATGCATTTGTCAGCGCTGAGAAATTCAAAAAGGGGCACAGCACGCTATAATGATGCTTGAGAACAGTGGAGGAGGAACTCATCCTGTTGCCGTGGTGACGGTTCCAACGCGCAGCCTACAGCGTAATGATAATGTGTCAGTGGGGATGTGTTGGGGGGGGGGGGGGAGTGAGAGATATACAAGAGGGTGTCTCTACATCTGTGACTCAACACTAATGCTTGTTTTCTTTTTCAAACGCATGAGCGACTGATTATGCATTGTAATGTCGCAACAGACAACTGGTCAATTGGGATAACGGAGATCCATTTGAACAACAATAAATCAAATGGGATTTGAGTGAAAGTCTAATATAAAGTTGTGGACACTGGCCCCCTGGCCCCCCTAGTTCTGGCGCCCCTGGGCGTGGCAGTGTGAAAACTAGAGATGCACTGATGCCGATCATCTGTCACGCAACAGGTTGATACTGTGCTGATCGTACTCTTTAAGATGCACCAATACAAACTAAAGCTTGATGCCAACCTCCATTTACTGGAAACCAGGTGCACATAAGCAAACATGAGGAGAACACACACACAGGTTCTTCTTTATTGTAATAAAGTCCTTGTCCGTTTAAATCTCATGATGCAAAATGCTGAAATCCGATTGGCTGATGATGTTTCTGAAAATATCACCAAATCCTCTCAGGTATTGCCGGACAAACCAATATTGTGGTGAGGAATATATCTCTCCAATTGTGTGTTTGTTACATTCAGTAATCTATTACAAAGTCTGTGCCTCTTACCTTCCTGTCGTTGTTCTCTGTTTGCGCCCCGGCAATGTCTCCCTGTAATATATAATAATGCAGTGAAATCATAATGCTCACACACACCCACACACACATACACACACACTTTAATCCATGAAATTGATCGAGTCAATTTCGACATCATCTTACATTCCAGTGCATGTGAACAGATACACACTACCTTTCATTAGAGTGCTTATATTGTTTTATTGTTTTATACTTACAGATAACCATTCATTCTTTCATCCATTCATTCATTCCATTTGAAATGTTTTGATTTTTTAAACAAAAAATACAATATACTGTTCCGTTGACAATAAACTGGTCTTCATTATTATTGAAGTGTAAACACGTTCCTAAAAGCCCAGGGCAGGGAATGGGTTACTTACATCATGCATCGGGTAAGCAGACGTATAAACACCACTGCCTAGAAGACTGGTGATTCCTGGAGACAAACAACCGTTTAACATTGTGGTTGTGGTTAATTTACAGCTATAGCTGAAACACTCACACATATACACAGTTATTTTCCCTACCATGGTACACATTTGTCTCTCATTCATTATTCCATATGAGGATGTATGGTAAAAAAATGTCCTACCTGCTGAATGTTTTGCCTTGGTGCATCTTGTCCGTTTAAGTACCTCATAGACCTGGAAATACACAAAAGGCAAATACATTATATGTAGTAAAAACATTTGACCACATAGTTTAGTAATATAACATAGGGAGGTCTTAAACATTTACTATTTTAAAAAGGACCAGAATTACAAAAGGAGCCCTTATGATTGGTTTCATTTCGATTGTTTTCAACTGTACTTTTTGTAACTCTCATCCTACTTAAAGGTATTGGGCGGCATTTAGACCACAGGCCCTGATGCTGGAGAAGTGCCCACTCACCATAGGAAAAGCGGCTAATTCCTACAGTCAAGCGGTCATAGTTATATTCTGAGTTTCGTTTCTTCTTCTGTGCAACTTGAGCTCATTTCATCCACGTTACATAGGTATGATTTAAGAGCTATAACTTGAGTGAGTCAATTTAGATTTCAGACCACTCCAGGCTCATTTCTGACCAATCAGAGCATCTCTCCCCTGATTGGTTTGGGGAATCTATCTTGCAAGTCAACCACAGGTGTGTGAGGCAGGCTGACAGGATGAATGGAGGTACAATGACAGCTACTAAAACCATACACTCTATACAGCCAAGCACATACGCTTTGTTAAAAACTAGTCATGGCCTAAATCAGACGGGCATATCCCAGTTGTGTAACAAATGGTAGTAATGTGTTACTTGCTAGATGCTTGTATATTGTAGCCAGTGTCTCTATGTGGCAGGTAGTATTTATTTTTTGAAGACTGGTATGCCTCGGCCCTCGGGCGAGGCTGTTAATAACATAGTGAATAAGTGAACCACACTCACAATGTTACCTACTCATACAGTATGTTCCAGTACTTACTATGAAGCTCCTGGTCTTGCTGGCAAAGAATGAGTCTCTGTCAGATAGATCAAACCTGGCAGTAAAGAAAAGAAACCTGTTTTGAAAATGTGATTTGAAACGTATATTTTTCCCTTCCCATAGGAACAAGTATTGAGTAATATCCTGCAAAGAATGAGTCAGGCAGCTCTGCTGTTCAGAGTCAGAACAGTAAATATAGCCTTCTGGTGTCCGAAGCCCACCAACCTCTTCTCAACACATCCCCGGGCTGTACAGCCTAGCCTCCACCTCAGTATATCAGCCTCTTACTAATACATGTCACACACTGTACACACTGATGATCAAGGACCCTGGCATGGCTTTTGTCATAGGGAGAAGATTGGAATCAATTTGATCTGTCAACATTGTACTTAATCCCCCTCTCAACGGATATAATACAATGTATGCTTCGTTATAATTAAAATATGAATTATTGAATATTTAAGCAAACATCACCCCACATCTCTCAATCATATTTAAATATTTAAAACAGCTGTACTATGTATGATTTGAAACAATAAATTAAGACTCAATATCATAAATTGCTCTACGTAGTATTTGGATGCAAGACTCATAATACTGTCATATCATAACCTCTGAGCAAATATATCCGAAATGTTGTAATGACCACTATGTTCACAGGTCAAGACTAAATTGTACTTGGACAAGATTTGGTTTGACCCATCTGTTTGTTCTAGCAAGTATCACTTGGAAACAAGAAATAAAAGAAACCTAAGCAATAAGCTAGTCATTCAGAGTGGAGTGGAGTTGACTCACAGGTGCTGCTTCTCTCTGCTGAAAGGGTGAGAAAGGGGCTTCACACTTTGTGGACGGTTGGAATCAACGTTTGGGTGAAGCGGAGCGGTGACTTTGTGGATAAAAAGCCTAATTTTTTCCACAATGTTGTTTCCCTGCTTGACCTCGTAAACCTGCAGGATGGCAAGGGAGAACATAGGGGGTGTATCATGTATATACACACTGAATACTGAACACTGAATTCATTTGCTGTACCTGGACAAATGTTGGCATGCAATCTGTCATGTATTTACGGAAAGATGAAATGGACTGGAAATACTCATCTCCATGTCCACAATTTGTAAATATTTTAAATTGTAAGTGGCCGGTAAGGGAAAGGACTTCAGGAGTTTAACATGTGTGACAATGACAGGAATCGCAGAGAAATTCCATAAAATAAAGCTGCAATTTAAAATTAAACCAACAATAAATATGTTAATAAATGTGTACAATAAAGTCATCTTAAATAGTGTCTGGAGACCTTTAAGATATCTACCACTACTAAAACTCATATTTTGACTTACAACAATAATTTGAGCTATGTTGCTCTTGAAACTAGAACTAGTATTTGGAGCAAAACATTCAAATGGATTTTTTTTTGGTACAGTCACTGTTTAATGAACACAGGATTTTGGTATTCGTCTTTTTACTTAACTCCTATTTTGGCTACTTCTTTATGAAACGTTTGGTATAACCGTTATTAACAAAAACACACAACTTTAACATTGGGTCATTGGGTCTTTTAAATGATAGGGGGAACAAAATATCACTATTGAAAACATAACCAATCAATACATCTATATGCATCTTTATAGGTATGGGGCAGATGCCTAGCTTATAGTGAACATATGAGAAATACCTTCTTGGTCGGCATCTTCAGCTTCAGAAACTCGGCCTCTCGACATAGGACGTTCCAGGGTGCATGGATTTTCAAGAAGCCTATTCCTTGGATTTTAGACTGCATCATAGAAAACATTTATTAGTTCTTTCCACATTGTACTTCCCAATATGAAGCAAACTATTCTATTCCTCTATTTATATACACTTTGTATGTATTTTCCTAATAAATTAAGCAAAAATAATTAGTACAAACTCTCCTGTCCCATCTAATGAAAGACTATGAAGTATATGACACATAATCAAAATGAGCATGGGTGTAATATTCTCACACACACACACACACACACACACACACACACACACACACACCTCTTCATCCTTTTCTAGCTCCAGCCCCATTTCTAGAAGTTTCTTCTCAAACTCCTCCCGACGGAAGCGCTTGTCGTCATCGTGGTAGCTGGACTGCTGCTCCTGGGCTTCGACCTCAGGGTCCTCCCGGGGCTGCAGGGGCGCACGGCTGCTCCTCATGCTCATACTGCGCCGTAGCCGCCGCATGAACCCATTTTCGGCGAAGTGGGATGCCTTGCGGTGCACAGTGTCTGGTTTTTGGATGTGGTACGTGAGGACATAGTCCACCCTGCGCTGGCCGTCGGCAAAGTACGGGCCGATTCTGTCACCTCGACCAAGTGAGTTCAGCCTCTGGAAGACATGGGAGTCGTGATGAGCGAGAGAGGATAGGCAAACGGATGCAAAATGGCTGCTGCTGTGCAGAGACTGAGCCCCTGCATATGACAGCACATTTGGAAATATGGAATGCAAAAGCAACATTTTGCAAATTGCAATACAATTGACATATAACCTGTACATTTACATTCCATTTACATGTGAACAACCTACTCTCACTGGAAAGACTGCAGAGTAGCTATTAGAGTGACTAAGAAGGTTAGTAGGATGGAATTTTATAGAATGTTGGTATTTTATAGTAGGTAGTGCATACAAGTTAGATAGTAGATCAGAGATAGTATAATAATATAATGCACACCGTTATTGATCCAGACCCGGCATCCCACGCATTCATTGCTTATCTCTGGGGATTTCAACCATGTGTCCCTCTCAATGACTCACCCAACCTTCTCCCAGTCTGTTGTGCCCCACTAGGGAGGACAAACCACTGCCCTTGTGATAGGCTGCTAATGCCAAAGATGCGCCATGCTTACATCTCCATGGCGCACCCTCCCCTGGGCAGATCTGACCCCGACTGGGAGGTTGCTCTGTCGGCCTCACGGGAAGGGCACTGACGGTCTTTCACACTACATTAACTTCTGTGTGGAGAACACCATGCCCGTCAGGCTTTCCATACAATATGCCTTGGATTACCAGTGACCTATAAAAGCCTTTCTCAACCACAAGAGAGCCTGCATGTCTGGTGACAAGGAAGAAATGAAGCAGCTCAAAGAGAAGCTTAAACATAGCAGAGAACCTGTTTACACACTTCAACCATTTTAATCTAGATTTTATCTAGATTAAACAATGAGATGTGCCCTTCCTTTACAACTGCCAGAGACATAGGGACAGTTAACAAAAGTTTCCTCCTTGATATACGCACGACCATACAGGTTTCAGATTTGTAGCACATCCATGGTTTGCACAATCTTAGAGAATGGGTGGATATTTAGTGACTGTGATGTACGAATTTTAATTGCTATGGAATCATAAATCATGTTTCATAATATAATTGCAAGGGATGGGAGCCGCAGATTCGTAAAAGCGTAGGCACAGCATGGCAATGTTTCACACACATTTGCATACAACTCTCCCAATGTATGATATTGGTTGACTACCGGTGACGTATGAGCTAGTTATATGACTTGACAACACTTCCGTGAGAGAACTGTCTAGACCAGAGGTTTGCAAAGTGAGGCGTACCCCAACAAACTGAGTGGAAAAGCGGAAATGTAAACAATTATGTTAAAAATGTGTTATTCTTTCTGTGAAACACAATTAAATTAAATTGTATGATGGATGAATTGCAGGAAGTGATGCAAATGTTGTTGGGAGGTCATCAGAAGATAAAAAAAACACATTACTCATGGAGGCCTAGAATGGATTGGGATTAAGCTAGAGACGTGGTCTTTTAAATATCAAAGAGGACATTAAGGACAACTCATGATCAATTTGGGGACTCTAGGGCCCTACAGGAAGTGATTCACTTGGGTATCTAGACAGCCAGGAAGTAAAGCATTCTTAGGTGACCTCTTGGAATCAAACACACTTGGAAGTGAGCGTCTGGAAGAGGGTCTCAAGCACGCATTGAGTTGCCATTGTGTATGAAATGCGCTATATAAATAAAGCTGCCTTGCCTTGCCTTGCCTATCCATATGGTGGCTCTAGCCCCACAGGAAGTGATGTCATCGGAAGGTCATCAGAGGATTTTCTTTTTTAAAACACACCATTAATTGGGACCTAGAATGACTTGGGATAGAGATATGGGGTCTCTTTTACATGAAAGAGGGCCTCAAGGTCCTCTGATTATCAATTTTGTGGCTCTAGCCCAACAGGAAGTGACTCACAAAGCATCATCAAATGATCAATTGAAATGCATTACAAATATCCTTTACTATAAATTCACCTAAATTTGTTGTTGTTTTTTTGGAAAGAGATAGGAATTTGGCCATTAGACCCATCAGCCAGATGGCCCGTTGAGATCGCTCAGTGAAAATCTGGAGTCTTTCAGTGAAAAGGGGGCCATGCACAGCATTGTCATAATGCCCCTAATTGCCGTTAAAGCAGTATAACAGGGGGCCACGGATTACCCCCCCCCCCCCAGGTCCAAGAGGGCCATGGTTCGGTGTGGGGGTCCCAGGTGGGTCCTGGAATAAGGCTGTCAAGTCTCAGGGTGGGAGGACTTCTTATTTCCAAAGATGCCTTTTACACCACATTCTGAACTTACTAGGTCTCGCGGGCAACACTTCTGAAAGGCGGTTTTCAAGTTCCACATTTCCGGTGGTGATAGAAACTCGTGCTATTAGACATGTAAACACACGTGACATGTGGACAAGTTTTCTAAGTTTGTGGTCAAAAGGTCAAACGGGGCCTGTAAAATAAGTGTTTCTCCATCAAACTTTTAGTGCCATCACTTTATTGAAGGTGTTTGATTGTTATTTTACAGATTTTTCCTGAATTACTACAGTGTTTCTCTGCAGAAGTTTTAGTGCCGTCACTATATTGAAGATGTTTGATCATAATATTTAGGAAATACCTGTAAAATAACAGTGTTTCTCTGCTCAACTTTTAGTGCCGTCACTTTATTGAAGGTGTTTGATCGTAATAATTCAGGAAATACCTTTAAAATAACAGTGTTTCTCTGCAAAATCTTTAGTGAATATTGCTGTAAATGTATTGTTTTTGGACTTTATTTGAATTAGGATATTTTACTTTAATTTTAAATTTTTGGTTTGGCAGCCATAGCTGCCAGTCATTTGACAGTTTTTTTTACAGTGCACTTTAATTTGATCATCTCAAACCATCACGTATACCCCTCTGGGATCGCAACATAAGAAATTGTCTAATCGTTGGAGCAGCTACAGTCGCTGTAGCCTGCAGTGGATATAATTGTAGTACATTCAAAGTTGATATATCAATAAAAACCTGAATGCAGAATGAAGGTAAAATGCCACATTGCATTCTACCTCACAATGGGATCACTATGTGACACAGTAACATAGTATATTACATTTGGGGCTAGGTTGTATGGAAACTAGTTTGGTCTTAAAAATCCTCACAATGTGGAGTAAAAGGATTAGAGTTTACTAGTGGTAGACAGCAGTAATCTACTTTACTGGTAAATAAGTGCTGCACAAGTACACTGTGAAGTGGCTCAGGAGGTAGAGCAGGTTGTCTGGCAACTGGAAAGCTGCCAGAAAATGAGTGTTTTCAAACCAGAATTTGAAAGGATTTGGAGATTCAAAATGATCAAATACAGGGCCAGAGACAGCCACAGCAGGAATCTAGAGGAGAACCTGCGGGGCGCACCAGAGAGATGTGCAGCGGTGTGAGGAAAAACACCAGCCAAGGAGCTGGAGATAGAGCCAACAAGTTGAACCAGTTGTGCAACCGGTGTGACATGGGGCAGGGGTGTACTTTGGTATGCATGCAGTTTACTTTGGTTGAAGTTGAATACATACAAGGTAATTTACCCAGTAAGGGATTAATAGACTGATTTACATACTGATATACAAGGCAAAAGCATGTCAAGTCAATTGCATTTGAAGGGTTTCACACAGGCCACATTTTATGACACCCCCCTAACCCAAAGAGCAAGGCAAACTTTGAGAAGGAACGCAGAAAGAGGGTCCCCCCTTCCAGGGATGGTTAGGAGTGCAATAGGTGTCATCACGGTCAAGACATAATGGTAGCATGCAGTTAGCAGCAGTTTCAGTAAAAATGTAATTGTTTCGAAAAAAAGAAAACATTAGTAGTCCATTGTCATGTAGAGGTGCAGGCTAGTGAGAACATATTCAAAAGGAAGTTAGGACAGTGGAAGGGGTGACAGGCGCACTACATCCAACCATTTCATGGATCAACAGGTCTTGACGTATTGTGTTGATTTGCTACATTGCAGATATTTTAGACTGACTTTACACAAAACAAGATGTTACATGCCCTGCTTAGCTCGGATATTTGTCTGTTGCTGCACTTTTAACGTTGGAGCATTCCAAGATGATAAGATCCCTCATTTGATCCAACATGAAATAGGTTGTTGTTTGTCCAAAAGTGATGTTAGCCATCATAGGTTAATAATGTGTTGATATCAAACATGCTCTTGTTAATTTATTACATCAGCTTTTTTCGGGTGGATGTGACATGAACCTTCTTTTGACCATTTGGCGCATGAGCAAAATGTATTCAACGACATCATCCCGATCTCGTAAGATTACATTCTGTTTCTCCCTGTATATCGGTCTGGCCAGGCTTCAAGTTATGTGCTTGTGGCTAAACCCCAGTGATTCAGACCAATCAGCATCCTATGAGGAACTACTGGCAGCTACGGGCATGGTTTAGGTGTGATGACAGCGAGAAGTGACTGTTCGTTCGAAAACAACAATGGCGGCTCCTACAGAGGTAAGCGTAGATGCTGCTATAGCATTGGTTATATCTGAACTGGAGAGTATTTCTTCATTGTAAGAGCAAGAATGGCACTGAAAAAAAAAATGTTTTCCCTCTCCTACCATGTCATATGGTTCATTGATCTGATTTGTTGAAGTTAGCCTGTGATAGACGGTGAGAGAAAGATGGTTAATCCAATCACCTGCCAAGTATGTTTTGAAAATGCCTGCCCTTTTTCAATCAGTTTCCACGGACGAACAAACCATCTGACACGTCAGGTTATGACTATGTGGCAGCGCAGGAAACAATACTGTAGCACTATAGGAGATATTTGCTGCCTGCTGCAGTGAGACCTTATAACTCCACACACACACTCAGGAGAGAGCCACTGTAATGACAGTGTTACATCTGCTCACCCAATCTAATCAGTCTGACTCCAGGTAAGGCTGCTAAACCAGCTACCAACCACACACACTCCACATTATTATTTGCTTTGGTGCTGATGTTCCACTTTAATTAAAGTACCTATTCATCCCTCAATCTTTATTATTATGGTATGCAAAGCATGTACAGTGAAAAGCACTTTGCTTATCATCCAAATCCAGTATCATGACCTTCCTAGAACAGGTTTCCTTTTTAGAAGGAACCTGATCAGATCATATAGCTACATAATGCTGTATGTTGTGCAACATTTACCACAACTGAGAACAACAAAAAACATAATATTGTCTACCGGCTGGTTCAGCCTGGAATGCAGCGGCCGTTCGGGAATCTTCCCGAATCTCCCGATGGCCAGTCTGTCCCTGCAGATAATTGAAGAACTTATGTAACGCAGTAACAACATAATTGTTTGATTAGTAACTGTCATGTGATTACTGCAATTAAGAACCAGTTACATTACCCTACACATAAATGTAATGTTATAACACGGAAACACGTTACCATGTTACATTGTAACGTGTTACCGCATTACTTTGTAACGCCTTACCCCAACTCTGGTTGTTTAGCTCCTTTCAGTAGGCCTATGTCATGAGGTCAGTCCATATGTACAGTATATATACACACACACACACAAGGAAATACATATTGAGAATCTCAACACATTTACATCCAGATACAGGGAAACAAAACGTTTGAGTCCACAATTCTATACGTTAACAAGTTCAACAATTCGTAAGCGAACATGACAGATCAGTCAAAGTGAGCCCCCTCGTGGCTAGTGGCTACAGGTCATAAGTCCCACACCCTTCATAAAAGTGACACTAAAAACTCAAAGCACTCTTCAAATAAAGTTTTCCAAACGTGTTTGTTATTTTAGGTAGTTATTATCACGATAATCCATGTCCAAGAGTCCATTTCCCCGGATGAGATGGTTTTTATTCGTTATTTGACACTATAAACCAACAAGTCCTCCAACTCATACGCTCACTGTTGTCGTTTGTTCATGCACTAGAATACGACCCACTGGAGCGTTTTTTTCAAAGAGCGCCCCCAGCGCCCCCTGTCCGTGACATGGGGATACAGATACTTTTCGCCGATGAGCATTATGGGTGATATTAAGGGTTAGGGTTTTTCGCCGATGAGCATTGTGGGTGATATTAAGGGTTAGGGTTAGGGTTGGGGTTAGGGTTAGAGTTAGGGGTTAGGGTTAGAGTTAGGGTAAAGTTAGCTAGAAGTAGAGGTTTTCATATCCTGTCTTCAAAACAAAAGCATTGTCACTGTCTCTAAGCTTTTATTTTGTAAACAGCCGGAAATGAGTTTACTTCGTAGCCTACCGTTGCTAGCATGACAGTTGTATAGCAACGTCGGAAGCAAATTTCAAAATAGGCTATATTTGGACAAATTGACTACGTATTTGGGATCTACGCTGTTACTTTCTCACCTGAAATGTTTTTAAAACTTAATAAAGTGACATATTAACGGTCGTACAACGAAAAGTGGAGTCAGCCTTTTAGGGCCAGAGGTTACGCTAAACGTAACAATGAGTCGTAAATTTGGGTGCATGCAAAACGACAACAGTGAGCGTATGAGTTGGAGGACAGTCTGCTATAAACACACTCTGACCTCCTCGAGCTTTTCTTTTGGTACTTCCGGTTACCGGCATTTGAATTTACATATTAGCTAAATATTTAGTTTCACCCGAAACATTTAGATTTAACATTTAGATTTATATTTAACATTTAGATTTAACATTTAGATTTAGATTTAACATTTAGATTTAACATTTAGATGTAACATTTAGATTTAGATTTAATATTTAGATTTATATTTAACATTTAGATTTAACATTTAGATTTAGATTTAACATTTAGATGTAACATTTATATTTATATTTAGATTTAGATTTAACATTTATATTTAACATTTATATTTAGATTGAGATTTAACATTTACATTTAGATTTAGATTTAAATATAACATTTAGATTTAGCATTTAGATTTAACATTTAAGTGTAACATTTAATATTTGGATTTAACTATTTAAAATATCTCTAAGTTGACAAATATTGTTGTAAATGTGCAAAAAAGTGACTCTCAAAAATTCACACCAGTTTTTTAAACATTGTTTGAAGCTAAATGTGACAAAATGTTGCTTTTATTTTCAGCGTGAGCGGCTTTACAAATGGCACCCCATATGCTCATGCTTTGCAATCTGCCCAGTATCCAGCCTTAAATATTATACTATTATATATAATAACATTTTATCATGTCAAATCGATCAGCCACTTGCATATTTTACCAGCATTAAGCTGGTGGCTGGTGCTAATTTTGGGCCCTGTCAGTAAGTAATGGATTCTGGGAGAGGGTATGTACATTACTAGCTTGGTGATGCATGTAAACTGTGTGTGCTTATACAAAACACGAACATCGAGGGTCTGTTTACAGAGAGCACAAGGCTAAGGCACAGTGCTCCCATGTCTGACATTATTGGTTGCCACACTTGGACGCTTCTCCCTGTTTATGTGGGTTGATTATTAGTACACAGTGACACGATACAGTGAGAGAGAGAGAGAGAGAGAGAGAGAGAGAGAGAGAGAGAGAGAGAGAGAGAGAGAGAGAGAGAGAGAGAGAGAATAGGAGGATGGGTCTGTGAACTTGTGTGCTTGTATATGGATGTTTTTGCTCATCCTAATTAATCACACACACACACACACCCTTACTTCCTGTGGGATGGTAGTTTTCAGTACTTCCCCCTCGGGAAGCCAAAGGTTGCATGGGGATGTGTTGTGTAGCCCCACCAACGGGACCACTTTTCTCACCAAATAACCAGGATAGCACTACTGCTACAACTGCCACACACACACACACACACACACACACACACACACACACACACACACACACACACACACACACACACACACACACACACACACACACACACACACACACACACACACACACACACACACACACACACACACACAGCTCTGTTGCACATATTATAGTAACATCTATTTATTGGCATTCATATTAATATTGGTCTTTATTTGTAACCTAACAACTATCTGGGTGAGCAATAGCATGTAAAGGAAGAGTTAAGTATTGTTTAATGCAGGTTAAATGTGAAAAATAATTTCTGAACATTGGTTGACTGCACTTTCAATTTGTATTTCAAGATGTCAAATAAAATAGATTGAATAAACATGTGTTGGTTGCATTCTTAATAAGTTGCTCCTTTTTGGATGCAGCAAATAAATTTGATTAGATAGGCATACAGTGTGATAATCTCTGAGTGGATAACTAAATGAATTAATAAGATAAAAAGTACACAAATGTGACCTACATGTTATATAGCCTATAGTGCTGGATCCACATATGGTAATGTAGTTGAATAGATACTGTATTTCCCATTGATCACTGTTAAAAGGCATTTCATGTTACACACAATGCCGACTAATATGACTAATATGTTTTTGATAATCGGACTCAGTGTCATCTTCCGTTTTACTTTGTCTATAATATGTTTCAGAACGTACTTCTCCTAGCGGACAATAAAAGGGGAAACATCTGATCCAAACAAACTGAGAAAGAGACACACCAAATATGCAAATGTTTTACCAAAGAAAATTAGCCTCTTGTCATCACATAGATTTGTAATCTTCCATAAGTGGTTTAGGTTTCTAAGGAATCATCGTCATTTAAGTAGATTCATGAATTAATCAGATGTGACTCGATTAGCGCGTGATGTGACTTGATTAGGAGTACATTTATATTACAATATATACCCATTTTATTGCACATTGCACATTTCTTTCCATTATCTGATCATTTTTCTGACTTGTATTATTATTGCTTTAGCCGGATGATGTAAAGAAGCATTTACTCCAATGAAAATAATATATATATATATATATATATATATATATATATATATATATTAGAGATGGGCATAGATTAAAATATTTAATCTAGATTAATCTAGACTAAGCTTGAAATTAATCTAGGTTAATCTAGATTAACGTGGCTCCTTTGAATGATGTCGAAGGTGTCCATAATATGTGTTTGCTACCTAAATAATGACATATTACCTGAATAATGACTTATATTAGGAGGATTTCGGTTCGCGTTAATATCGGCGATAAAAATATTATCGCCGATAAAAATCTCGCGTTATCGCAGCCGATAACGCCGTTATCAGCCCATCATTAATATATATATATATATAGTTGTTGTAGTCCGTTCCATGTGTGGGGATTAATTATAGTGACATCAAACTGAAAAATTATGAAAAAAGGAAATAAGGATAGAATGACTTACAATCGCCTCATACTGGTTTTGAGGCTCACTGGTTGGCTTCCTGAAGTCATCTGGGCCTTTCTCCTCATCAGCGACAGGCAAATAGTAGTCGTTTCTCCTCATGTTAACCAGCTCTACCAGCTCATGCTGTGGGTCGCCTGACAGAAGCGGATCCACTGAGGACTTGCCAGGTGGAGGGGAACCTGAAGGCAGAAGGGTCCTGGTCAATGGGTTGTTCAATGGGAGTATTATTGTTTCATTCCATCGCATAAAAGGATGGTACAGGTCACAGACCAGAGTGTCTTTTGGTAAATACCTGCTATTCCTATAGGTGCTATAGGTAGTGAGTGCTGTTTAGCCATCATGAAAGAACCCAAACCCAAATACCTGAGGTGTGTTCATTGTTAAGCAGTCTGGGCCATTTTGTATTTATTTTTGTTACAGTGAAGACCAGAACAAAACATGTTAGGAAAGGTCCCAAGCAGGGCCGAGTCCAGGGGTAGGGCTTCGGGTGGCCCGTGAACCCCGACAATGCTTCACAATGTTTTTTTTACTGTACACAATTATATTGTTCTAGTTTGCGGACTGAGTATCAGATGTATTTGTCAAGTTTATTTTGTGATATAGGCCTATACAAACATTCTCTGTGCCTTTCTACAAAGTTTGTGCTGTAGTCTGGTGCCCCACGTGTTATTCTTTGCACCACTGGTCCCAAGTCAATAAAAAAAGGATGGTAACCAACATGACCAACAACCTTGCAAATAGGATCCTGCCATAGATTGTTTTGCTCTCCAACTGATTCCGTTGTTGCTATCAAATGGGATAGGACATTTGTGCCAATATAGCAGAATAATAATGAAGCTGAATAATTGAAAAGATCACCATAGCGTCATGCTGATTATTGAACAATTAGGCCTTGCCATAGAGGTAAAATGCAATTATTATCCGCTAGTTGCTAGTATCCGCTATAGGCTACGTCCTCCAATGGATCAAAACACCTTGAAGTATTTAACGTCAGGTCGTCAACATGCTCATCCTTTCCGTTTCCTTTCCTTGCCCTTCTGCGAAAAAAAGGGAGAAGTAGAACGGTCTTACCGTACTCCACATCATGACTGTTTCGGCTTTCTATTGGCTTCTCTACATAGTCTGGTCCCTCCATCTGAACGCGGTGTTAAAATGAAAAGCTCCCAATTAAAGTATAATGAGTATAATCTCCGAGAAGACGCAGCCTCGGTCTCAAACCCGGTCTATGTGTTGAAAGGAGGCGGTGGATAGGCTGCGTTTTAATGAGCAGCGAGCTGAGCGCTCAGTGTGTGTGTGTGTGTGTGTGTGTGTGTGTGTGTGTGTGTGTGTGTGTGTGTGTGTGTGTGCGCGCGCGCGTGCGTGCGTGCGTGAAGAAGCGCTCGCAATAAATCGACGCTCTTCTGTTCCCTGAGCGAAAACGACGCCGCAACCGGCGAGCTGGTGTTCTCCCTGCGACACACGCGCACACACATAAATATACACCCACATACAACCCCCCCCCCCCACACACACACACACACACACACACACACACACACACACACACACACACACACACACACACACACACACACACACACACACACACACACACACACACACACACTCCCCCCCACACACACACATATATATACTCCCCCCCCACACACACACATATATATACTCCCCCCCCCCCCCCCCCCCCACACACACACACACACACACACACTGGTCGCTATGTGATAATCCCATCACATAGCGTTACTCGTCGTCAATCGATGCGCTCGTGCGCGGGTGCGCGCGACGGCCGGCAATATCAACCGGTGCTGCCGTGCACGCGCGCCAGCAGGTAGTTCGGGGTCTGGGGGCGCGCAGGGACGCGCGGGGACGCGACCTACGGTGCGCCCATATGTCGCGCATGGATCCCATTCCGCCTCACCACAGGATCTAGCTACATATGAGCCTATAATTACTGTAGGCCTATAGGCATATATATTTGTGGAAGTAGGCTTAAGTAGGTTTAAGTAGGCTTGATTTTGTTCGGCTATAGCCTACGTCCATTGGTTTGGCCAACGACATTATTGCAAGTAAAACATGTTTTGTTTTGTGCCAAACGAATGTGGTTTAGAAATTAGCAGAAACTACACACACGTTTTACTGCAGACGTGCGGGGGCGGCATGCATGGCGGCATGAAGTTTCACAGGCACTTTTTCTTTTCTTTTTCTTTTATTTTAAAGTTCACGACTTTGATCCATCATTCAACATAGGCTATCTGAAATAAAACCCACAGGTCTTATGTCTGAGCAGTAACTAGTTGGGCTTCAGGGCGAGAAGACCACCGCATATTACAATTATGAGTGAGTGCCAGTCCCAGTAAAACGAACTGTCCCCGGAAATGTCCCCCTATTTAAAAAAAATAGGATTATAATAATAATATATATTAATAGGTTTTTTAAATGGAAAAAAGGTTCAGCTTGCTCGTGAATATTCATTTTGAGACCAGCTGGTAATTAGTGTCTGGCTACCTGTCGCCTCGTCTCCACCAAGCAGGCATGGCCGGTCATCAATACAATACATACCCAGTCCTTATTGGAGTAGCAGCCTACTTTTATTTTCTACTTTGGCTTTGTTAACCAAAGCTTAAAAAAACACACCATAGTAAACCATGTTGGCCTACTGCCCAATAGGCGACGTGACTACAGCAGGGTTACCTAAATATGTCCCCTTTTTTTTAGTTCAGAAATAATATCAGATATGATGTGGATATCGGTACCGCCAAAAACTACAAACTACAAATGTCCCTTTTTCCGTTTCAGGAATCCGGGGAATCGCAGGCTATGTTTCCATTACAGGCTACTGAGACTTCGCGCGTGTAACGTGTAATTCGTACGCAATTTGAAAATGTTTCACGAGCTTACCTTTTTTTGCAATTAAATTGAACCCCGACCTGCAGTCCGATCCGGTAGGAGGCGATTGGTCCTCACGGTGCGGACTCTGCTGCTGCCAACTCACCTGCTCTCTCCTCGAGGCGGATAAGGAAATACCTGCGTGGACGCAAACGGGAGGGTTTTGCTCATCGGTCGCGACGTAATTGAGATGAGGAGATAGTGCAGCAGCAAACAAAAAGATGACGATGATGAGGAAGAGGAAGAAGAACAAGACTGCGCCCCTGCCCGCCAGACAAGCACAGGCACCATGGTGTAGGTCCTAGCCTGGGCCCGACGCGCAGCTTGGTTTACGTTGACATTCCTGGGCGGGCGTGTGAGGACTCGTCTCTAAGCCCGCACCCACACGCGGGACGCGGTCGCTGACAGCCACCGTACCGGTATGGCTACCCGACGTATTTGCGTTTCACCGAGGTAGAGTGAGTGGGTGGGTTTTTTTGTCTGTTTTTTTTAACAGGACTTTGTTTTATTATGGGACCATATCACACAGCTTTTCCACCGGGTGGAGATTTTGGGAAATAACGCACGGCAGTGACGCGTGCTGGCACCGTGAGACGCATTGAGGGCCAACGGATAAAGGTGTTAAGTGACAGACATGTTTTTTTTTTCTCTTTTCCAAAGACTCATTCAATGGGTTATTTGACACAGTGAACCCTCCCACTTTGAGCCACTCCCCACGGCCATGTCTGTGTGTTTGTACGCTACAGGTGTGTCTCGTTACATCACTTTGGTGCAGCAAAAACTCCATTCATACAGAACATAGCCTTCGGTAACATCTCTAGTCATTCCTGTTCACTATGGTTTGAAGGAAAAACTCTTGTATTAATATTGTCTATATTGTATTGCACGTCTATACTTAAAGTCAGATTAGATTTAAATAAAGCAAGCATGCGCACTCAAGTTGTTGTTGTTGTTGTTCTGGTTTGACAGTAATTTAGTTGGCACTGTTTACACTGCTAAACCCAGGAATGTGTCCTGAAATGCATACCAGTCATATGGTCTTATGGGTTTGGGTGGTTACTGCTGCTGTCAGTGGGATTCTGTCAGGAATGTCTCTGAGCATGTGCAGATCATGTGCATGTCAATATTGGTGTGACACCCAGCTTGTGTGGTCCATAAGATGATGGAAATCTGTGTCAATAAACACCGACGTGATACAGCACATAAAGCATCAATAAAGCTTTGATGATGAATGGTCTCCGTGTACGTAAACTCTGTGAATGCATCAAATCAAAGCTTCATTTAATCTTGAATCTTGAGATTTCATTTGGACAGACGCATTTCATCATGAACAAAGCCAAAAAAGTGTCTTGCATTAAGAGGTGGAGCGAGTATAGGAACCGATACAGGAAGCACTCCCTCAGGGCCGGTTTGTTTGAGTTGCGAGGACATTGTTTCACAGTTTGGGCGTGTCAACCTATGAACCAATCAACATGTATTAACCCTCTTCTTTTGAAGCACTTGTTTAGACAATTTCAATGCATGGAACTGCTCATTGATTTCATTGTCCATTTCTTAATGTAGCAGGCACTGCTCAGTGGGCATGGTGAGGTTGTGTTCTGTGGACCGTTGTGATGGGCCTGGAGGAACAATGTTTAGCTCCAGTGTGAGGTCCACCATCCCTCACACTACTGGTCCTCAAGAAAAATAAGTACATTGACTGTTTCCCATGCACCACACACTCCTCTTCCTGTTGTTGTTACCCCCCCCCCCCCCCCCCTTGGCTTGGCTTCACCAACACAACATACACACACACACACACACACACACACACACACACACACACTTACACACATCCTGTCAAGACTAAAATTAAATGAAGCTGTCAAACCAGCAACGGCATTGACAGTGAAGATATTCTAGCGGCTAAAAATATAATCATTACAATGTTCTATTTCAAGTGGTACGTAGATGGGACAAACAGGCGTTGTTAAGCGGTTTCCTAAAACAAGGCTTACAATTAGCTATACGAAGCTCAGGTGGCATAACTTTTTATCTCCATTTTATTTAGCTAGTGGAGTAATTTCTGATAGCCTGAAGAGATTGTTCAGTGGTAGTTTGAAGGGCATTGTGTAAGGTGCTGTGGGTGTGACTTTTCCTATGTATTTGTGTGGGTGAGATCACTAGAGTGTCGAGAAGCCTATGCAAATACACACACACACACACACACACACACACACACACACACCCTCCCCCAATTCAGGAACGAAACCTGAGGCCCTTTTTATTCCCATCCCCCAAACCACGCCCTCCCTTTCTCTTAATTTTCACTATCCCAGCTTTATATTTGCAATATGAAGTTCACTATGGCAGCTTCTCATTATGATTCACGATACAGGCTATTGAGGGGAAACCTAACCTTGTTCCCAGGTGTTCCCAGGGGCAACCCCGGCCATTTAGGTACATTTCAGCAAATATTAGTAATATAATGAAAATCAAATGGGCCGGTGTAACAAGTGACTGGCAGACCCAAACGCAAAAAACAATACGGAGGCAAGGAATACAAAAAATAAAGACTTACTTTACTAGAGTAAAGGCAAATGCATAGGCTAACATATGTAACCCAAGGGACAGTAGGCCAATCGCCGTCTCGTGATTGTCTCGTGTTGCACCGTATACTGTGACCAATCAGATTCTGTGACCTGCCCTGTTATTCTTACCCTAACCCATTTGTAGTGTTATTATTATTTTTTAAATGGAAAAAAAGGGACTTGCCTCATGGAGTAGTAAAATATCTCGTCCCACAGACACAAATCTAATTACCAACTTTCTTTAAATGAATATTCATGAAAGCTTGAACATTCCATTTAAAAATCTATTAACATATTTTGAGAATCCTATTTTAGTTTTTTAACGGGGACACTAACCAACCTTAGCAAGACAGCAAGTCACAGAATCTGATGGGTCCCAGATTACATGATAACACCTGTTTTAAATAGCCAACATAATAAGACACAGGGGAATCCTAAATTGAGTCAATAAACTGGAAAAGAAAGTAGCCAAGTTTGAGTTGGGACCTGGCGTCCAGCAGAGGGAATAGCAACAGGATTGCTGAAACAGTAATGTTATAGCACAACGTTACCCCCGTGTGGAGACTTGGCATCTTGCATCATGGTATCTGCTAACAATTAGCTTTAATGTCTTTAGTATCATTCAGTTCTGAAAACTTTCAAACTTTTTGAAAAATGTTTCTTCAATCCCTCTGTCTTCAAAATATAGGCCTACTAATGATCAAATCAAACTGACAAGACATATTGAATATTTAAAAAAAAACCTTAATTATAAAACGTATCCTGAACCGTAGCTTGAAAACCACTTCTCTAGAGGGGAACAGGCTGAGGTCCAGTGGGTTCATCACTAGCATAATCCACCCCTGAGGTCCACGTCTGCGTCCACGCAGAGGATGGTGGATGGATATTTTGCTATCAACACAAAGTAAATAAGAAAGCTGGACATGGGATTGTCTTTTTACCATTATGAATGTGTGTTCTACAATAAATAAAGGAAAATAAAAACAGCATATTAACACACATAATCAGTTAGTGCATCCTGTCAAATGTCAAAAAGGTTTTCTAAGCCTATTTAATTTTGATGTTTTGATTATTTTTGATTAAAAAAAATGTTGTATTAATTTGACCCTCTCAGCCAAGCGGTTTATTTCCAAAGTTTCCTTGTGTGTGGCATAAATGATTCTTGTAAAATAGTAGGCCTATAGTAAGAAAACAAGATGTATCAAAGTAAAACATTTTAAAAGTGTTTGCAAAGATTGATAAAACCTCCGTAAACACCTGGATTTGTGATGAATATAGACTACAGTTTGTTGTTTTCTTTTTAATTTTTAATTTGATGTGTGCTATTGTTGTAACATGGGAATGTACATCGGCTCAAATGCTATATTGTCTAATCTATTGTCTGTGAAGGAAGTGAGGAGGAAAGGTCAACATTTCCTGATCCCATGTGGTGGAATTTGTATGGAATTTGTTTTCCCTGGAGATAGGCTGGGGGGAATTGAGAGATAGGCCTATATAATAATAATAATAATAATAATAATAATAATAATAATAATAATAATAAAGTCAATGAGTAGGCCTAAGTATTTACACTAGCCTGACTAAATACTATTCATTCACTAGGACCAACATGTTTTATTCCGACCGATACTTGGGCATTGCGCCACCAAAAGACAGGAAACGGCAGGAGATGAGGCCAATTAGTGCAGTGGATTTCCGCATTTTAACATTAACCATTTATATTTAGTATGTGGCTTTTGAATTGGCCTATAGACGTAGAAAACACACGCTGCTGCTGCTGTGGTACCGGCTAAACCCATTCAAAACTGTCCAAAAAACTAAAAGTAAACTCTCTTCTCCATGGTATCCTCCTTAGGGGGGTCTTCGGAGCTCGCTGATTGGACGGAACTCCCTCTGGGGGGCGGTATCGTCCACTGCGATTGGCTGGTGGATGAAAGGGGCGGATGCTAAAGTATCTTGGCGAGAAAGAGGGCTGAAGTTCCCGTCTTGAAGACCGCAGTCAGTCAGCTGTTGGCCTACAGGCGCGGAGGCTCTTCCGTGTTGTGTCGCTGGGTCCCGGCAACGATAAGCAGATGATATTTTAACAAACTGCGGCAGCAACTTTTCGCAGATTTTTTTGCCACCTAGGCCGGACTTTTTGTTGGGAGACAAAAAGTTTGTTGGGAGTCATGGCAGACGCAGGGGAAGGCGACGAAAACCTCCGAGAAGCCGAGGGCGCCGTCGGTGGGGAAGGTAGGCCGGACATGACGAACTACCGCACATTTAAAACCACTTGTGTCTCCAATAGCCCCCTTTTTTTTAGAAAAATACGTCGTTTGCAACACAAAAGTTGCTTTTCGTCTTTACCCACGATTTCCTGGTTAGGACACACACCTGGTTAGGTGCGTGTGTGTGCGCGTGCGTACGTACACAGAGAGAGAGAGAGAGAGAGAGAGAGAGAGAAAAATAAAGATAGCTTCTCACTTCAGTTGTCTCTGTGCCACTCGCTCTCTAACTCTTGTACTTTCTGTGTGTGTGTGTGTGTGTGTGTGTGTGTGTGTGTGTGTGTGTGTGTGTGTGTCTGTCTGTCTGTCTGTCTGTCTGTCTGTCTGTCTGTCTGTCTGTCTGTCTGTCTGTCTGTCTGTCTGTCTGTCTGTCTGTCTGAGAATTGTTTTATCTAAATGTGTTATTACTGTGTCCTAAGATGTCATTGATGACCCCATCATGGAGCAAGGAGCTGTTGTCCTGAGAGGGTGAGTGTAACACCGGTCAGAGGAAACTGGCCCTCATTTCCCCATCAGCATGACAATGAAACCAGAGGGGAAAAAAATGAGACATTTGGCCTGGGAGGTCCACCTCCTAATGGGAGTGACCAACCTAGCCATCACATTTGGTGGCGTTAGCCTATGTGAATCAGTTTAGAAGTTACCTGACATTTGTGTGATGAACAACACCCACTGCCAGACCCCCTTCTTGTCAATTGTCATTAAAAAAAAGTTGAGTTATACCTCAGCCCATGACTAACCTCCCCACCAAATTTGGTGCAAATCCGTGCATTTCTTGTTCCCAGACGGAAGCACTTCCACACAGAAATGCCACAGCCACTGCCTTGCAGTGAAGTGATTAACTAATCAGTTCTTCCTTGGCCAATGACCAATCATTCTACCAAATGTGGTCACACACACACACACACACACACACACACACACACACACACACACACACACACACACACACACACACACACACACACACACCAGTGAAAACAACCTTCTTGGTGGAGGTTATTAGGAAAACGTACAAATTAAAATAAAAACGGAGGATCAATAACAAAGGATAATTGGGTGATTATATTTGGGGTCTCATCACAGTCATTGAGACATCAAACAGACATTTAACAGTGTGGTACAACTAAAGAAATTAATAACAAGACATTTTAGAAACACTTGCATTGTCATAAACACATGTTTATGACAATGATGTTACAAATGCTAGGATGTTACACATGCTGAGCAACGGGTAAAATGACAAAGACGCTAACAAGTGAACTTGGATGCATGCACGCAACGTAAACTTCAATTTCATCTAAGTCACAATATATTTCCTCAACATAAATTACTAAACAATCTAGACTACCAATCTCAACCATAACTTGTGTGTGTGTGCGGACGGACGGACGGACATATTAAATTTTGATCCCAAATGCATTAGCCCCAAAAATCCATACTGTTGTTATTAAATAAAGTGATGATGTTTTGCATTGCAGATATGTGATTCGGCGTATAAGCACAGAGGACCCGGACATGAGCGTCTCTTCTGTGGACCTGGGTGGGAGGCCCAATGAGCAGCAGGATCCGCAGATAAAAGAAGTGGTGGGGCAGCTACTGAGGATCGCCAATGAGCTGAACCGGAACGCAGAGCTTCAGCAGTAAGTGGTTCATGTACACATACAAAAAGAATGTGCACGGCGCATATATATTTTGTTAATGTTCACCCTTTGAACCTTTACATCAAAATACTTCTAGATTAGTCACTTTAGTAGTGTAGTAATTATCATGAATTGAAATAGTATAATTGTCACACTGCTGTTCCCTTTTGTCAAAAGTTAGTGATTGTACATCAATTATACCAAAATCTTAGGGTAGTTAATAGGGATGTTATTATCGGCCGATATTGGCATAAAAAATCAATATCGGAAAATATCGGTATCGGTTTTTAAAAAAACGATTTCGGTATCAGTTTCGGTATCAGTTTCGGTATCGGTTTTTTAAAAAACGATACCGAAATCGATACCGAAATCGATTTTGAAATAATTTCAGACATCTGTTATGTTTCAAGTGAGGACGTGGTTTGATGACATCATCAAACGCGCCGCGCCATCTCAATAACAAGCCTGGGCATGTGCGGCCGTGTAGCGGGATGCTAGTTGTAGCTGTAGTTATGTCGGTGGTTTGGAATTATTTCAAAGTTTCTACGTTGAATAGTAAAATAGGGGTTATGCGCAACATACTAACGCATTCTGCGAAACAGGTCTCATCACAACCGGTTCAGGTCCGCTGTACCGCGCTCACATTATTTTATTTATTAATCCGCACTTCCAGACCGTCACCGGGGCTTCAGAGTAATGTGTCCGAGGAGAGTAGCCCTCTCCCGGACTCACTCGCTAGCTTTAACCGCTGGGTTTTTTTCTGTTTTTTTTTCATCCATCTTTTCTTCTCACTGACATTCAGATGTTAAAATCAAATAAAACGCCAACAGTAAAAAGGGCTAACTAGGCCAAGTCAATAGCTGTCGACGTCAGTTCCTACCGCTGCTACCGGCTTTTCCGGCAAGCGGAAGTCAGGAGACCTGTTTTCCGGTTTGGTCACGTGACGCTCGGCATAAAGCCTATTGCGGTTTGCAATGAGTGTAAAGCGGAGGTTTCACGTGGCCGCATATATCGGTATCGGTATCGGTTGATATCGGTATCGGAAATTAAGAGTTGAACAATATCGGTTATCGGTAAAAAAGCCAATATCGGACATCCCTAGTAGTTAATATTTATAATTTGATCAGTGTTGGTCATCTTACTTAAAAAAAGTAATTAGTTACAGTTACAAATTACTCCTCCCAAAAAGTAATTGAGTTAGTAATTCAGTTACCTAATTGTAAGAGTAATTAGTTACTCAGCAAAGTAACTGTGGCGTTATTTTTCATGTTCTATACGCTATTACATTCTATAACATCTTTAACGTCAAAGGTGTTTATATTAACTGATTGAAGAATGAAAACACTATATACAGTATTTTAGAACATTTGGTATTTATTTGAACTCAATATATTGCAGCCTGTTAAGCCATAGAGAGAGCGAGATCTATGGCTCTGTGCAGCAGATGTGTGGCCAAAACACCTTGCGCTTCATTCAACCAAATTGTAGTAACGCTAGGGGGGGGGGGAGGCGCGCGCAATAGTAACACACCGCGGACCTATGGCCGGCGGGCGGACCTGTGACCGGCGGGGTTGTCTCAAAAAGGAGGACAAATACGCGTCCAGACACCGGACAGGGCTTTGAAAAACCGGACAGTCCGGCCTAAAACCGGACAGTCCGGCCTAAAGCCGGACGAATGGCCACCCTAAGTAACGCGCCACTTCACATTCTCAGTAACGGTAATGGCGTTGCAACGAGGGAAAAGTAATTAATTAGACTACTCGTTACTGAAAAAAGTAACACCGTTAGTAACGCCGTTATACTCTAACGCCGTTATTACCAACACTGCATTTGATGAACGTTCTAAAAAAAACATACAAATCCCACTTAATAAACGCATAACAGGGATGAGTGAAAATGGCTGCAGCCATTCGTGTGGATGGATATAGCATTGAGAGTGAGGTTTACTCTGCAACAAGTAAACCGTTACATAAACATTACGATCTTCTTCTTCTTCTTCTTCTTCTTCTTCTTCTTCTTCTTCTTCTTCTTCTTCTTGTTTTCCTTCTTCTGATGTTAAGAAAAAAATATTGTACTTTTAGTGAATGTTTTCTCCATATTTCCCAACAGCCTGATTAACCAGGTGCAGAACAACTGTGCTCAGGATGTCTTCATGAGGGTGGCGAGAAGCATCTTTGCTGAAGGTATAAACTGGGGTCGTGTGGTAGCCCTCTTCCATCTGGCTTACCGACTTATCTACAAGGTAATGGCCTTAAACATATGAACAATGATTGCTTTTTATGGTCAAAAAGCTATGAAGATATTAAATATGTGCTGTATCCAGGGTTGGAAATTAAGCCTGCCCATTTGCCTCAGATGACTCTAATTTCAGAATAGTACAACTTTTTTTAACAGTAGCAATTTAAGGAATTCTGTTATGTAGAATTATGGCGGGACTGATGATAATTAGCACTGATATTTCGATAATCAGTCTACCTTAACAAAAATACTGTCGGCCTTCCAGGTCTTCTCTGTATACAGTATAAACCAGTGGTTCTCAGCCCCCACTTGGGGCCGCCAAAGCCCCCCCCGGGGGGGGGTTTGCAAATCCCTCTTTTAAGGGTGTAAGAATTTAAGGGATATTTTAGATATAAGATAATCTAAACTTTATTTAAATTCTCGCAAGTATGAACGGCCAAGTAGACATAAACACCAGCAGTATTCACAGAGGTAAGCTAGGCTGGTGGAAAAATGAAAAAAAAAAAAAAAGACTCTCAAAATGAAGGAGGACTTACCAAGACAGTTACGTTGAGTTTGGCTTCATAGAGGCAATGGACAACATTAGAGCTGAATGTGTCACTTGCAGTGAGAAATCCCAAGTATGAAACCCTGCAAACTGAAGCAACACCAGACTACTAAACCCTGTCAGACGGTGGGTAAATTCTGGGGGTTTTCCTCAGAAAAAAAACCTTGTGATGCCCAAAAGGCCCACCACAACATTAGGGAAGTTCTGCCAGGGTTGGAAGAGACCAAAAGCAGGCAACTGTTGCATCATTTGGGTGCTCACTCCTTATTGTGCAAGCCAATAAAATCACATGACATTAGTGAAATTCTGATTAAACCGGCTTGCATTAAAATGGAAATAATGTGTGGCCCTCAGGTGGCTAACAAATTTAAGACTGTCCAACAACACGGTGAAAGACAGAATGGCAGGAAATGTGCGAAAGCACCTATACAATAGAAAAACTCAAGACGGGCTATTTTCTATCCAGTTGGATGAAACTACCACTGTGACACAGGAGGCAATACTCATTGTATATGTGCAGTATTGAGGAAACCGAGCGGGAGCAGGACATTGTTATGTCGATCATGACAACCACCACAAGAGAAGATATTTTCAGTGTAGTTGACACATACCATATTGGTCCGAATACAAGACGACCTTGATTTTTTACATCTTTTAAATAAAATCATGTTTTCATTATATTTTAGATGATCACATTTAAATAAAATTAAACAATCACATGTGTATACGAATGACTTATGGTATTTAAATACCATCCAAATGAAAATAATCTGTAGTCTATTGGTATTTCTAATACCAATTAGGCTATCCATCTCATAGTGAAAAAACAACCATGTAGCCTATCAAAATTTAAATAACTGCATTAACCTTCGAAGTGAAGTCTATTTGTAGAACAGCACCATCTGTTGTTGTGAATGTATATTGACATTTAAAAGTCTAGACCCCGAATATATGACGACCCCACTTTTTGAGACGTATTTCCAGGAAAAAAAAACCTGTCTTATATTCGGACCAACATGGTACTTCGCAAAGCACAATCTTCCCTAGAACAGTTTAGTTGCATGCTGCACAGATGGAGCCGCCTTGCTGATGGGGAAAAATAAGGGCTTCAACGGCTGTTTGAAGGAGAAGGTGCCCCCACTGCATAGTGTTTCAGTGCATGATGCACAGACAAGCACCGGCAAGCAAACATCTCTGTGAGGAACTGAACGAAACCCTAAAGACTGGTGAAAATAGTCATACATACACTTTATTAAAGCTCGCCCACTCAACAAACGTATCTTTGCGCAGCTGTGCAGGGACCGGGGTGCACCAGTCACTCCTCCTTCATACTGAGGTTCGCTGGCTCTCCCGGGTCAAAGTGTTGGTGCATTTCATTGAACTTAAAAAAAATCAAATAAGGGAATTCTTAGCCCTCCACAATCAGAAACTATTAGAAGAAATGACGGATGAGTTTCTCATTAAGATGTCATATTTTTCATAGTTTCATCTTGCCATTCGCCACAACATACCTGTCAGAGACTGCTTTCAGCGCTCTGGTCACCATCAAAACAAAGGCACACAACAGGCTTGATGTGCACAATGACTTCCGTTTGGGTATCACCATAATCACACCTGACATCCCATCACTGGGATTGAGAGAAATGCAGAGAAATACTGAGAAGTACAGGCTCAGGGCTCTCATTAAAAGCCAGGCTGCTTGGACTAAAACGTATGTATGATAGTGAAATTAAAAGAAAATCATAATGGACATAGAATTGTGTAACTAAAAATATAAGGAAAAATTGTCTGATACATTGAAATATCCACAGGAAATAATCTGTTAAGGATTTTATACAAATTTCCTGCAAGTATTAAGTGTTAGGTTCATTGTACAGTTAATTGTTCTGTGCTGTTATTGTTTTTTATTCAATGAATATAATAAAATATACATAAAGATATTTTAAAGAGGTAGGCTACTTTTCCCCCTTTTTGTAATTGTATGTGGGTGGGGGCAGTGGGGGTCGTCAGTGTATACAATGGTAAAATAGGGGTCCCTTAAGAAAAAGGTTAGGAACCACTTTTTTATCTCTCTGATAAAAATCTCATAAGACATACTAACACATTTAAAACCCCAAAATATGACTTTGGGTTCACTGGCACTTTAAGTATCTGTTCTATTATTGGAGGGTTTAGGTTTTTTTTTGGTGATGGGTTTATTGTGGAGATTTGTATCACAGTGATATTCGAAATTGAGCATATGAAGCAAAAAGGGCAACATGAATGACATGGTGCAATTATGTACACAAACCATGTTGGGATGGGAAATCTCGACTACCATTGCATTTCAAGTGTAACAGTATCTATCTTTGTTCTCTTCCTAAGGCGTTGACCACTAACCACATGGAGAATATTCGGGTGATCATCAGCTGGGTCCTCCAGTTCATCAGAGAACAGCTCCATACTTGGATCGCACAGCAGGGAGGCTGGGTGAGTGATGAGTTTTCTTTGACTGTTTTTGGTTCCTTCCAATTGTGTTCCACTCACGTTACAGCTTCAATTGAATACATTGGTTGAATTAAAAAATGGAGTGTATAACAGTAGTTATATTGATTTGTCTATGCATTACTTTCTGCCGGAAGTTATTTCCTATTTGCCGATGTGACTAGCCTCGTGAGAGCATCCTGATCTCGGAAAATTCACATTTCCGTTTATCGCGGAAGGTCAGTCTGGCCTTGCTTTAGTTCATGACGAAGCAAGGTGCAAACGCCGCGGTCAATGGAGGCGCCCAACTGCAAAAGGGAAGTGTAGCAATCAACAGAGCAATCTAAATGTTTACTCTGAAGTAGACAGAATAATGATGTTAAAAGATGAACAAAAATGTGCACAGAAGGCTTTTCTCAGAGGAACATATGTTTTTGAAAGTGCAACGGGGGTGAGGCCAGACTGAGCAAACTGAAATGTGAATCAGGATGGTCTCGCAAAGGCTAGGTTTCCACTAGGACTTGCACTCGACGTACTTATACATTCACATGTTTCTACTTACTTTTAAGCTGGAAATGTAAAATTAATATAATCAAATGTATTTGTATTGTCTTTAAATTAAAAAAATTAAGTTTTAGAGACCCTTGCTGCAAAATGCCTGCACATTAACCGCACGCCATCGGTGTGATACCGTGTATGTACCGCAGGAAGGGGTGATCATTGGCATTTCTCGGTGGAGGACTGTCACCATCGTGGCATCGGTGGTGCTGATAGCTGCAATCGCTTACTACAGGAAGACGCGCTGACACCCTCCAGCCTTCACCAGAGCCTGGCCGAGAAGGGAAGAAGAATAAGAGAATCTAAGAATAATATAAGAGAATCTTATATTCATGATCCACACTACTCGCCTCTGCATACAGAGCAATGAGGGGTATCTCAGGTCACAGCAGTTTTTGCCTTGTCAGGAGTTCAAGGACAACCAAAAATCTAAAAGATAAATCAGGAAGATGTCAATTGTTTTATTGTGGAACAAGTGTAAATACGGAAATTAGAGCCAGATGATAGGAAATGTCCACTTTTAATACGTTAATCCGGTACGTACTGGGGAAGCTAGCTGTACCAAGTACAAACAACTGTTTTTATTGGTATTTTTTTCATATTGTGTAATTTCCAGCTTGTCAGAGGGAAATTGTTTCATCTCCTGCCGAGCTAGTGGCGTTATGTTTTTTTTAATGATTCATGTTGGGGCTTTTAATTGCGAGGGATTCAGACTTAATTTTTTCAAGCCCTTTTGAGACTAATGGTGTTTTTTGAGGGCTAGAATAAATGAAATAAACAATTGACACTTTCATTATCTGTACTGTATAATGTTGACTGTTTTATTAATCATATTTTTTTGTATGGGAAAATGTGCCATTTATAAATATATCTTATAATCCAAATGAGTCTTTCTTAACTGCCACTCTTGTCCTATTGTTATACAGCTCTGGTTCAGAGGCTGTTTCTCTACATGTAGGCCTACATAATTTTTTTGTTTTTCGTTTGTGGCTGTAGGACATCAAACTGTTACTCTATATGTTACACTGGCCCCTTTTACTTTGACAATTTCTTAGTTGCAGATGCGCTGTTCAGCCACAAGATGTCCCTTACGCTTTGATGAAGAGCATGAGTTGAGTACATGCTGGAATCAGGATACATGTATTGTACAAACCCAGAGTCATATCAAAACCATGACAATATAACGTATTTGTGCTGGATTGATAGACCCCAATAACGGTATTTTAACGTAGGCCTACTGGACAATTGTCATGCTGTTTTGAAGTCATGAAGTCTAATGAATAAGTTGTATTTGTAGTTTAGCGATGAGTGTAGTCCTGTATTAAGGGGTGAGTGAATGATTGAACTTTTGAGTTTAACTCTGTATATTTTATGCAGTATATATTCCTTTTTTTTTTGCCAGAAAATTTTGTTCATATTTCTGTCTTTTCAGAAGGCTGTATGCCACCTGGACAGAGGTTGAGAGGTTGATGGACGTTAGTGTGAGTGTGTGGGTGGAGGGGGCTGTTGGGTTCTCTAATGTTAACACAGCTGCAGGATGTTTGATCCACACACTGTGATCCCCATTTTAACAGCCAGTCAACACCTTCGCTGCTAAACGGCAGCTTCAATACTTAGACCATATCCAACACTTAGCAGAGGCTCAGATTTAGACTGAGAAGCAAAGGTTCCTGGACACCAAATCAGTACTTTTTAATGATGCTGTTGGAAAAACAAAATATTCAAAGGTTTATAAAGTAAAAACACACACACACACTAACCACACTCACTGATGTGTGCTGTGATTTCCACCCAGCCACTATGACAAACATAGCTGTACTCACAAACAGCTGGCCTGTACTCCAGAGCAACACAGCTGTGCAAATGACACCTGCAACCATCAGTTTGTATGCGCGTGTCTATGCACTATGCCAGGTGCATGCACACAAAAACATCACTGACTTTGGACACCATTCACTATCAATTATTAACATATTAACGTCATTCATTCATTCCAAATCCATACTGATAGATGTGGATGCCAGCCAGGAAGGGATTTGGCTGAACGGCTAGCATGTAAAATTGCACTGAAGTATTTTCAGTGAACTTATGAACTTGTGTAAGGATGCCAAATAGTGTATAACACAAATGTAAACATAGAAGCACTCTATGCTGTTCCTTTCACAGAATCCTCCTCCTGAGGAGCTGTACTGTTGCCCTGATCTGAACTCTTCCCAAATGCCGTTCTTACACTTATTCCGGCTGCCCCCTCTTGTCCTGCTTGTTACACCTTTTTTACTGCACTATTCCAAATGTGCCTACCCATTCTACCATGGCCAGTTCCCTAATCATGACTTGTCTTATTGTGTGTCAGTGGACATTATATTGTTGTCACCCCCTCCATGAGCTGCTGTCTTCACTCATACATACTCAGTCACATATTATGCACATTTTGACTTGCGTAGAAAGTGCATAGTATGCAGCGAAAATCTGAAATAAGTCTGAGCAAAGTACTGCAGTGTACCTATAGACCTTCCCAATCCCTTTGGCCAAGGGTAGTCATTACAACAAACACGTGGTGGTGGTACTGTGGCACAGTGGTCAGCACATGAAGGTCCTGGGTTCAAACCCCCAGGGGGGAGGGGAGGTGCCTTTTGTATGTAGTTTGTATGTTCTACCCGTGTTCAAGTGGGTTTCCTCTGGGTGCTCTGGTTTCCTCCCACACCAAAAATATCCATGTTAGGTTAATACTCCTCTTGACCGTAAGGCACAAGGCAGTAGACCTGAAATCGGTCCCCGGGTGCTGCACTGTGTGACTGCCCATTGCTCCTAGCGTGCTAGTGATGGGTGAAATGCAGCGATTACAATGTGCTTGTACAATGACAATAAAAGTTGATTCTGATTCTGACACCACAGGACCAGTGTCCTTAGTCTGACCCAATACAGGACACTGACGATTCCCCACTCTATGATCAATGGAGGAAGTCATTTGCATGTGATTGCTGTACATTAGGAGCCACAGTGCAACGAACAGAACAGCCGGTCATTACATTCTTGACCTCAAATATACAGACACAGTTGTACCCAGGCTCAACTAACTGTGGCTATATTTGGACTACATTATTGTTAGTGTTCCAATAAAGTCAAAGTAAATGTATAGAAATATATGAACGACGGATGGTAATATTTCCTAAGGAAACCCTAACCCTTTTTCACAGGGCTGTTTCTCTGTTTTTTCTATTGTGGGTCAAGCATGTACATTGTCCCGTATATATCCTTACACACCCAGGTTTAGCTCGAACTAAAGTAACCTCAGGGTATGTCACTGGGGTCATAGGGCTATCAGTGGGGTGATAGACATATAGCAAATAGCCAACTTCAAAAGGAGGGAATCTAACCATGTCATCAACTAAAGGGTGTGTGTGCGTCATATTGTTTTTACATGCAACCGCTCCACAGGATGTACAACAACATGACAACACTTGGAAGCTCTCACGCCCCCCACAAGGTGAACGGCATGCTAGTGATACGCAGTGCAAACAACAAGGGGCAGTGTCTGTTTGCTATGCTTGGTTTGTTCACATGAAAAGAAGAGCTATAAATCACCACAGGTTAACAAGTTCTATGGATAATCACAGCTTTATAAAACGTTGAATCATTTCATCCATCCCCATGAAGCAAAATAGACATAGATAGAATGTGAATTCAATACCAATAGCAGCAGGATATGAATGATTGAACTAGCGTTTTAACAACCATTGAGCAAGTGTTTAACACCTTAACAGTTTAATCACCGGGAGGGATACAATCTCAACAAAAACATGACTTGAGATGAGAATCGATCTCTCTGGAAATCCATGGGGACAGTGCTACCCTCTCAATTTTGATTCAACGTGAACTTTTCAATGTTGACCAAATATAAAAGCCTACAACAATATTTGATCATGGCAATCTTACTATAGGCACATGGTTAACGCAAGCACATGTGCATTACTCGCACACATATACACACCAAGATGCTTATCGCTTAGATTAGAAAATTAAAGCGACATGATCCGAAATGACTATTTTCCATGAAAGAAAAAAATACCATGGCAACTTTTAATGACAGTCCTGTATAATCAACACAAATTGCAAGCTGTTCAGAAATGATTAGGGTAAGATACATTTGTTGCAAGAGAACTGTGATCATGTATTGCAACTAAGAGAATAAATCACAAAAAATAAAAAATACCACCAGGTGTGATGTTGATTAGCCATGACAAATCATTTCAAATTCTACCCTCTAGTGACCTCATGCATGGGAGTGTTCACCCAGATGTATGATAAATAGATCAGCCTACCAGCCTACCCAGTAGATTGTACCAACTGGTAGGCCAATCTATTTAATCAACATCACACCTGGTGGTAAAATAGGGGGCCTTCAAGTCAAGATGTCATCAGTTGTACTTTTTTCACCTCCTGTTATCCTTGTTTGTTTTCACCTTTTTTTCACCTGTGTTTCAGCGTATTCAAGGCCTCAGTTTTGTTGACCCCTTGACAGTCCATGTTATCTGTTTTCCTGTTGGTTAGAATTTTTACCTGTCTTGCCCATGAGTAAATTAAAGGAGCCATAGACAATATTTAGCCACTAGATGACGCACTAGAGCGCCAGGTTCTCAGGACAAAACAATTGGGCATGTCCTTTACCTTCTTAAACTCCTCCCCCCTAACTTGGCGTTCCTTCCCCCTCCCTTTGTGTTGTCTGCAAGTCGTTGTGGACCACAGAACTGTGTGTGAAGACCCAACAACATAAAGTTACCTTTGTGAATGATGTCAAGTGACGACGTAAGTAGGCCAAAGAACATGGTTTGTTGGATGGAGTACGTTCAGGACAGTTGCCTTCAGCTGAACGCTTCAAACTGAGCTCTACCATCACGCTGTTTACAACGCTGTGTGCGACATTACTCTCTATTTAAACGCGGGGAGGGGCAACGGTTTCACAGGGAGGGACGAACATGAACTGTCATGCACGGCGCGTGCGCTATCATGAATGCGCGGCCAACTCGGCTACCAAAACAAAGAAAAGAGAAGCTCGGATTACAACATACACAGAGGGAGTGTGACTTCATTCTCTGGTCAGGACACCATTACCCCACTATATATTTACACATACTATATCTTCTACCCACTAGGCGCCAAACCTGCTGATTCTAGGGCGGGACAGTCAGTCTGGGACAGGGTAGTCAGCTCTGATTGTCATGTAGTGTGGGGGGTCTTCACTGTTTACAATAACTGCTACAGTTTCTACAATTTCTACAATTTCTACCAGTTCTACAAAGATGTCAAGAACTATGTCCTACACAGCTATTCATCGCATCCTCTGTCCACCAGCGATGGAGGAGCAACTGGTCGAACTGAGAGTTGCCGTGGTCCTGCAAGATTTGGCGAGTTTTCAGAGAAGGCGTGGATAGTAGAATCTTCATGTGTCTACCCCCGCATGTTCGCAGTTGCCTAGTGTGGAAGGCAAAGCAAGGCAAGACTGATTGTCAAGACCAGTTGTGTAGTATGTACTGCCGAAGTCGGCCCTGACTTTAAAAGTTGCCTAGTGGGTATGAAGCTTAAGTCTCGTTTCAGTTTCTAGTTAGTCATTAGTGATTAGTAATTTTGCGACCAGTTTGGTTGGCCTGTTATCTGTTTGTTCTTCAAAAACTTTTTTTGACGAAGAGACCTTCCTTTGTTTAAACTTCAATCTGCCTCTTTATCTGCATTTGGGTCCGAACTATGATCTGTTACAGTATGAACTGACCAGAAATAGACTCAGCGGACCTAAACCACCTCCAAGGAGCTCTCCAACCAGGGTGTTGCCAATAGGAAACACGAACATCACGTTCAGAACCTTGAAGATGGACTCCATGTTTTGGCTGAACGACAAACTCTTGGAGTGTTATGGCTCAACTTCAGAAGATGGCCATCCAGCCACAACCATCTCCACCTGCTGATCCCGCTACATATTTGGCTGCTGTTGAACCGCCAACTGTTTTCCCACCACCATTGGTTTCCAGAGAACCCCATCTGCCTCCGCCCAAATGCTATTCTGGTGACCCAGAGTTCATGTTGCACCTTCCTCTGTGTTCACTTGTGTTCCAGACTTCCTCCTTACAATCTGGCCGATCCTGCATTGCCTATAACATCACTCTCCGGTATTGAACGCCACTGGCTCCACTGTGTGCAAGCAACACTAATATATGCACCAGTCTCCAGATGTTCACTTCAAAGCTGAAGAAGGTATTTGACCATCCAGTTTCTGGTAGGGAGGAGGCCAGAAAACTCCTCCAGCTGCGGCAAGAAATCCTTAGTTTAGCAGATTATGCTAGCGAATTTCACACGCTTGCAGCAGAGAGTTCCTGGAACCCAGACTCCTGGTCTCTCACGAACTTCATTCCAGCCTGAACCTCCTCATAGATCTTTCTATTCGCTTAGACAGTCACCTACATGAGTGGAGAGCTTTCCACGCAGCTCTGACATCACCTCTCCTCCAGTCTTCCGGGTTAACACCTCCAGTCCTCGGCCCACTAGTTCAGGAGGCTCCACTCAAACGGTCAACTATAGAAGAGGATGGTTAGGGAGGAACAAGTTAACGCGAGCTGAGCGGCGAAGTAGGCTACAGTCTAATCTGTGCATGTACTGTGGTAGAGCAGGACTTCACACTATCGCTTGCCCGTTGTCCGAGAGCAGGCTCACCAGTAGGTGGAGGGTTACTGGTGAGAGCTACCAAGTCTCTTCTGTCTGTTCTCCATCCTCTGCTGCTTGTTTCTCTCTGTTGCCAGAACCAGTCGCATTTCCAAGCTGCCCTTTGTTGACTCTGGTGCTGATGAGAACTTTACAGACTCCTCTAGCACATCAATTGCACCTCATTGGAGGCTAATGTTCATTGTCTCATTGGCAGTCACTTTTATTAAGATCCCTGTGAGTGCTCATTTCTGGTAACCATCACAAATCTATTCAGCTTAATTTACTTGACTATGTCCTTCCTGTGCCAGCAGGTATCTTGGCTGGCAATGGAGAAGGACACCTGCCTGTTTGTCTCTGGCGGACCTCCACTGGACAACAGCTCATTAATTTTGCCCGGGCCAGAAGGTGTAACTTTCTACATCTTCCCCTTTAAACTGGCTCTCTGCTTCATCAGTCCCTCCCTTCCCAATCTCTGAGGTCCCTCTGCTGTCGGGCTCTAGTTGCCCGCACCCTCTGTGTCTGTCCCACGTTTCATGCTTCCCGAATCAAACCTGTCACCACCAGGCCCCACCACCTAATCCCCCACCATGGCAGGCCACCCGGTCTACAGTGTCCAACGGCTCCTGGTTGTTTGTCCCTGGGGCAGGGGTCTCCATTACCTGGTCGATCTTGGATCCAGCCCTCATTTCAGACTTCCATCAGCGTTACCCCGGTTGGCCATAAGGCGTCCCTAGAGGGTGTGTGTGTGTGTGTGTGTGGGGGGGGGGGGGGGGGATTAGAGATGGTTTCAATGTATTACAAGATATTACAACTCACTAGATGGCAGTACATCATCATTTGCAACCATCTCAATCCAACTGTCACAGTTTGAGCTGTTTGTTTGTTTTCTATGTGTAATTTTGTTCTTTGCCACCAGATGTCCTCATTTGTTCTTTTTCACCTCCTCGTGATTGTTGATTGTTTCACCTGTGGTAATTACCAATTGTGTCTCAGTCTATTCAAGTCCTCCGTTTTGTTTGTCCCCTGTCGGTCTGTGTTATCCATTTCCCTCTTTGTTGGTTAGTATTCTTGCTTGTAAGTTTATTTAGTCTAGTTTCAGTTTCTAGATAGTAGTTAGTGTTTAGTCGTTTTATGACCTATGTTTGGTTGGCCTGCTATCTGTTTGATTAAAATATCTTCTTTTGAATCTGTCTCCCGTGTGCATTTGGGTCTGAACTCTGATCCAAACAGATTCATTCGTCTGAACAGATTTGTTCATTTCCAGTCCAAGTAATATTATCATAAGTTAATTCATTGTGTGAACATCTGTGTTTTTGTTTGCTTAAAGGTTTATCCAAGAAAAACTCAATTCATGGGAATTGATCTAAAAGTTAATTTTGATACCTACCAAGTAAGACATTTTTAATTTTAATGCTGTATGAATGAAAATGAATGCATTTAAGTGAGGATTGTATCCATGCAGATTATGCTGGTGTTTCGTGCAACAGACAGAGCCACTTGAACTGGTACATTAATTCTTAGCATGGACAACTGATGATAGACAAGGGGTTTTTCAGAAGAAAAAAAAAGGTTTTGTTATAGATTTCCAACAAGTTTCATAGCCCAGACCACCTTTGTTCCCCAGCTGGTAGGGAATAAGCGGAGCTTTGCGGTTTAACTGAGGTAAGAAGCGGCGAGGGAGGGCTGCTGTGCCATGGGAGGTCTCTCCAGATTCCTGACTGACAGTGAGGGTCCTCCACTTCCTCTGGAGAGTCCTTTCACCCAGGACTTCATAAAAACAAGAGGGCTAGGCCTGAGACCCAGCTAAATACAAGTAAACACACACACACACACACACACACACACACACACACACACACACACACACACACACACACACACATATACATAAAGCCACACAATGCTCATACACAATGCAGGCACATGGCCTTTGAACAATTTTAACCTTACCTCCTGACACAAACAGGCTAACACACACACACACGCACACACATCTGCAACCACAAGTATGCATTCACACGCTCAATTATTTCAGCAAATTATCAACACAGTGGGAAATCTCTTTCTCCATATGGTATGGTGGGAGCCTGTAACTCCTTGTATTGCCCCTTAATCCTCACCTACTCCTCCTGTTCGCTCCAGCTCCTCCCGCGACAAATCTCCCTCACTCTGCCAATATGGCTTTTAGAGCAGAGATTATCAGTGGAATGGTGTATTTAACTGGATGCAACATTGTATTTGACCTTTTAAGCAGATTTCAGCCTTCTTTCGCAGTGAAATAAACGTTTGTTTGCTATTATTTTTGTTTGTTTGTGACTATCCACGGAGGTGACTTGTGCACACATGCTTCCAGGGGGAGCACAAAGGCACAACATGCTTGACGGGCACCCCCCACCTATAGACCAAACTATCAAATGTAGAGGAAAGAGAGGAAACCCCCCGAGGGATGGGGGGGGGGGGGGGGGTGGATGATGTTGTGGGTAGGATGGTGGGGGTGGAAGGTCAGAGGTCAGATTTGTTGAGAGTGTGTGAGACTGTGCCCTCATTACACACAGCTCCAGATGAGATGAAAATGATGAGAGCTGATGAGGAGGAGGGTCAGAGGAGGCCAGTGAGGCGTAACAAGCGGGAAAAGCAGGAAGGGAGGGAAGTATGGAGAGTTTAAGGATTTCTTCATAGCATTAAATGACGAGAGACCTTGGGGGGAGGGGGAGGTGTGTGTGTGTGTGTGTGTGTGTGTGTGTGTGTGTGGGGGGGGGGGGGGGGGGGGGGGGGGGGGGGGGTTGTGTTGGTACATTTTAAATAGCTTGTTTGGCTGCATGACTTAGGTGGACGATAATAACACTGTGAACTTTGTTCAGTTCATAGTAAATAAGTGAACCCTCCACAGTCCAGATCTTCTTACTCCCATCTATATATATATATATATATATATATATATATATATATATATATATATATATATATATATATATATATCATGTCAAATATTATCTACATTCTTTTTTCAAGATGAACATAAAAGCAGGCCCCTGGCAGGACTACCAGTATGCATGCTGGTAGTCCTGCCAGTAAGGCATTGCAGTCGTCCAGCCATGAGATGCCTGGCCCAAGAGCTGGGCTGGAATGTCCCTGCCACCGTCTGATCTTCCTGATGAGAGACGGATGCAACGTGGTCAGCAAACATTAGCTGACTGTCAGTCATGACCCCAAGATTTCTAGCAGACTTGGTTGGTACAAATAATGACCAGTCAAGCTGAACTGAGCTGTTGGATGGATGGCCTAACAGCGATGACAAGAAACTCTGTCTTAAGAGTGAACAGACAGAGATAGGTTTAGCATGTCTTCATTCAGACAGAGATGTCTAGGGTGACCAGACGTCCCCTATCTTTCGGCCTGTCCCTGGCTGGAGCTGGAAATGTCACCGTTTCAAAAAAAAGAAAAAAGGATTTTAAAAATATATGAATTGTTTTTAAATTTTTAAATGGCAAAGGTTCAGCTTGCTCATGAATATTAATTTTCGAGACAGTTGGTAATTAGTCTTGTGTCTATCTGATAGGCTGTGATGCGACCTCGCTACATGGGGGTCTCTCTATCAACTTTATTATACCATAAGCAGGCACGACCAAGCATAAACAATAGGTTATACAATATAGAATGATTCCTTATTCGAGTAGCTACTTTGGATTGTTTTTGGCTGGTTTACCAAAGCATAAAAGACATCATAGTACATTTCTACATTTACCATGATAAGAATAGGCGAAATATAAATGTCCCATTTTTTTTCATTTCAGAAATACTAACATCAGATATTTTGTTAATATATGGACCACCAAACTACAAATGTCCCCATTTTTCATTTCAGAAATCTGGTTACGTTAAACTATGTGCCTCAATGATAGCTACCAGTTAAGGATGTGTACAACGAGACGAGGGCCAAGAACTGACCCATGGTGGCACACCGGTTTTCACATGATTTTACATGACTTCCTAACCTCACCCCCATTTCTAACCCCATTTCTAAGCTCTGTGCACAGTCCCAGCGATGCCATCGGAGAGAGTGGACAGGAGGATCGGATGGTTACACAGTGTTGAAGGACATCAATACATCAAGTAGGATGAGAACTGATGACTTACCAGCCATAGTCAATGAAGCAGTCTCAATAGAGTGGGCCAGACTGGTCGGGATCCAACAGGTTGTTCTGTCCGAGAAGTATTTCCAATGTATTAACTTTTGACATGACCATTAATGGACATTTTGACATTTTAAACTAGACAAACTCCATGAACTTGCACTGACAACGGAACACTCACACTCACACACACTCAACCTGTTTTAGATATTCAAGAGGGGCTCCAGTCTAGAGAAATCAGTTATTTTCTCCACTCACACAAAATACATCAGTGAGATATACAAGTAGTGTACAAGTAGATATGAATGCTCTTGTTCAAACAATGATTTACCAACAGTGCATGACTTCCTGACCATTTGGTCGTTGGAGGCCGCAGACAGATATATGTTTCAGAAATTCATTTAGATGTCACTTTGGAGGAAAATAACACTCAGACCACCTAACAAGTCACAGAGTGGCTAACTGAGCCCATGCTGCCAGTGGCTGGCTCTTCATGACAAATTGTTCAATATAGCCAAGTTGCATTTAAGTAAAACATTTGTAGTTTCAGCTTTGGAGTAGCTATTGTATATTATTTTAGACATGTAAACATTATTTCCCAGATTGAGTACTGCTCTACTGAGTTGAGATAAGCAACAAATAATGGTCCGTTTTAACTCACCGTCACCGCTAATAGGATGTGACCTTTGCTGGACTTAAATGTTGACGTTGAAGGTCCATCGGCGGCACATGTAAAGGCTTGAATGGGGAGGCGCATCCGAGTAAAAATGACAAACATAAAGGTCATTTTTTTGTCACACACACACACACCCCGTTTCTTCTCCTTCCTGCCATTACCTACTGGCCAACAGCTTACTTACCTGTGAATGACAGGGGCTCCATGCATGGTTGATACCATGTTAAGCCTCCAGTGATGGATGAGCCCCCGTGTCCCAACGGGTCTGTTTGCCTTGTCATTTTCAAAGGCTGCCAGTGGGACTCACTGACATGGATCTGGGCACGGATCAGGGCATGGGACTCTTAGCCTTACCGGAAACCCTCCACCTAGCCGAGAGCATCGGAGAAAACGAGAGAGAGAGAGAGAGAGAGAGAGAGAGAGAGAGAGAGAGAGAGAGAGAGAGAGAGAGAGAGACCCCCCCATTATAGCCACCTTTATGAAGGTGTCCTGTGGCTGGGGTTTTGTGTGGGAGGGCTATTTAAGGAGTGAAGCTGCGTAGTGGTAACTTAGGTTCACAGAAGAGTATATTAACGTTGACTTAGGCACTGAAAGCCCCCCCCCCCCCCCCCCCCCCCCCCCCCCCGCGGCACCCCCTCCCAGTCTCTCTCTCTGTCCTCATCCTCTCTGGGTTGTGTTCTACAGGCCAGGGCCCAGGCTGGAGCCCAGGGACACTTACATCACTGGGCCGTGACGGCTATAGTCAAGCGTGCACACACACACACACACACACACACACACACACACACACACACACACACACACATACTCACAGTTCTGTCTGGAGGCTTTTTGTCACAGGTCCCTTGGTCCACTGATTTTCCCTGCATCTGAGGGACAATACAGGGGGGGGGGGGGGGGGGGGGGGTAGGGGGTGGGGGGGGCAGTCCAACAGTCAGACGGTCTGTCAGCCATCGAGTCAGTCATTCAGATACTGTCTGCTCCCCAATCACATAGCAAGCAGCCATGCCGGTGGAACTAATCTTGGACAAGCTCTTTTTATCAGTCCTGAGGCAAACAAATACTGAAATGCAGCCAGACAGACAGACAGACAGACAGACAGACAGACAGACAGACAGACAGACAGACAGACAGACAGACAGACAGACAGACAGACAGACAGACAGACAGACAGACAGACAGACAGACAGACAGACAGACAGACAGACAGACAGACAGACAGACAGACACACACACACACACACACACACACACACACACACACACACACACACACACACACACACACACACACACACACACACACACACACACACACAGAAAGTACAAGAGTTAGAGAGCGAGTGGCACAGAGACAACTGAAGTGAGAAGCTATCTTTATTTTTCTCTCTCTCTCTCTCTCTCTCTCTCTCTCTCTCTCTCTCTCTCTCTCTCTATCTTTGACTAACTCCCCCCCTCCCCCTCCCCATTTCTCCATCAATCAGAAGCTCTTGTTTGGGATGTCCCTCTTCATGTGATCTGGCAGCAATTAGCAGGGGGACTTTTGTCCCCATTTTGGGGGGAGACGGACAGCCCACTCCACTGATCCCTGTCTATGCTGTCTGAATGGAGCAGAAGGAGGGTGGTAGGGTGACGGAGGCAGGGGGGGGGGGGGGGGGGGGGGGGACACAGCATGGGGATCAAACGGGCCTTCCTGCCACTGTTACACTACTGCCCCTCTCTGTTTTTTTTTATTGGAGAAGAGGAAGGAAGAAAGAAAGAAAGGAAAGACTTTAGTAAAAAAAGAGAGGTGTTACTTTTCCCATGAGAATGCTTGCTGGGTGAGGGTGGCCACCTATATGATGAGGAGAGAGCAGCATGGCCGCTCAATCTACAATAATAATATTCAGGGGGGGGGGGTTTCCACATGCTTACACCATCTTAAAATCAAATCATACTATGCTATTGTTTGATAGGTTATTTTAATGTCCATTATTCTTTCATACACTTAAGTTTTTTGTAGACAGTGTAATGTATTGATGTTATAAAAGTTAAAGTGACATGAAGGGATATTAGCTGAGACATTAAGACTATTGTTTTTATTATTTATGTGATACACATGATTTGTTTTCACATTTCACATTTTTGTATAAATTCCTTTCTATCTGTAAAAGAGTAGTTTCATAGCTTATTGTTGTGTAGGTTTTTTGTATTTAAACTGTTTCAAAGTACACAAACATTATTGCAAGAAGTAGCCAAATCCCAACTAGATTTTAAAGTTAAGGAAAATATGTCACATTTAAAAATGAAGCCTGGCGTGCATTGCATCAAACCAACATGGTATGTTGCACTGGTAAAACACATTGGTGCATGCCACCCAACTTCCTCCAGTTACCCCCTTTTCTATCCCTCTCTTGTGGGTTAAATTGCAGGAATTTGGGTCCTGGTGTGGAAAACAGAGTAATGTCAGTCAGTCATCCTGTGAAAAAGATCAGAAAGACAATTCTTCAAACGGCTGGAGGGAAATGGCAAGTTGGTGAAAACCCCTCCTGTCTCATCCATTAAACGTTTGGGGCATTGTTGTGTCTTTACAGTTGGCAGGGGGTACTGAAGGACCATGATGAGGGGTGGCAAACACACACACACACACACACACACACACACACACACACACACACACACACACACACACACACACACACACACACACGTGTGTGTGTGAGTGAGTGTAAGCAGGGGGCCTCTCCATCAAGCTTCAAGACAGTAATTTGCCACTTCATTACTGACCGTGCCCTGTGTGAGAGTGTGTAGGTGCCTGTCATACAGAGAGAGAGAGAGGGATAGAGTAGAAGTTATACAAGCTGAATGAGAAATATAGCTCTACAGATAATTTAGGAGTATTTCATAGAATCATTACTAAGCTAAAAAGACATCTCATTTAATATATATTATACAATATACATATCAAGATATATAACATTGAATATATATATATGTATATATATATATATATATATATATATAGTTCAATTCCATTGTGAGACTTCTTACCAGTTAATTTCACATATGTGTGTGTGTGTGTGGTCATGTGTGTGTGTGTGTGTGTGTGTGCGCGCGCATTTGTGTATGTGTGTGTGTGTGTGTATGTGTGTGTGTGTGTGTGTGTGTGTGTGTGTGTCTTTGACCAGGACAAGGACAAAAGCCGTCGTGGAACTTAAGAGTGGAAACTTAGCGTCCAGTTACAGGTGGTCGCATCTCAGCTTTAACAAAATGTTTTGGTAGTGGAAGGGAGGAGGGGGGGGGGGGGGGGGGTATGGTATATCTGGCCTACTGCGAGGATGAAGGGGACGCCTCTGTTTCTCTGACGGCAGCCGTGCATGAAAATGGGAAGCTATGTGAGGAATCCCCACTTGTGTGATGTATCTCTCTTTTTTCTCCCTAGTTTTCTTTTCTCTGCTCCCTTCCTCCCTCCCTCCCTCCCTCCCTCCCTCTCTCTCTCTGGTTCTGTGTGAAGTCTCTCTGTGTGGCGGTGAAGCACGGAGGGGTTTGATGCACTCACTCTTCCACGCCAGCGTAGTGTGAGGAGTCTTGTAGGACAAGAGTGATGACACGGCTGTGTGTGTGTGTGTGTGCTTGGGGGGTGGGGGGTGGCAGGAGAGAGCAGGGGTGGCTTCCCATGTCCAACCTTTTCAGCGTTTGTCAATGCCATCGACTGATCGATTAGTGGGAACAAGAGACCTGACTGTCCCGGATAAGGTGGATGGGTGGGTGGGTGGGGGGGGGGGTATGTGCACGGCACACACACATCCTACTCTAAGTGGTCAAACAATAAACACATTTTAGATAGCATATACAATTTGAGGTCCTGATTCAAATTGTCAATTTGGATGCATGTTAAATATGTATGCACATTCTACTACTACACAACTATCAAATCCACCCGAACATAGATGTGAAATGGTGTTCGGTTTCAATGCATTGTTTAAAAAATTAAAATTACCTTTTGATTTAATTGAAATAATTACAACTGTACCATATATACTAACACACATAATACCCATATCAAATTTATAAAGGCAAGTTAATGCAAGGTCATGCATCTACAAAATAGAATTAAAAAATAAAGACAAAAGAATAAAGAAAGGACCATACTACAAGCAACATAATCAAAAACAAATCATTATTTGTGTAAGCAATTTACTTTAGAGGAAAAGATACTGCTAGAATTTGTCATTCATTATTTCCTAAAATTAGTTGTATTACCATTTTAATCCTCATTATGCTTCACGACATAATGATGATATTTGCCTGTATAATCTACATTTATAATCCTGAAATTCCCAACAGTAAATCCAGAGTCCAGGGTCTTGAAACACTGATTTTCATCCATGATTAAAAAGTGATCCTACTGTTTAACATCTAAGTTTGTCCAGACCTGCATGCCACTGAGAACATCCCACTGTCCCAAGCTGTGAAACTAGGACACATTTACCTGCAGCGTCATAAGGTTACAACAATGACACTATTTCTGACGATACCGCCGTGCGTAGTTTGAATAGGGAATAACTATCTAAACTGACATTTCCAACATTTCATTTGGTCATGCACAAACGTCCCCACACCATAACGGAACAGGACACCATGGAAGTGGGCAAACCGATGTGGTCAACGCCATTTAACCCCCCACTCCCACAGGCCCGCCTCTAACACGCACGCATGCATGCACACACACACACACACACACATGAAAACATACATGAAAGCAACCCACAATTACTGCAGTACACACATACACACACACACCCACACATGTGCTATCAATTCAATGTGCGACGTCAGGTGTCCCAAAGCAGGTTGAACCCAAATGATGCAACACGCTCTAACTATGCCAGGGATATGATTTGATTTGCTTTAAATTAGATTTCCAAGTGGACTTCTCATTTGAAAAGTCACAGTGGTTTACTGACACTGGTGGTCTGAACACCGAGCTGTGTTTTATGTTTCTTTGTTTTTTTATCTTTCTGAAATTTGCAGCTCGATTGCTGCTGTTTAGTTCAAAATGCACTGATGACATTATTAGGTATTATTATTTAAGCTAGATTACACGGAACAGCCGTCATATTATAAACAATAAAAAGACAGACAACTCTGGTTTTTATCAACATTATTATAATAAGAGAAGCATTTCTTCTGTGCAATGTTGTCTTATATGTATGCTATTGTTGTGTACTGACTGACATGTGCACGTGTCCATGTATAGTATGCATTAACCAAAAAATAAATAAAAGGTAGAGGTGGCCCGTCTTTGTTGATATTCTACAGATTGCCCCATCAAGCCCAAACACATCCATCTGGTGCAGACCCCCCCCCCCCCCCGCCCCTCGCTTGTGGTTTGGCATTCAACGCGTTCCTCCTATTTCCTTACAAGTGGGAGGACCCAACGGCAGGTGTTTGGGGCTTTGAAGTTTGCTGCAGGTGTAACGCCTTTGAACCATTTGATTGTATAAGATGCGTAAAAAGACTAAAGTGGATCCTTCTTCTATGTTCATCTTGATCGTGGGATTAATGAGGAAGATTTGAGAAATTGTCATTTTGACTTAAATCAGATGAATGGAATGATGGTCTTTGAATCCATGAAGTGGCATGTGTTTAGGCATTAGTGCCGAATGACGTCATACATATACAGACAAACATCAAGACGTAAGATGTTTACTTTTTTTTATATTTATATTTTTTCCTTTTGTACTTTCCCAGTACAATTGCTCGGGTTGCTGCATGCGTCAATAATTCATTCTCACAAACTATGCCCATGAACCGTAACCATATGCAAATTCCAAATCCCTTTCTTATATGCTTATGTTAGCATGCTATCAAACTGTACTATAATTAGGTGTGTAGTTAATTGTTGTAAATAATAAGGTGTATGATAACATCCTAATAATAAAGATATTTACTTAATACTACAATAAGATTACTTATTACTATAAAAATATTTCTTAATTTATCACCGAGCGAGTGTAGAGTGCAAGGAAGAAAATTACATATTAAGAAAATAATCTAGGTTAAATTTTCTAATGGCATTTAATCTTCCTCAGCATGCCTTTTAGGTGATTTTGAGATGTGCAAGCCAAAGTATCAGGAAGGTACACTGCCGTCATTGCTATCAAAAGCAAAACAGTTATTTTCTAGGATTTTTTTGCAATGCTAAACAGTGTAGTCTTATGTTAGGGTGAATGGAAGTGCTTTGAGACTATGGATCTTCAACACTTACTGAAATGTGACCTACATTTGACTTGTAAAGAGGCAGCATGTAGACGCAACAAGAACAAAAAGGAAAGACGATAAGGAATCAAGGAAAATGATGAGTCAAAAAAAAAAATACAGACGCCGCAGAGGGCAAGAGAACAGTGAGCAATAAAGAGCCTGCAGAGGCACCCATCCCTCCCATGGATGAAAGACCGTCGGCCAAGAGGAGGAGGAGAAGTCTTTTCTTCTCCTGATGAAAACAAGAATCAGCAGGGTTAAAGAGAAGGTAAAGACAAGGCAACTGCGTCGCGGCGCAGCCGTTGTTCAAAAGACACACCTGTTGTTTGGCCTGGCTCTGTCCCTATCCGTACCCCCTTTCTGTCTGTCTGTCTGTCTGTCTGGCTGTCTGTCTGAGCGACTGCCCGCAGACGCTAGAAGTGAAGACTTCAAACAAGCCACTATGCCTTGGCCGGCCACACCCACTAAAACACACAGCCATACCCAAAGTTACAGGCAAGCATAGAAAGCAACTGGTACGGCAAGTTTTGTGAAGTTCAGCATGAATATTAGGTTCAGCAAATTCCAGCATCATATGAATGAGGGCTATAGGTTACTTGTCTCGTAATGATCTGTCTATGATGCCAGCAAGTTGGATGCCCGCTTATCTTATCTTATCTTCATCCTCCAGTTTTCTTGTTTTTTTGTCATCAAACAATGAATGTCATCAAACATTTGACTTATTAATTCTGACAAAGCTGAAATGCTTGTTGTTGTAGATAACATAAGCATCTGTTGAAAGCTGTTTAAAATGTGATATTTGCCCTATTAGTCACTCTGGGTGTCTTTCTTTGGAATCACTAGGACTACATAGTTTTTATCTCCATTGATAATATACAGCCAATTTTATCTATGAGGGAGGGGTGGAGAGCGGACAACAGTTTTCTATGTTGGAGACAACAACAAACACACACACACGCGCACAACGCACAAGCACACACTCCCCACTGGCCTCCTAACGTCCTACATAACGTAACATTTAAATCAAAGCAACTTTATTAATCCCACTGGGAGAAATTCGTGGAGAGAGAGAGCCACAGGTAGCCTGCAACAGCATTCAACCAAACAACAGAAAAGTGCACGCAGACCAAAAACAAAACCGACCAGCGGCTCTCGGGTCACACAGGTGGCGTGAGCGCCCTGGATGTATTATAACACATTGTTAGGACCCATGTCGATACACGACGACCCACCCTACGAGCCTGCGCTGCTCTTTTCATCCCCCTTTCATACCTGAGTGAGTGAGCCACAGGGCGGAGGTGCAGCTGTGTGACACCGTGTGTGAGAGACAGGAAGTGAGCGCGGCATGGGTGGAATGGGTGTTTGATTGTGCACCGATGACACATAAAACCTGTTTTTTTGTCTCCCTCGTTTAGGGGACGTTTGGGACGCGACGCTCTCTTTGATATTTGACATACACAGCAAAACAAAAAAAGGCTCGGGCCAATGGCGGTGGCAGCCTCGCCGCGTGAGCGCGGCGCGGCTGCTCAGGGTGTAGGTACCGCTGGTCCGGGTGCATGACTGGGGGCCGGAGGTAGGCGCACCACTCCTCGGCCCCCCAGGGAGAGTTAGTGTTACTGTGGGGGAGGGGGCTTTGGTCACTCGTCAGACCGCGCTTCAAGTAAAACAGCAGAACCGGGTGAGGGAAATAGAGCAAGCGTCGACTTAACAAAAACCTCAAGCAAGCGAGGATAGTGTTAAGAGGAATACGGAATAAGGCCACGATATATATATATATATATATATATATATATATATATATATATATACACATATATATACATATAGATAAATAGTGAAATACTTATAAATCACCAGACACAAATGGGCTTTGTTAGTCATCTAAATACTAAACTCTGTATACTGTATTATACATGAAGTATACTAACCGTCACTAATACACATACCGTATATCACAGCACTTAATACACATCACAATAGGTTCATATGTTACTTCCATGTGAAGCCTAGCTCCAAAGCCAAAACATGACTATTTTGTATGTGAATACACATCTAATATCTATTACTATCTGAATATAATGTGTTTTTTTTATATATCATGGACCCAATTTGACAAACTACAGGATGCATATTCTAAACTAATCTTTCCCTGTAAACTACTATTTATAGGGAAACTTCTTAATTACTATTTCCCTATAATCAGATAATCTTTTCTTACAGACTTAATTTTTACAGTCAATTGTTGTATACGTGTGATGTATCTATTTACTTAACTACACATATGAATGCCTTTACATGAAATCTTTGAGCTCCCAACATCACAACTGAACTTTAGACTATAGGGTAGAATCATCATCCATCCAGGTTAAATGATATAAACGGTCAATGTAGGGTATATAAACCCTCAACCCTAACCCTTCTGCAATGTAATCCATTGTATGCAATGTCTCATACAATCAATTACTTTTCTTGCATACTAATGACAAGAGTTGAAAAACAGAGTCTCATGCTTTGAACTTATTATACATATGAGTGTATTTCCAATGAAATTCTGCTGTTGATTAAATTAAAAACAACATCACACTTATCTTTAGCAGCCTTTAAAGCCATACTGATGTAAGTGCTAGAAATGACCAATCATGCAGTTTAATAGTAAAATTGTACCTCACTACCTTGAAGGCTACACGTGTTGTTTGGGCAATTATTAATTAATGATGAATTAGTGACTCATTAGTGAGACTGGAACAGAGAACGGAGGGGAAGGGGATGTTGTAGTACTGGTAGTACTCACATATATGAGGGGATGTTGTAGTACTGGTAGTACTCACATATATGAGGGGATGTTGTGGTACTGGTAGTACTCACATATATGAGGGGATGTTGTGGTACTGGTAGTATTCACATATATGAGGGGATGTTGTAGTACTGGCAGTACTCACGTATATGAGGGGATGTTGTGGTACTGGTAGTACTCACGTCTATGAGGGGATGTTGTGGTACTGGTAGTATTCACATATATGAGGGGATGTTGTGGTACTGGTAGTACTCACATATATGAGGGGATGTTGTGGTACTGGTAGTACTCTTGTATATGAGGGGATGTTGTGGTACTGGTAATACTCACGTATATGAGGGGATGTTGTGGTACTGGTAATACTCACGTATATGAGGGGATGTTGTGGTACTGGTAGTACTCATGTATATGAGGGGATGTTGTGGTACTGGTAGTACTCATGTATATGAGGGGATGTTGTGGTACTGGTAGTATTCACGTATATGTTTGTCTGCGACGGGCCATTGATGCCCTCTTGGGTTTCATTGGCTCACAATCATGGGACTGTTGGAAGGTGCAGGCTACTCGGCGGCCCCACCGACAGGCATTTGAAACCTGCAAGGTAACAATCAAAGGGCTGTGAAAGTATAGCACAAGACTATCTAGTTACAGAGGGAAAAGGGTTATAAGGAGAGAGAGAGAGAGAGAGAGAGAGAGAGAGAGAGAGAGAGAGAGAGAGAGAGAGAGAGAGAGAGAGAGAGAGGAGAGATGGGGCAAATTAGAGTAGGGGGGGGTGAAAGAGAAAGACAGAGTTAGACACACTGCAACAAATGAGAGAGAGGATGCACAAAAAGAAGGAGAGGGAAGACATAAGGAGGGCATAGAATTCATCAATCTCATCACTCACACATCCTCTATTCTGCTTGAGTACACATGTAGGCTACACAGAAACAGGATTTTTTTGTATTTTTTAAACACTCTTTTTTGCATAACGCATGCATGTTTTGTAAATGTACATATTTACTAACTACTACTATGATTTGTATTGTTGTCTTAGGCAGTTCAAGATCATCCCTTACAAAGATGACATCTCCAGAAGGACAGCACACAGGTTTCAAACACACGCCGTACACCACGGCCCTCACATCCCACCAAGGGTTACCAAAAAACACACTTAAAAAACCCCAAATGTGAATCAGACAAGTTAAAGTGTCCTAACCTTCCACATGAGTTTGGAGATAAAGAAGGGAGAGAACTGGGGTGAGGAGGGGTGAGGGTAGGGGGTAGGGGGGGGGGGGGGGAGGAATAAAATAGTTGCCAATTTGTTTGCTGTGCACTGGAACTGTACGAGTTCTTTCTTTCTCAACTGCCTGACAAGCAGGTGAGATCAAAGTGAAGGCTGACAAAGGAGACTCAGCAGCGATTTGTCAGGGGACGAGAGGCATTCCCGTCTGGGAAAGAGGCAGCGGGCTGGGGCTGGGCCCTCTGATCACTGCTTCACCAAAGGAACCTGGCCATGAGAAAAAGTACAGCAGAAAGGGTTCAAAGGTCATTTTGATTTGCTCTGGATTACTGCTGCCTTCTTTTGCTCCTGCTAAAAGGGGGGTCCAAGAAAAAGACCTGGCTAATAACCTTTGTATTATAGCAGAATGGAGCCCCCTTTGTGCAAGTTTTTTTTTAGGTTTGTGTGTGTGTGTGTGTGTGTGTGTGTGTGTGTGTGTGTGTGTGTGTGGTGGGGGGGGTGGCAGTGCATGCGTACGTGTGTGTGTGTGTGTATGTGTGAAAGAGAGAGAGAGAGAGAGAGAGAGAGAGCAAGAGAGAGAGCGAGAGAGTCTGGGAGTCAATTAAAAAAGGAGCCCTACTTCCTTTCACAGCTGAAGAAGGTGGACGAAAAAAGAGAAGTTAAAATGTGTTTTTGTTGTGTATTGCTACACTTGGTTTGGATTCATTAGTCAAGTAGATCACGAAACTTGCAACATGCAAGTTTTAATAAATACAATGAAATGTACGACTGCACCACCGACCCGGCTACCATTGACCACCAGATAACTGCCATGTGCTGCTAATCACCGACTTAGTTTTGTGCGCCAAAACATTTCTGTTGCAAATGGGTTTTTTTTCCCTACGAAGGAAGTCATCTCTTTTTCTTTCCCCTGCGTGTGGAGGGGAACCAACAGCAAGGCAGCACAGCCTACACTATAGAAGTTCCCCCCACTAGATTCTGCTCCAACGCTAGAGGCGGTGTGTGCACCCGAATCAGACCGTTTGCCATGAATATGGCCGGACGGTGGGCGGCGCGGAGGCAGCGCAATTAAAGTAGTTTCTGAGAGGAGAGCCGCACCACATCAAAGGTTTCCCCCCGCCGACTAAATGCAACCTCATCAAGAGCGCCTCGCGCAGACGGCCCCTGCGACATGCTGTACTACAACATCAGTCGGCCGTGTTTTGGTTTGTCGTCGAGGCCTATAGGTGTCGCCCGGTGAGGGCGCAAGTGCCCGCACTTTTTGTGACCGCCAACACCCTTACGAGATCGTTTTCCATTAGTTGGGTTAAATAAAGTGACAGACTCCGTTTGCCGGGTGATGCATGGGAGGGAAAGACAAATTAACCGTTCGGTCCTCATGGGAATTGCAAACAGAGGCCTGGATACAGCGTTGCGCTGGAGCACTGCCGAGGGGCATAGAGATTTGTAGATGATGGTGCTAATTACCAGAATGCTAACCATAATGTGACCAAGATGGAAGCAATTTAGGCACTAGTCATTTAGCTCTTGCTCTTCCGCCCACCGGCTGCTGCCCAGCCAGAGCTGCTCTGTTATGGGAAAGCCCTGTCTGTGGAGAGATTCAGTCGGTCGCGTGAGCACGAGGGTAGAAATAACTTGCGATGGACCCTTCTGGAGTCAACGGATTGATCCAAAATGAACAAAATTATGTTTAATAAAAAGAGCAATAATTAGGCACAGAGCAGAGACAGAGACGTTTCACTTTAAGACATGGTGGCATTCTGCAAATTCATCTATTGTGGTATAGGACTACAACACTCTGCCTTTAAGAAACTGATGCTCATGATAATAGAATAATAGTATTAATCATCACAATTACGGATTAACAAATATATAGGATATAAGTGTACATAGGCCTACTATATTATCACACACGTGCACATGATACTGAGGATTTAAAGTGCAATGTTTTAGTTCTAACCAATGTTAATTAATATTAAAAACAGACAGACAGACAGACAGACAGACAGACAGACAGACAGACAGACAGATAGATAGATAGATAGATAGATAGATAGATAGATAGATAGATAGATAGCTCAAATCTAATTTCAACAAAGCTGTATCCTTTAAAATGTGTCCCATTGTTATCTAGGGCTATCACAACTTCATTGTTTCTTTTGAGTGTTTTGATTCGTACGTTTCTCAATTCCTCACCTGTTACACTGGACTTACGCACATGTCTTAGCCCTGGGTGTATAATTTGGGATGTATAATTGGTCTTCGGGATATTTCAAAAGGAGAGTTCAGAGGAAAGACCTGCCCTCGGATGGCTGCCTCTTTGTGATGCGGTGTTGTGCAGTAAACCACTGTGTGTAACGCTGTGTAATTTTATCCACGCCGCATCTCTCACTTCACACAGGGCCGATGCCTTTGCCTGCCCCTTTCCTTTGTATCAACTGGTCCGAGTTCAGGCTATTGTCACCGCAAGCCTCTTTTATATTTGCGCACACTGGGGATCAGCAAAATCTCACGATAGCCACTAAGTCGGAAGCAGAAGAGGATTTGCCACCATTCGTCGTTTTTTCTTTTCTTTTCTTTTTTTTTTTGGCTGTGTGTGTGTGCGTGTGTGTGTGTGTGTGTGTGTGTGTGTTGGGGTTGGGGTTGAGGGGGGGGGGGTGAGGGGGGGCGTCGGAGGGGTAAGGGCAGTGTGAGAGACAGACACAGGACCCATGCTCGCCCCGCGGGCAGAGAGAGAGCAGCGCACCGTCTCCACGCCACTGTCACCGCGCCGGTGAGAGAAAAAAAAAACCGGGACCACCACCACTACTTCCACCCCCCTACGCAGCAGCAGCGGGACCCGGACCTGGACCCGCTCGGACCTACAGGCGGTGTTCAATGACCGGAGGGACGGCGGAGAGACACACAGGGGGGGCCAACAGCACCTGAACTGAATGAGGGGCCACGGGAGGCGGCCCCACTTTTTAATTAAATAAAACCCAGAACCGCGGGGATCGCCCTCCGCCATGCCATCATGATCGTGTTCCCTCTTCTGCCGCTGCTGTGGCCGTGGCTGTGGCTGCTGGGCGCCGCGGACGCCGCCGCCGCGGCCCCGCGGCTCGGGGGGCCCCCGGCACGGGGGGCCCCTCCGTGCTCCGGGGGCCCGGCGGCGTGCGACCCCCGGCGGCGCCGGGACGCGGGGGGGCGCGGCGGCGTGTACGAGCATCTCGGCGGAGCGCCGAGGCGCAGGAAACTTTACTGCGCTACCAAGTACCATCTGCAGATCCACGCCAGCGGGAAGATAGACGGCTCCCTGGAGGAGAATAACCAATTCAGTGAGTTTTTCTCTCAACTCTCTAGGGACCAAGCCAGTATGAACTGGAAGGTCCCCATTGTATTTCGAATGTTTATTACTATTATTCGAATGTTTATTACTATTATTCGAATGTTTATTACTATTATTCGAATGTTTATTACTATTATTATTATTATTAGGCCCTGCATTTTTGCCCCCCTATACTTCAGAGTAATTCATATTATTAATTATTATTATTATTATTATTAGGCCCTTTCACTGCATTTTGACTTCCTAAACGTATACTTCAGAGTAATTCATATTATTATTATTTTTTTGTGTATATCATATCCTATCATACTCAGTGGCATGTCATGGATAGGCACGCCCCAGGGTGTCAGTGTATAGTGTTGGCCTAATGCCTCATTATGTTTCAGTTAAAATGATGGTTTGGGGGGTCAATAGGGCCAATGTTTTTGTGTGCTTAGCCAGGGCTCGGTAAACACAGTTTGTGCCGTTATCTTTTGTCGTCGTCTCTCTAATAGGCCTATCTGACGTTCAATTCAAACATCCACAATGACTTCTGCAGAAAACAGATTTATCCATTAGGGCTAATCTGAGACAATTAACTCCACTGAGACCCCCTGCATATAGCATTTATCTATCAGTGGATGATTTGAAAAGCTAAACACACTGTTTAACATCGATAGTGGGCTTATCACATTAAAAACATTTTTAAATGTATTTTATAAAATAGCCTACAATACACTCCATCGTGGAAATGTAAAACCAAAAAATAAATTATATTGGAGTATTTACGTAAATGCGATGGGAATTAACCACTGTTTCTTAAATTATGGGTCGGGACCCAAAATGGGTTGTGATCTTGTAAGTGGCCCTGACTCACAGAAGCCCTGTTACGAGAGGAGCACCAATTCTGGTGGGCTCAGGGTTGTCTGAGTGTGTGCTTGGGTCCTGGACATGCTGAAATTGTCTTTTGGGTCCCCGAGACAAAAAAAAGTGTACAACCCCTGCTAAAGGCTACTTTAATTTAACCTAGTGTATGTCATGTCCCATATTTCAGGCATCATGGAAATCACAGCAGTTGACGTGGGTGTTGTGGCCATCAAAGGGATATTCTCGGGTCGGTACCTGGCCATGAACGACAAAGGGCGCTTGTACGCCTCGGTAAGCATTAATGAAAAACATCTATCCCTGCTTTCTCCTTGGGCCACATTCGGTCATCTGTTACATTTGCATTGTGCTCTCAAATTGATATTAGGCCTACCAGAAATTATTAAAACTTATCCTATAGCGTAACGCGTACATTATGTGGTTCTCAAAATCAATGATGTAGAAGCAGAGTATCTTATGAAGAACCATCATATGGAAACCGGCTGGAAACCGGAAAGTGCATCTGCCTGTTTTTGATATTGACTTTGTGATACGGAGAGTCTATTAAGTATGGTGTGTTAAGCTGCTATCCCCCCTCTTCCTCCTAATTCCTTCAGGACGTGTTCAACAAGGAATGTGAATTTGTCGAGCGCATCCATGAGCTGGGTTACAACACGTACGCTTCCCGCCACCACTCCACAGAGCAGCCCTCGCCCCCAGGACCGGCGAGTACCAGGCGCCGCGCCAGTGCCAAGCGCCAGTGGTACGTGTCCATCAATGGAAAGGGCCGGCCTCGACGTGGCTTCAAGACCCGGAGCACGGATAAGGCCTCGCTCTTCCTGCCCCGGGTGCTGGGAAACAAGGACCACGAGATGGTGCGCAAGCTCCTGAGGGACATTCAGAGACCCTCGGCCGTCCCGCACCACCAAACGCACCACCACAATGGACGCAAAGAACGCAGGAGACGTAGGCACCGGGCCAGGAAGGGTCATGGCAGGTTGCCGGATGATTGAGATGAGGAGGCTTCTCGGGGGCACACGTTGTGCTTAAGATTGGCTGAACCCATGCTGTCTGAGTCGAGATGATTGGTCCTTTAAGTGACCTTGGAGGTCTTCTCACAGTGATTAGCACCGGTTAATGATGACTCATGAACGCGGGCCTGACAAGACTGTTGGCTAATAACCAGATCAGTTTGTTACTGAACTCATCTACACATGAAGGAGGACATTGAGCAATGCCATCCTAGAAAAATCAAGAGAGAACATTTATTAAGTCTAGTACTTCCACACACAGTAGTGTGTGCCACTTACCGTTCTTTTTAATTTGTCAAAAGCTTTGAGAACACATAGAACATAACATTTGGATATATTTAAGTGTTTGCATAGTTGCTAAAGTGCAGATGATGAACAATGGGCATTAGAAAAAGAACAAAGCAAAGCACTTTTAAAAAATATGTAACTCAAATATGGGGCATATGTATTTCTGTGACATAATGATGCGATGATTTACTAAGAAATTTGTATATTTGCTGATGCTATAAATATTTATTTGGTGCCTGTATTTTAAGTTATTATTGAGATTCCTTGGACATTGTTAACATTTTAAACAATATTTCTCCTATTTTCACTCAGTGTCTGATTCATTTGACAAAACAAGTGTCACAGGCAAAAAAACACAACAAAGAAAGGATACTTGGTCTAAAATGATTTGTTCTATTTTTTTACCGAACAGAGTTGGCCCAAGATGTTAATGATATGTTTTTCTGACCTATTGTATTCTTTTTTTCTTAATATACACCCCAATGCTGGACTCAATCGTTCCCCAAGAGGACAGAAAACCAACCATGTATTTGGTTTAATATGTATACCATTGTTTCATTTGTTTTTATTTGTTTTTTCAAAAAATAGACTACATAAACCCTGGTCCATTGTTGGTCAATTAGAAACAGAGTAGCTTGGACAGAAATTTGGTTCTATTTGATACCATTGTATAATGTCCCCACAGACACTAAAGAAGAACATACTCCCAATCATAGAGAGAGAGAGAGAGAGAGAGAGAGAGAGAGAGAGAGATCAAAGACTCATTGTACTGGAAAAAAATATTCCTTTAAATTAGACATCACTGCTACTATATGTACGCAGAAATACTTAGTTTTTCTTATTTCCCACAGATCTTTAGTAAATTGTAATGGTTGACACTAACTATATTTCCATTACACACAACAGAGGATTTGATTTTAATGTGTTTTTTTATCATCTCCATTTCCCTCATGTTTTGCTCTATTTAGTACACCTGTTATCTTCTACCCCGACTGAACTCACACACGAGTGAGGGAAAATTGTTCTGATGCTAATTTATTGAACCTATAAGAACTCCTCTTTAGATGTTTATTGTTTCAAGGTCTAGGCTTAAGAGCTGCTTGTGTGAATGCCTGCCAAACATCTATAGGTAGAGGGAATATAAAGCCCTGTCATCCTACACCTGCAGGCAGGGGTGGCTTCCTGGCTTTCACAATGGCTCCTCCCAAGGGGGACCTGGGAAGCAATGCTGCCTAAGACTATTGGGCCTTTTTTTTTTGTTTGAACCACCAACCAAATCTGTGGAGTCAATAAACAAGGAGAGCAGGTCCTAACGGCAAGAGAAGCCGTGTCATATAATGTGCCACATGTTGCTATGGCGTCTTATGAGTACTTTTTATATCATATATCTTATATTACTAGCACAGAAATGCAGGACATCAGAAATGTTGGAGACCTTTGTGACCCCTTCTCCAACTACCCCTATCAATGCCCTCCTACAGTGTAATATGTCCTACTAACATTTGTCTGTTGGGTATAGTAAAACAACACCAATTTCAACCATTAAAGCCTCTAATGGGTGGGTGGGTAATGGTATTATTGATAAGGAATCCCTAAGGAGAGAATTTGGATATGAGTTACATAATTGCCCTCTAGCTTTGTCTCCATTATTTGGAATAGAAAATGCAAGGACAGCAGTGTGTCAAAAGGTGAAGTACTGCTAAAGCACCATATACACTAGGCTGCACTAGCTTGTGTGCTGTTTAGGTCACAGGATACCAGGATACAAGGTCAGGATTTAGGTTTAAAGGGATACTCTGTGTATGCTTTAGACTGTTTAACCAATGTAAAATATTAGAATCTGTCATCTTTTGTTAAAATGAATGATGATGATGTTGATATATGTATATGCTGAGATGAAATGATTAATAAACGGACCAATGATAAATAATGACACACCTGTTGTCTCTTTTTACCCTGATCTGTCACTTGAACTATCACTCATACAGTATTTTTTGTTGTTATAATATAATTCAGGAATAATCCAATTATCTTGGAGACTTATATTTATTTAATTGTATTTATTTAAATGTAAACATTGTGTAAACAACTTATACCATCAGAGCTCTAAGAGACTAGTGGTTATGTTCTCCATCTACCTGGTCCCCTCTGCTTCTGTGGGTCACCTCACCATTTCTGCAAGATAAAGGCTTCTCCAAGTGACTTGTCCAATGACTCTTCTGTGACCTTAAACTACATAGTGTGAATCGTCTACCGTCAGAATCATTGAATCACCAGCCATCATAGGAGGATGAGACCATCTTCAAGTGACACTTGGAGTCTACCTGCAGTTGCCTCTTACTGGGAATGCATGTCATGTACAACAGTCGGTTAAACTACAACTGAAACATATGATTTAATCTTTGGATCAAAGTGTGTGGACATAAAGTAACATTCCATATATATATATATATATATATATATGACAAAGGGGGCGCGGTGGAAACTGTAGGCCTTTCCCTCCATCTAATTTATATACCGATTTGCAAGTGCTGTACTTTTAATTTTCTTTATTTAGTATTTCATTAAAAACCTAAACAGATTATTTTGACAAACCAAATTCGTCTTTTTAAAGCAAGGGTATGTAACTTTGTTTTTATGCAATTTCATTAGAATTTAATTGAAATGCCATTACACGTTACATAATGGAAATCCAAGTCAAGCTGAAGCCATTTGCTCCCAAAACTCCATCCAGTCAAGAGTGTCAACGCCACCAATGTGGTGTATGTGAAAGCAAACTCGGGAGACGTCATTCAATGCTTTCGGCTACAGACACTTTTATTCTAACCAAAAAAAAACATGGTCGCTGCCTCATGACATCACTGGCCCCCAAACAAGTCTGGGTCTGGGTGATCAAACCATCGTAACCGTCTCTCCTTGCTTCACTAAAACATCTGTTACCAGTATAATTTGCCGAAGAGCATTTACCATACGCGTGCCTGCCACGAATGTAAACAATAGCAATATAGCACTTTGGTCTTTGTGATAAGAGTACTTGTATGGCGGTTCACTGTTAGGTTGTCAACAAAATCCATACTGACCGACACATGTTGATTCCAAAAGATGAAAGTGCTATATTGCCATTGTTTACATCATGGCAGGCGCATGCACGGTAAATGCTCTTCGGCAGAATCAGTATAAGTAAGCAATTTTCACAAATTATATTAGTAACGGATGTTTTAGTGAAACCAGGAGAGACCGCTTTGATGATTGGATCACCCAGACCACTATTTTACTTTAAAGGCACACTGTCGTACGTATTGGGAATTATGTCAGTCAGTCACGACAATGTTATACATGTTGTATTACCGTGGTGGTGTTGGAAGCCCACGTGTTTCGATGAAAGAGGGAGTAAGCCGAGCTAATAGACGGAGCCCATGCTGACTAGCTGTTTTTGTGATTTGTCTGCTTTCACCAGAAATAAACCTTACTGTCCGGAGAGAAGTTGTCTGTGGTATTTAAAAATACACAACGCAAACCTTTGGCTGTAACATCTCATGCTAAACAGCCAGAAATCTAAACCCGGAGCAAATTCTATAAGGCAGCTGAATATTCAAGGAATAAAGTTTTGCTGGTTATATAAATGCAGTACGTAATAGGTTTATGCCAATGTTTATTTATGCAATATTGCCGTTACAAAACCACATTGTTTACTCATGCAGTTTAAGCTTCTCATTTAAGGAAGTATCGCTGCTCTATACATGCAGCATGGGCATTTAACAAATTGTTTAGGCGATATTTGTGTATGCAGTATTGCCATTACTAAACCACTATGGCCCTGTTTACACAAGCGTTTTAAAGCATTTCGCTCTTCAAATTGAGAATTGAAAATGGTTGTGAGATTGCGACACAAAGAGGTATTTTCTCTGTCTAAACAGGTGGGAACGGTTGTACGAGATGTAGACAACCGTTGTGAAAACCACCTGCGGAGGTAGAGTACACTACATCCAATTTGGATTGAATTGTGATAGGTTCTCGTTTAGAATCTCTCACAGAAATACTGTCAAGTCACATGCTTAGCTCATACGTCACCGGCCGTCAACCAATATATACCTGGGTGGTGTCGTATGCAATTGTATCTGAGACCAGACCATGTTGTGTGGACAACCAGGCCGTGCTGTGCCTACTTCTGTTATGATTCTATGATTCATAGCCCTTGCAATCCTAATATTCATTTGCAATATTTATCCAAAGATGTAAACTGGTTCACCAGGGTCGTTACGTCTCCACCCATTCTCTGAGATTGTGCAAACCAAGGATGTGGTACAAACTTGTGTGAGCACATATCAAGTGGGGATTTCTCGTAAACCACCCATATGTCTAAACAGGCTGAGACGTTGCACGTTGATACATGGAATGTCGATGAGACCAGAATCACAACTGGGCAAACACCAAAGCAGGTGATAGCTAAACAAGGAGCAAAGCAAGAGGGTGCCATGACTTCTGCAGAGGGCTATTCTAGTTTTACTTGCAGTAATTGCACATGACAACACAATCCCCCCTTCTTTTTGTTTCCAAGAAAGCGGTATCATCACCACTTAGAGATGTTAGAGATGAGCCAATATGATCTGTTAGATGAGGGATTGCATCAGGCTGGATGCAGGATGATGAGTTTCTGCTATTCCTCAAACTTTTTTCAACGCAAACAAAGGTGAGCCCAGACAAAAACGGACAATTCCAACCCGTCAAAATGCCATCAACCTTTGTAGGGAGGTGGGTAATGGGATGATGTCCTTTCCACCTCACTGCTCACATTGGGCTTCAGCCATTGGATAGAAGTGTTTTGGGCCATTCAAGAAACAGGTCAATATAGTAGTTGATGCATGGATATGAATGAATCCAGGAAAGACCTAGCCTGGCAAGCCAGACCCACATCAGAAAGATGTAAGGTCTGGCTCAGCTCCATTGGCAGTGTGGGCGGGATAAACGGTTGTCTTTCAAATTCCCTCTGCACGCAATAGGATAGCGCTACAACCAATCAGAGCAACGAAGAAGGTGACGTAGTCAGAGCGACGACTCTGACTACGTAATTAATCAAAACTCAGAATACATATTTCTTTTCGAGGAAAGACTTCAGTGCCGTTCTTTGTTCTTTTCTCAAATAAAATGTTAACTTCAAGTCTTGAAGAGTCGCGGCCAAAGCCGACTCGAAAGACAGCCGTTCGCCAGGAGCAGCAGCCATTGTTTACCTCTAACACGGAACCGTCGCAACTCTGTCGTCATGGTAGCCCGGCTTTCGACTCCGCCCCTCACGCTGTGATTGGTCAGACATACTTGGTGTTCCCAGCACCAAAAAGCCAACGGAGCCGTGCTAGACCTGCCTAGCTGCCAAATAAATTTTCTGCCGCTAGGGGGTGTCTAGAGTTCTAGGCTAGGAAAGACCATGACCATTAATGAAGTACCTGGTATTGTCAAAAAAGCCTTTCCAGTTGCAACCTCTTCTTCCAATATTTAAGCAGGATTTCACTGCACTGGAATCTGGCCCTATAACAGGGAGATTTTCCAAGATTATGAATTTGCACCTTCTAAAATGTGACGGACCGCACAGACCCATCTTGCTCTCAGGCATCCCAACCTGCAGAACCCTAGGGCTCCTCTCTGACAAATGTCTCCTTTCCTGCACACTCCCAGGCCTCCTTTCCTCCAAACCTCCAGGGTTCTCCCATATGTGTAGCTGGCAGTGTCCAGGAAATACAAGAGTTTAGTCCATTAAACATTCGACCCTTTCTAAAGGCTGGACCAAGACAAAACACAACCAAACAAAGGAGGGAGAGGGTATCTGCAATTCTGACAAATACACCTGTTAAAAATGCACTGGAAGAGGACCAACACTCAAGCAAAACCCAAAGGCCAAAAAAAGAAAAAAGAGCTAAAAGCAAGTCCAGGAAAACAAAGAATTCTGAAGGCCTCCACATGTAACCATGTTGCAAACAGTTTTCACTGTACATGTCTGCTCAACCTATACAACAAGGTGTCATTACACCAAATGTACACTAGAGCAACCATTCACAAACTTTTTAAAAATCAGGGCCCTCATCCTCTGGGGTCCTCATCCTCTGGGGCCCACTTAGACCTGCATAGATACGTATGAATACAAAATGTTGATTTCTAAATTAATATTAATGTCAAAATTAAGTGGGTGTTCAATCACTGATCGTGAGCAATGTGATTTGTTACTGCAAATTCCATGGTCTGATGGGTCAGTATTTAGTGAAAATATCAACAAACGTGAAGTGTGGCGTTTTAACAGTCAATGATATGATATAGCTATTTTTTGAACAACTGGAGTGCGGCCCAGCAGCCACTGTTTCGCGGCCCGGTGCCCCCACCCATGGTTTGAGAAACGTGCACTAGAGGGTGATGTATCCAACAACCAATGTGCACAACATCTGTGGATGATTGATTGCAAATAAAAGTAACCCCCTTTTCTCAAACAATGACAATATACACCTCTTGATTTTGTATATACTACTGGAGTCTAACAAACATCTCAAAAGTAGAGCAATTATAACAATTCAATATTCATTAGAATCAGGATTTAAGCTAAGTTAGCTGTAGCCTGCAACTGCAAGGCTGCACATACATCCCTGTCTTCAATTCACCCATCAGTGGTCCGCAACATCGATGTGGACGTTTGTGCCTTCGATTTGAGCTATATCTTGTAATTGCTCTACTGTTGAGGTGTTTGTTGCACTCCAATAGAATACAAAAAAGCTAATGTGTGCTCACCAGTTATTATCTGAAAAAAGAGGCTGACTTAATATCTATCATCCACAATTGGCACATTGGTTGTTTTGTTGGTTGATAAATCACCCTCTAGTGTACATTTGGTGTAATGACACCTTGCTGGTGTAGGTTGCGCAGAGCAGACGTATATACATTGAAAACAGTTTGCAACATTGTATTGCATGTGCATGAAGGATAAGGACAAACCACGAACAATCATGCAAAGGCCTTAACAGAGAAGCTTCCTAAATAGGCATCAAGGTTAGTGAAGGTATCAAGGTTGGGGAAGGAAGCCTCCTCGCAATTGAGATAGATAGATAGATAGATAGATAGATAGATGGATAGATAGATAGATAAAAACTTTATTTATCCCTAGGGGAAATTCAGGGTCCTTAAAGACATAGATACATCACACATAACATACACATACAACATACAACAAGAAAAAAAAATTGAGACAAAGCCCATACAATCACAGTTATTGTATTATTTGTTGTCTGTGCTAAGTAAAATCTAATTGATGGCCTTAATCCTCAAGTAAATTGTAATTTTGATTTATTTTTTGCATTGAAATGGGTATGATTACAGTCCATATTCATGATTTCAGTGGTGAGTGAATTAAACCCCACCATGCCGGGGTGTTTGGCTCCAGGTTCATAGCGGATCAGAGGGCCAACAAGCAGTCATGCTCATGTTGATTAAAAAGCCACAAGCAACGAGCTGCCATTGACTGTCAAGGCTCCTGAGCCAGCGGGGCCTGCACGACCGCCGAGGTTTCTGGGTAGTGTAGTTATGTTTCTCAATGTGATAAATACATGTTACAAATTAATTTTAAATACGTTGGTGGGTATTTATTATTGTTATTATTTATAATATTATTGATGTTTGGGTTAGGGTTAGGGTTAACCTAACCTAACCCTAACATTTCGTAACTTACAGTGTTCTGCACTTTTTCCTTCATTGGTTTTCCAGAGCTTTGCTTTCGACTGTGTAAAGCTTTCTGTAGCCATTGGTATTTTTCGGTTGCAATACCACAGCTGGCCATCTGACTTTTACAGCAAAACACGTGACGGGTCCTGGGGGCCTGGGTGGGGCAGAGGGATGCAATCATGTCAATCAAAATGTATGAGTACAGCCTACTATACTATTTAATCAAATTAGATATTTCTTGATCTGGAAAATTACATTTAAATTAGACAAACCCTGCCAGGAACATTTCATGGAGATTCAGATCGAAATTTAAACTTTTTTTGCCTCATTGACTCTCATACAATTTCTTCAGTTTCTACGGTCCAATTGTGCGAGGTTCAGGTTGGTGACGTATATTGTGCAAGACGAGAAATGTAGTGCACTGAGCGGTTCCAAAACTAAACTAAATGTTTTACTTACATTACTTACATTGACAATCTGCGACTTTCATGACTTGCAAAATTATCTTTTAAATTGAAAAATGTCATATGTGTAATTCATGGCACAATTAAAACGGGATCAAAAAATGATTTGTATCTCGCCGTTGACCTTACATATTTTTTTCCGAAATGGAGTGGTGAAATCGTGTCCAGACAAAAAAATCGTTTTGGCACTCCCAGTTCTCTCGTCTCGAAGTCAACAGGTTTTTTGGATGGGTTTTTGGATAGATGCCTGAAATAAGGTCTGTGGTTAACACAATCTTAAGAGATTGCCACGTTTTGGTCTACGACATAAAATACGTCAGTAAATACCCCACTCGTGAATTTTGAAGCTTTTACGTCTCTTAAAAAACTTCTGGTGATTGCATTTCACCAGCTTCAAAAGTCATAAAAGTAGTGTTCATTGGTAAAGATTATCTTGCTTAACAAAACGTGTGAGTATCATAAACTGCTGTTTGTCACAGAGCTTATTTTCTGCAATAATCCCAAATCCAATGGACAAAAACCCATTGGATTTTTTTGGCCTACAAAAATACGTCATCCCTGCACCACTCTGAGATCCACCGGAAGGGGAGGGACTTAGGCTCTCCATAGACCTCCATGTGGTCACTGACAGCTTTGTTTGTATGGTTCTACTTGTTAAACTCGTCTGATATTTGACGACAGCATAGTTCCGCGTAATTCAATTTGATTTTCATTTTGAAAACCACGAAAAATTTGTGAAAAGTTACAAGACAAACTCATTGCGCCAAATGTATAATAACTGATGTTCCCATGATGCAGTTCAACCTCACGTATAAGCCTTCATTAATTTAGACAGTTGAGTTTAGCAGTTTCTGTAAGTTATGTTTTTTTATTGTCGATTGTACGAGGTAAAATAGCTAGGGTGCAGTGCTTTGTACCGTACCTTTGTCTACATCTGTTCAGCTTTGTAGCTTTCCCAAGTCACCAAGTGGCTGCTGCCACGATTGGTGACGTTAACTGTCGCGAACTCGCGAACATCGATTGTTGTGCGAGAACCGAGGAGGCTCATGGGTAGTGCAGTAGATTTCATGGAAACGAGTGAAAGTTACGATATAAAGTAACCTACATATTGTGAAGTATAGGTAAGTAAAACATGTACGACATGTAGGTTGTAACAGTAAAATAATGAAATAATCAATTCCCTTGTCAAAGATTATGAAACTACGTTTGTTTACGTTAGTTACGTTAGTTTGGCCGTAATTACTGCATTTTCAATAGTGACTTAACACGGGGGTTATGGGAGTGGACCCTCACTGCCCGGGTATAGGAACAGCCTTACAATTAAAACCATCCAGAGCTTCTGAAAACGGAAACTCTCAAAACAAGTGTAAAGTGTTTGTGGATTTTATTTTTTTGCAAGAAAATAAAACTAAATAAATAACAATATTAGGCCTAGTCTGGCAATATTTGCGAGAATAATGTTAGCTGGTGTAAAACAACTGACGTTGTTTTACGTTAAATGTGATGTTTTTGTTTTGTTTTTAAATAAATATATCAAGGCTATGTCCACCTTTGAACAAACAAATATATAAATAAAATGTTCTAATAGCCTACGTGTTTATGATTTATTTTCTACCCACCTTATGTTAAGGTGAAAAGGTTCCATTATTTGCTTTTGTTTGTACAGGAGCAATAAGAAACTAATGACGTCATTATTCGATTTGGGCCTGACGATTTTCATTCAATTGATAACTCACAAACTTATTTATAGATCCTACATTGCACCTTTCCCCAAATAACGAAATCATCAGCCTACATTTTAAATACATTAGTACAATGCATATTACTCTCCCTACAGCACCAATAAAATCGCAAAAAGCGAGTATGAACAAATAGTATTTGCTCGTTGATCGTCGTTTAAAGCATCAAATTCATTTCAGGTTACAGGCTGGTCAAAATGTGGGGGACTTGTGGATATAGATATGGGGAACAAATACGGAGCAGTACCATGGAGAGCGACACTGAAACCTATTCCCAAAGTCTTGGAAATAGCACTTTATTTAGGCTATATATATCCGCAAACCAACACAACACAAACCGGCAGCGATGGAGCGTCACATATCGACTTGCATCCATGATGCAGGTGAATATATTAACACGTGTTCACTGCTTCTGGTCGCCTTTGATCGCATCTTTGATCCCCATGTGACAAACGCGCGCGCGTGCGCCCGTTGTGTTATCCCGTCATGCCTCCGCGGTCCTGCTGAATAACGCGCGGAGATCAAATCACGCCGCCTGAAAAAGACGCGTCCCGCAGGTCCAGCGGGTCCGTATCCATCAGCCGTTCATTGGCACCAGCCTATTTGGTGAGGCAGCGAACCTTACCGGTCGGGTCGCCGATTTAGGCCTATGGCAGGACGGGTCTCTCTCTCGGGGATCTGAGGGCATTCAGGATGCCAATTTGCAGCACAGAAAGAGCGAGAGGCTATTGTTTATAGAGGATTAACCAAACGTGAACGTGAGAAAATATGTCATGCGGAAACCCAGCGTGTGCGTGGAAATGGGGGCGGGGGGGCATATAACCCACCCAGAAGATCCGAACAACGTTTTTTTTGGTCATTGGCTTAACATGAAGAATAGCTTTACATCAATGGCATAGGGCTATGTGCTATGAATAAATAGTTTAAAAAAAAAGAAAAAAAAAGAGGTAGGCCTATAAACAAGTGGGCCAAATAGGCCTATATTTTACTTAAGTGGGCCTTTAGCCTACCGTTTTTTGTTTATTTATTTTAACAAATAGCCTACATCTCTAAACGTGTGACTATATATTTATAGTGACTGAATCCGTTTACAGAAAATGCTCAATTCATTTGGAACAAGAATGTATTGGAAATATGAATGCGAAATAATGCGATGTCCCCGGTTATTTTTCGAATAAATATGAAGTTTTCTGGCTATATAAATAGCCTAGAAGCTATGTCACCTAAAGACAATGATCACAGGACATAGTCTATAATATGCGCGCCAGCATCTAGGCGTAGGCTACTTATCATACTGCTATCATTATATTAAATCTTTCCATTGTTAGGCCTATATTTATGAACCCGGAACATGATTTCCCTTTTTCCTCTATAAGTCTTAAATTAGTGCCTTCCCAATTCGTTTGACCTTTGTTTTTTCCTGTTATTGTTCATTTATGTAACTGTCTCCTGTCTGGACATAACAGTTTGTTAATACAGCCATTTCCTATTTTACATCCTTCCATACATAAATTATGATATCTGAGTTCTGATAAAGTGGCAACAAAGAAGACATTTTTATAATCTATTCTTCGACTTTTCTAAAACTTGTAAAGTTGTATATTTGAGATAACACAGCCGCATTCTTTGATTTCAATGGCATGTCAGTCCTTCAGATATACAGTCGTTTCATTTGTTCATTACGGTAGTCCCTCGCCGCTGATATCCGCCGCACACTTGAGCGTGTGTTTGGAGCTGTCCCCGTGATGCAGTAGCCTGTGCGTGATGTAATGCCAGCGCAGATATAAATAAAGTCGACAAGCAAAAAAAAGTGGCACGACCGAACCGAACCGGACCAGAAGACCGATGCCCCCCCTCAACTAATCGGCGCTTTCGAAGTCGACCCTGAACCTCCCTCACAGTGTACCTCCAACTCCTGATCTTGTCATATATAGCAGACGCACGACGCGCCACCCCCCACCCCACCCACACCCCCCCCCATCCGAGTCAACTCGTTCAAGTCGCTCCAGTAAGTGACCCCTGCATCGCGTGTCTCCCTCTTGGAATGAACGCCTGTTTTAACTGGTCTTTCCTATTTGGTTTTCTCTCCTTCGGAGTACAGCGCAAAGGACGGCACCGGGCGTCAGACATTTTTAGAGCACTTAAACAACCAAGACTCCCGGGAAAAACACCGGCAAAGCTTTAGGAATGGGCTCCCAGTCGGCCCTGTTGACTGTCTTGGCCCTGGGACTCGTGGCCAGCCTGGCGCGCTGCGCCCCCTTCGTGTTCGCGGGCCGGGTGAACGGCACGGCGGAGCGCCGCTGGGAGACCCTCTACTCCCGGTCGCTGTCGCGCAACCCGGGCGAGAAGCGCGACGCGACCCGCGACAGCGACTACCTGGTGGGCATCAAGCGGCTGCGGCGCCTCTACTGCAACGTCGGCATCGGCTTTCACATTCAGGTCTTACCGGACGGCCGGATAACGGGGGTGCACAACGAAAACCGCTATAGTAAGTCGGACAAGTTGGACATTGACGTGGTGTTCATCATATAGGCTTCATCATTATCATCATAACCAAGCCAAGCCCGCTGGGCCAAATGTGGAATTTACTAACACTGCATTCTTGTGATTGTTGTTGTTATTATTCATGTTTGCTTGTTGTCATATGGGTTGTTGTATGGAAATTATTTTTTTCTGGGTTAGGCCCTTAACATGACAGTTAAGGCATGTCAGCGGGCATGTAATCAAGAAAACATGGAAACAGAATCGATTATAACGCATGGGGCTATACTGCGAATACGAAACAACACTTCCAGATGTTTGACAGTCCACTTCCAGATGTTGGACATCTGGAAGTGGACTATGTGGTGAGTGGCCCCTGGACGGAGCGGCCGGTGCTTTCCGACGTCTGTCTGGGTAACCAGAGATCGCTGTGATGCGGGAGCGTCCGGCCAGCTCCTAAACTCAGGACGCATATAGATACATCTGTTACGGCAGATTAACCCCGCTGGCCCGGCTGGGATAATTGATGTCCGTTTCGGACAAAGCCATGCGGGCCCGTGACACTTAGTGACACTGGAGAATAACAACATCAACCAATATCCGACCTGTCAAAATGAAAATGCCTTCCATCCATGGCTAAAACTGAAGGACATATATGTGTGTCTGCTTACATTGATCCCTATTATATCCATCCATATCTATTGCCAAGCGACTTACTGTGTCACCAGTCTGTCCGGGCAGCATCATTCACATTGAAACAATTAGGCATACCTTATTATAAGCCAACTATTGATCCCTTTTATGAAATGAATTCTGGCCATATGCTGAACAACCTGTATAGTCTGCATCATCTAGGCGCACCATATACACTTAGGCTTCGTCCGCCTTCCCTTTAAGCATATTTATACCATTGTAACGCCTTTTCTCTCTCTTTTTTATTTTATTTTTTAATTTTTATTTCCACTGGTGTAGGTCTTCTCGAAATCTCCCCGGCGGAAAGAGGGATAGTAACTCTTTTCGGCAGACGCAGTGGGCTATTCGTAGCCCTGAACAGCCGGGGGAAGCTGTACGGATCTGTGAGTGTACGCACCACTTATGTTACAGTTGATTTCACATCGGAGAGATGATGATGATGATGATGATGATGATGATGATGATGATGATGATGATGATGATGATGATGATGATGATGATGATGGCATCCGTTTCAAGCGGTCCTATGCGGGGCACCACCAGTGGCGCACACCTAGCGCCAATGCGCGTGTGCGTGCGTGTGTTTTGGAGGGGGGAAGGGGTGGGTGGTGGTGGTGGTGGTGGTGGTGGGGGGGGTTAAGATTCCCACTAGGCCCTCTTGTTGGGCAGGACAATAGCATGCGTTGGTTTGAGCTGTGTTGTTTCACTGTGGGCCGGATAAACCTAAGAGCGGCGGTGGAGGTAGTCCATCATCCGGACGGCGCGCATTCCATTCCAGGCATAGCCCGCCGCGCCGCGCACCTCCTGGCCTCCTGACGCGGAGCGCCGCTCAATGCACCCCCATAGGAGGGAGGAAGGAGAGAGAGAAAAAAAAAAACACCAGTTCACACGCACACATACACGCAGTCGCGCACACGCACGCAGTCGCACACACGCGCACACGCACGCACAGACACACACGCAGTCGCACACACACGCACGCAGTCGCACACGCACACACAGGAGGAGGGAGGAGCGTCACATATCAAACATTTGGAGGAAGACGTCGTCGTTTCCGCAGAATTAAGCAGCATTAAGCGGACCACTTTCCACCATTCATAAAAAAACTATTGATGACTAAAAATAAAGGCAATTGTTTGATATTTATCATGCAACAATGGAGAGTACACATCGAAACGGGGCCACAGCATTTTTTACTTTGTCTCATATCTTCTCTAGCAATCGACTCAGACTCTCAAATAATAGCCATTTTTGCCACCCTCCTTTATTTCCAGTCGCATTACAGCAGAGAGTGTAAGTTCCGCGAGACGCTCCTCGCCAACAACTACAACGCCTACGAGTCGGCGGTTTACCCGAGGATGTACATCGGCTTGAGCAAGAGCGGCAAAACAAAAAGAGGAAACCGAGTGTCACCCGCCATGACGGTGACGCACTTCTTGCCAAGAATCTGAGTGGTGTCAGAAATAGACCCCACCGTAGGACCCTGAGCAGGTTGGGAAGTAGGTGTGGGGGGGGGGGGGGGGGGGGGAGCTCTGCACTTTTTTACCTGGGCCTCCATGGGAGACATCCAAGTGTATCATATTTTTATTATTTTTGACATTGTATTTTTGTTTTTATTTATAGTGGATTTATTTTTTATTTTCATTTTTTTCCATTTTGTTGATGGGGAAACAAACATGTTGATGATGTGGCTGGCAAATGAACTAGCCCACGTGTGGTTGCAAATGAACAACATAATTTATGTTTTGTTTTTTCTAATTTATCATTGGTCAGGACGATCATCATTGAGTAATAGTTGTTTGCACTGGTGAAAAATAATAGAAGATTTTTTGTTGTAGGAACATTGCACTACAGATAGTCCACATTACCTCCACATTTACCTTTGCAGTCTTAAACTCAAGTAAAGAAGTAAACAAAACACCTATAGCAAAAAGAAACCTATACACTAATAGCAAAAACAAGCAGGCCATTTTTGGTTAGTGCTGCAGATTGTCCAATGTCTGGGCTTCTATGTTTGACATTGCATCTCTGAAACAGTATCATCTTACTCTTTTTGGGAGAGAGAGAGCGAGAGTAAAGAACAGATTGGGGGGGATCTCCGCTGAGCTGTTTTTAGCTCTTCAAGAAGGTTGAACTCTGAACTTTTGAACTTTGCTGAAGACTGTCGGAAAAAAGTCATAAAGTATACCTTGTTTGATATTGTACACCCTGATACCTTGCAAAATGGGGCCACACTGCTTGTCTGTGGCCTTGTCTTGTTCAACATGGGACAGCACAACCAGAGCTGTTTGGCCAGTGGATTAATATGCCTTGTAATTCGTGACTTCATACTTTTTATGCTCAACTGTTATTTTTCTATAATAAACCCTCTATGATCCTATTTTGCTGCCTTCCCCAGCAATTGACTTGCTTAGTTCAAGTGGCCATGTTGTCCTAGTTGCGCCTTGTCACGTTCCAGCTATCTTTACCCCGATTTACTTTTAGAAAGGATAATCATGGTAGAAATATTTACAGACAGCTGTTGTGTAAGTGTACTGTACACTGGGGCCAGTAACCCTATATTTTTCTCTATATATTATGTAAATATAACTGCTAAGTAACTGAAGGTGCTGGTATTCATGTCAAGAGGAGGGGGGTTGGAGGGGAGCGAGGGGCTACGGGTATGCAGCTTGGGTTAGTTGTAAATGTAGAGCAACAGTGTTTGGTGGAATTACTCATCTGAAGGTATACATTGTGTTAGACTGGCTAGTAAATGAGGTCCTGCAAATAGGATCCAAGTTTGAACAAATAGGAGTAGCTTCCTGCTACATTTGTATTAAAAAAAGGGCCTAATTATCTATGCACACTTAAACTGACTTTGATTGCTATGATTCATTTTACTCAAATGGTTTTAAATATCAATTTAAGCATTCCGTTCTATGTATGTAACCGACCAATCATGCTTTAGGTTGTAGAAGTTATGATAAATTGATCTTGAAATAAATTGAAACCTAAACCATGAGGTCAGCATTTGCTTAAACTGAAAACATGGTGACCCACAACAGAAACATACAACTAACAAATTGAAATGTGGAACCTGTGGGCCTAACAGTTGGACACTACCGACCAAATTACGCCATTCATCAGCTCAGTGAAGTTATTCTCCATTGTTACTGCTTTGCAGAATATTGGATATGGAATATTCATTCGTTAATCTTTCAGCCAATCAACAGATTAATGATATACTTATACTTCTTTGCTGTATAAACATATATGTTGGATGGGTGGTGGGGTTAACTATATCTTTGATTTGATATCTGTAGTTGTTATACTACAGATATCATGTATACAGTACATATGTATACAGTTATACCGGCATTTTCCACAATTTCATCTGGCTTTGTAGTTTTATACAGAGCATACAAAATGCCACAAAGTATGTGCTGTGCACAAAGTCTAACTTTAGGAGGGTTGACCCAACAGAACCCCTCTGAAAGGTATGTCCTGTCTCTAGTGACCCAACACAACCCCTCTGAAAGATATGTCCTGTCTCTAGTGATGTCCAGAAATGTGTTTTTTTTTTCGTTAATGGGTGTAATATGACTAGCTCATCATTTGTACTTTTTTATGTTTATATTTTCAATATGATGCTTTAGCATGATAATATTCAAATGTATGAACTTGGCTAAAGTACTGCACATTTACAAAAGGAAGCTTTTGCCTTTCCATGTCTGGAATATCCTCAACAGATCCTCAAAATGTTAATATCCATTTGAGTTCTTGGTGGTTACCAAAATGTCAGATAAAAGTATTTAATACTGAATCAATAAAATTATAAACCTTTAAATGTAACTTTAAAATTGTGTTTAATTTTTCCAAAAATGTCTTTGCATTGAAGAATGTGATAACCAACTGTTTTTGCATTTGTGTTTGTCATCAAGAAACAAAATTGACCATTATGGAGCACAAAAAGGGCCATATGTGAGACTAGGGGATGATTTGAATAATACTTTTTTCATGTGTACTTGATTAACAACAATGAAGCAGTATTTTATAGAGTAAATGTTAAAGGTGCTGTAGGTAAGATTGAAGCACTATTATTTGAGTGTAATTAGTTAGAAATGGCATAGCTATCCGTCAGTTAGTGAGTATACATTTTGCTGTGAGAATATTTGTTTCGAGTTGACTGCTATTGCTATTGCTCTGTATGAGCCAATTTAGATTTTATACGGCTCCCGGCTCATTTCTGACCAATCAGGGCATCTCTTCCCTGATTGTTTCGGGGAATCCATCTTGCCTGTCAATCACAGGTGTGTGAATGTAACACTTCTCAATGGCAGAGAAACGTAGGGAGGGAGGAAGCAGGGAGGGAGGGAAAGTTGTTTATATATATATATATATATATATATATATATATATATATATATATATATATATATCAATATTTAAATTTCAAGTAATATCATATGTCTTATTCAAAACATTCATTACTTAATTTTTATTACAAGTGAGTACTTACCAAAAAACATGAGAATACATGTTTTTTTGGCACATAGTGGATAGTATCTAATTCAGTATCTGATTGTCTCCCAATAAAACTGTACTGAATAAGCATTGGAAGAAACATTACACATGACAACATGAAAAGTCGCAAGGGGGCTTATATGGTATGCAGGCTTAAAGTGACGTTCCACCGGCACAGCCATGTTTTTATTCACTCATAATGTGATCATAGTGTGATCATAGTGTTCCAAGCTGTCGAAATGTACCCACAAACCAAACAAAAATGCTCAGAATAAACTACAGACACGAGTTGTATAATATTGTCAACTACTTTACTACAATGTCCATGGTGCATTGCGTGGTGGTGAGAGAGCATTCTGAGAGGCAGATATAAGCTTGGCTACTTTTGTTTAGAGTTTCGTATTTTATATTTGTCGACCTGTGGACCATGTGGATAACATTATGCCGTCTCATTGTTTCTATTTGTCGACCTGTGGACCATGTGGATAACATCGTGAGTTTTATTGTTCTGTGCTTAGTTGTACAGGATATAGAGTTGCTTAAGTGGCTGCCATCACATGTTTACATGTAACTGTTGAGTTATGTAAAACAGTGGTTAGCTGTAATGGAGCCCAACATATGACATACAAGTATATGCATGTCTGTATTTGCATTTCAATAATAATATAATAATGACTAAAGAACTACAAGCTTTGCATCAATACACAATTTAATTTGCCTTAGTTAGTTGCCTGCCATATCACCGCACGTATCAAAAAGAAACCCTCCAGAGAAAATAAAGTCCAGCATGGCATTGAAATTCTTGTGCTTTAAAACACATTTGCTGACCTTCTTCAATCCTGTCCGCATTATTATAATAAATCCTGTCCGTTATCAATCCGTTATTATATTATATCCTGTCTGTGTTATGATAATATATCCATGGTCTGTAACAGTTGATAACGGATTGTGCTAGGTCCCGCTTCCACATCAGCCAGTGGGTTTGTATCCTATCATGGACGGATCTGTACCGTCTTTTGTAGCTGCCACAGACATTGTAGTCCTTGTCTTCAAATAAATATCCGTCCTTCCTTCCACTAAGTAAGACTTGGCTGAATTTATTTATTTGATCTGTAGATTGGTATTCATTGCTAGCAGCCATTGTAAAACCTTGTGTAGCTCTTCAGGCTAACAAAGGTGATTGGCCAGGCTGATTTGGCCCTCGCCAAATCAGCCTGGGGGGAGGGCTCAGGGCAATGAGAAATCGCCCGTAGCTTTTGAAAACCTGGAAGTCCCCGGAAAAAGCCATTTGCCGGGACATTCCAGAGTATGAAAAAAGGCATATTTTGACCCACTGAGCGCATTTATAATCAGTTTTTTTTCCATTTGAAGGCCTTTGTTAGGCAACTTGGAGACCATAAAATGTTGTAAATCGGTGGAAGGTCCCTTTAATAAGGGCATTTACAACAAATGCAATTAAATATTATTATTATAAGAGATAAGATAACAATAATCCAGATGCAAAATTGCAATCTATATCCATATTTTGCACAACACACACACACACACACACAAAATCTCCTCAATCTTTCATTATTTCATTTCACTAGCACAATACTTTCAAAAAAGGAATACATAAATAAATATGAATAAAGCATATTGCAGTACTGCAGGTCAATTAATAAAATCAATGAATTAGTAAATGCAATGCATATCACTAACTCAACAGAATCTACACAGACCAAATGGCATGCAATGAGCAGCCCCATACTACTGCAGTGCCTCTCACAGAATCTGGGGGAGCACGGTCGTAAGCCTTCTCTAGAGTTATAAAATACAGGTCGACTGGATTGGCAAACTCCTGAACAGTGAAGAGCTGATCCACTGTTCCACGGCCATGATGGAATCTGCATTTTTCCTTCTCAATCTGAGGTTCAACTACCGGCCGCAGCCTCCTCACTCAGGGTGTGATCCCCCAGTAGTTGGAACAGACCCTTTGGTCTGATCCAAAGATATCTGTCTTCATGCAAGGTATACTCATGTCAAGACAGCCCGATAAATGTCAGAGCTTTCAGCATCTCTGGGTGGATCTCATCTACCTCCAGCACCTTGCCACTGCCACTCAAGCCCTTACCTGTGTGGAGCGGACGTCCTCCAGGTTCAGGAGTTCCTTACCTTCTGACAATATCCCCAGTTGAAGTCAATGTTTCACTACCCTTGCTAAGAATAGCTTAGGTGGTGTCCTGCTTTCCCCTCCTGAGGTGCCCAATCTCTCTTTGCTTCTGCAACCACCACAGCCTTTCTTGCCCATCGATACCTATCAACTGAGTCACGAGTTCCCCAGGCCAGCCAGGACTGGAAAGCCTCCTTATTCACTCCCCATTCCTACTAAGTCAGTCCTTCCCAGTCATTGCCAATGAGATCTTCAAAGTCCCCCAGGTGATGATGAGTAGATGATGAGCCTTTTCCAAGAACGCTGAATACTCTGAATGGTTGTTAAGTGCACATGCACAGAGTTTTCATCCCTGCGACACAAAGACACATGAAGATGGCCATTTCTGAAGTACCTGGATTCGTCAAAACATCCTTTTCCAGTGGCAGCCTCTCCTTCCAATACTCTAGCAGGATTTCAGGATTTTTTACGTTCTCATGTGATGGATCGCCCTGCTCCATCTTGCATCCCAACCTGCAGAACCCCAGGGCTCCTATCTGCCAAATGTCTCCTTCCCTGCACACTCCCAGGCCCCCTCTCCTCCAGACCTTCAGGCATCCTCTCTTTTGGATGATCGGTTGATGGCGGTTTTTGTGTGTGTGGCGGGCCAAGCTGTTATAGCAGACTGTTATGGAGAATGTGAGAATACTTTCAGTGATGACTTTATAGATACAGTGTAGGAGATGCCGTTTTATTTGGATGACCAACTCTCCTCTAAACCTCCAGGCCTCCAAGTGTGAATAACTGAATCAACTGCAGTAGATGGGCCCACCAAGCATGTATTAGATTAGATTGAACACACACACACACACACACACACACACAATCTAAAATACACAACGTTTTTCAAAGTAGAGTTTTGAGTGTACTATGGAGACACAAAGACAAATGTAAACAGTGTAGAGTTTAAAAACTCTCATCTTGCAACACAACAAAAACACACATTAACAACAACAACTCGCTGAAAACAATATAAGAAAAGACAAAAAAACGGTCATCACTACATAATAGGATCATGTCCTCTGATTATACTGTGCTGCGCATTTAGACAACATTGTGTTACGGTGGCGCCATCTCGCGGCCATCTCTCAAACAGCTGCTCACCGTGGTCGAAAGTAACGGTTGTGAATTAGAAAAGGCCAAACTTAGACCAAACTTAAATTATAAAAGGCCAAACTTAACCGCCACACGCACAACCCTTATTGTAATTAGTCACCATACATGTAAAAGTGTAATAATAACATTAAATTAACAAAAAAAAAAAAAACTCAACAAGGGACAACGATCTTATTGGGCAATGATTAATCAGAGCAGAGAGTTGCATTTTCATCAATGGTCCTATTACTGTTTAACTTGCTCCTACCGGAGCCCGGACAGAGTCAATTCACAAAAGCACATCGTGCAACGGAAACGATCGGTCATATACTGAGATAAGACCGGGAAAATTGTGTTATTTGTACAAGATGACCCATAGGCCCGCCGCTGCTGCTCACTCCACAGACTGGAGTGAGGGGACATCACTTTTTTTCCATTACGCGACTGGAAGTAAGGCCTACTTTACCCTGTGTTCAAATAAAACAATATCTGAGCACAGGCCAATACAGAGGTAGCCTACATACAGAGATAGGGTGAATAAACCGCCACACAACAGTGTATGCATGGGTTCAATTAATATGGCTATTTCCTTAGTGAAACATGTATTAGTAGTAGCCTAGTAGTAATAATAACAACAACAACAACAACAACAACAACAACAATAATAGGCCTATTATTTGTAGCCTAGTATAGCCAACCTGACAACTATAAGCCTAATCATCTCTAATTAGATAGTTTCACTCCTCTTTGCATCACCTAGATGGGTGCTGCTACTGGTAGAGGTGTCACACCCCCCACCCACCCACCCACCCACGTAGGGTTGGTGATTGTGAATCCGTCTGTGACTTGGAGAGTTTCCCTGCGGTGAGGACCAATAGAAAGCTATGGTTTTGTAGGATGGCCACAGGGGTGTGTTTTGGGACGATTCTCAGAACTCACGTTGGGAAGACAGCTATCACGTCAACTGATAAGGGGCCCATTTAAAAGGGCAGTCATCAGTAGGTCTATCCCCATAACAGCAGCACGGTCAACTCTCTCCACATTACAACAGCACAATTCAAGCTGTGCACGATAGGCCTGTATTTAATAATAAAACCTTTTTGTCGCACTATGTCACTAGTAGTATTTGCTGTTGTATCTTTCGCTCATGTCCTGTTTACTGCCGGAGTTGTTTGCATGCCCCTGTCAGACCAGGGGCCCCACTTAGATAACGGCTGGGGCCAGGTGGTCCGACTGAGGCATCTCTACGCTGCAAGACACGGGCTGCACTTGTTGATCAGTGGGGATGGCAAGGTGCATGGCTCTACGGATCAGACGGCCAACAGTAAGTACTTCATTATTTAGGTGTGGAAAGCCTATACTGCCTATTCATTGTATTGCAGGGCCCATTTGACATCATTTCATGAATTAGGCTATTTTTTTTTAATGACATGCTATTAAATAGTCCTGCATAGGGTTTCTTCATGCACATGGTAATTATTGCATATGTCTTTACAGGCCTTATGGAGATTCGTCCAGTAGACAGAGGATGTGTTGTTATTAAAGGTATAGCTGCTGCTCAGTTTCTGTGTGCAGTCAGGAATGGGAGACTGTATTCATCGGTAAGTAGTACGACCATGCGGCTGTGAATCCCTACCCGTTAGGCTATTATCCTAATAAGAACAATGTTGGGGAGTAATAGTTAACACTGGTACAAATACTGTTAGCATGAATTAAACATCTTGTTGAGGTTTTCTGCTATATCTAACAAAATTGATTTTAAAACTAAGTATTTTCATTGAGCCAACATGTGTTTTTCCCATACTCTTTAAAAAAAAATATTAATAGGAAAAAACAGGGGGAAAAATTGTCATTCTTAGCTTGGCAATTCATTCACCAACCTTTGCTCAATGTGGTGCAGGGTGTAATGTGTTTGCTAAGGTAAAAAAGCTGAATGAAAAAATTCTGCATGCAGCAACAACAACCTTGGCCCCAGGTTTACTCTATGGGAGCCAATGTACACAGCTGAGCTTCCGCAGGATGACAAACACCTTTCCATTACAATCTACCAGACCAACTGATACCGTTTTCAATATATATCTACAGATTTCTCTCTCTCTCTCTCTCTCTCTCTCTCTCTCTCTCTCTCTCTCTCTCTCTCTCTCTCTCTCTCTCTCTCTCTCTCTCTCTCTCTCTATATATATATATATATATAGATACACATTATAAATGTATTAAATAAAATGCACAAAATCTAGATGTTAACAGAGGTATGTGCAGGAAAACTTAATCGGAATCATACATAATTATACATAATATATCAATGTCATTGTGTCTGTGCAGCTCACATATATCAGGGATGACTGCACCTTCCGAGAGCAAATACTTCCTGACGGTTACAACATCTACGTCTCTGACAAGCACAACACCCTGGTCAGCCTTGGGGGGCACAGGCAAGGTCAGCCAAGCCGAGAGAGGAACATGCCAGCTCATGCCCAGTTCCTCCCCATGATTAGCGCCTTAGGCCTGGGAACAGAGAGTGGTCTGGAGCCCAGGAACCAGCCAGAGCAAGAATTGGTGGACAACATGGACCCCTTTAGTATGGTCTCCCAGAACATCCACAGCCCTAGTTTCCAGAGGAGATGAGACACATTGGGATGTCCCAGGTAGGGAAATCGCTAAATGATGAACTCCCAGATGAAAGGTCGAGCCCTGCACCGTGGTGGCACTCCTCTTGGTACGTTATGTGCAAACGAGAACTGCAAGGCTGGACACTGTAATATTTGGCCAAATTCTCAGGCGCACAATACCTGCGTGAGATGGACAGCCTCATGCTGCAGAGTGTAAAATAGCACTTGCTGACAGCCAGGAATCCACAGTTCCCTCGTCATACGTTAAGAATGAAGGAGAAGCCGACCAGAAACACCAGCAAATGCAATATGGACGGTACACCATCTATTGGCAACAAAGGACTTGAAATACAAATGACATCACTCCTGATAATACAGGTTTATGCAAAACATAACCCAAATAGGATTTGTTGTGATATTTATTTAAATCTATCTTTGTGGCTGGTACACAGTTATTTTAAAAATGAACGTGTCCCAGCCCATGTGCATTTTTTTTAGTCCTGCCTAACATGTTATATGCATAATATGTTAATACTATATATTAATAATACTACATGTTATATAGGCTTTGTATATTCTTTTTTATTTTACTATCAATGTATAAAGTGTGTATAAATGCATGTACATGCACATAAATGAATGCAAATATGGAACAAAGCTGTACTCAATGCAGCCATAGTTGAAGTTGTGTAACCAAACTTCCTGACCCAGCCTTTAAAAAATGCTTTCGGGTTTTTTCATTCTGGGGTAGGGCTGCGAGCACCCCTTTAAAATGCCCTCCAATTCAGTTTCAATAAGTGGAGGACAGGTGTGTCACATCAATTCTGATGTGACTGGGTAACCCTATCAGCTAATAACGTTGCATGCAAAAGCATGTGTTCAATGGTTTGCATTAGCTCCCTCTCTAGGTCCTTTAACATAATTAAATAGGGGGAAAAAAGCATTCTAGTGGCTTGTATTGTACTGTTTTCCTCTCATGTTTACCACAACCCTACATTTGTTGTCGTTCCTTCAGTCCTTAAAATGCAATGAAGCTATCCATTTTGCATTTGTAATGTCTTGATGTACACATTTTCAAAAGATGTGTAGGACAAACACGGGTGTCGCTCATAACACTAAGTATGGGTCTGCTACTTTTATGTACCAGGGCACGGGTAGTAGACTAAACTAGTGAAGATAAGTCTACTTACCCGTGCCCTGGTACATGAAATTAGCAGAGCCATAATTAGTGTTATGAGTGACAACTGTGTTTGTGCTACGATGACGCCTCTGTGAAAAGGGTCGACGTGTCACCAGCTAGTCGACTGGTAATTACTGTATGTAGTGTCTCGAACTTGCGCATAGTACAGAGAAAATGCCAACTTCATCATGTACATGACACAAAGTAGTTATTTGATTCTGGCTATCGAAGTTACCATCAAGCTAAATGAGTAAATTCCTCTATGCTAAATTAAGTATTACTAGATAAAGGCTATGTTTATTTTCATTGTGAATCATCATGATGAGCTGTGCATCATGAAATAGCATTGTTTAATAAGCAGCTCAATAAATGTTGCATAGGAAGTGATAAGTACGGATTGTATTTGGTTTTCTACTTGGTTAATGACACTCGTTTCTCACTGTTCCTTAACGGTCATTGCTGACATATTTTGTGGGTTTTTTTCAGTCTTTGTAACAATTTCAGAGATGGTCCCATTAGTGACTAACACACTAGCTCTTCTGTGTCGTGGGTAACACCCTTAAGAGAACCTGTTCCAGTGATCAAATGTTCTGTATAAAGTGGAAATGACCAGTAACGCGGACCGGTGCCAAATTCGTGAACACATTCATTGTGGCTCTGGTGGTTCTATTGGTATGGACCCAAGCAGTGTTGCTACTGACTCTTGATATCCTGGTTATGAGAGGTTTTCGCAGTAGTGATGGAGGTGAAGAAAGATAAGAAAGAGGATTGATACTACTGAGCCAGGTCAGCAGAACCACTTCCTCTCAGTCTCCCTGAACCAGGGAGTGGAGGGTGCTGCTCCTGCTGGTCTAGAAGTGAGAGGACAGAGGGTGTTAAGGCCTAGCCTTGTGAGAGCATCCTGATCTTGCGAGTTCACAACTGGTTTCTCCCTGCAGATCAGTCTGGCATCGAACCCGTTGAAAGCCTCTCCCAAAATGTACAAAATGATAGGACCAATCACAATAGAGGGAGCTAGTTTCAGTTCATGGCGAAAAAGGAGCCCCGCTGCCTGCTGAATTTCAAAATTTCAGTGTACTAGGAAGGCTAAGGGTCCAGATGGAATCTCTGCCCGCTTACTGAAAACATTTGCGGAAGAGCTTGTTCCAGCCTGGTGCCCTATCTTTCAGCGATCACTTGACTCCCACATCATCCCGGCCCTATGGAAAAAGACTATTATCACTCTGGTCCCAAAGAAACCTTGTCCCAAGGAGAACAATGATTTTAGACCAGTAGCATTGACATCCATTGTAATGAAATGTTTTGAGAAATATATAGTGTCTCTTTTAAAAATTGAGGTCAACAATAAGTTAGATCCCTGGCAGTTTGCCTATAAACGGGGTAGGAGCACAGACGACGCTATAAGTAGCATCATCCACCTAGTCCTAAAGCACTTGGAGGACCCGAAGGCCTACGCACGTTTACTTTTTATAGATTTTAGTTCGGCCTTTAACACTTCAGCCAGCTATTTTACTTGAGACACTTAAAAATATGGGTGTAAGCTCTTTTATTGTTAAATGGTATTACTCCTTCTTAACTAACAGGACACAATATGTTAAGGTACACAAGGCAGTCTCAGATCCCAAATCCATCAGCACAGGGGCGCCACAGGGTTGTGTGAGCTCCCCTGTCCTTTTTACTATCTACACCAATGAATGTGTGAGTAATCATCCACACAATTACATTGTTAAATTCTCTGATGACACTGCTATCCTTAGCTTATTGTACCGAGACCAAGACACAGCCTCCTACCACTCAGAAATACAGTTTGTAAATTGGTGTGATGCTCACCATCTGGTTGTCAACGTCACTAAAACAGAGGAGATGATATTTGACCCAAGATCAATCTGTGAACCTAATCCTGTACTTATTCATAACACACCAATACATCAGGTTACGTCATATAAGTATCTGGGTGTTTTTATCGATTGTTCCCTTACCTGGCACATTCATGTTGAAAATCTCTGCACCAGGTTGCAACAAAGGATGTACTTTTTAAGAAGGTTAAGACTGTATGGTGTCAATAGCAAACTCCTGCTTTTGTTTTTCCAAATGATTTTAGAGAGTGTGATACGCTACAGCATGCAGACCTGGTATGGAAATCTATCAGTTCAGTTGAAATCCAAGTTGGGGATTTCAACTGTAGTCTGAAAATAACTATGCAGGCATTGTGCCACATTTTACCTAACTAATAAATTCATCCCCAAAGACTAAATCCTAAGGTTGCGTCAGTTCACTCCAACTGTCTGATCAGTACAGCGTTTAAAATTGTAGGTTACCAAGAAAAGTGCTACCTACAGTCACTGTACGAAAAATCTGTGCTCAGGGAGGCACATAAGATTCTGGATGACCCAACCCACATTCTAAATCAGGAACTAGAGTTTTTACCTTCAGGCAGAAGACTTAGAATGCCGAACTGCAGGCTAAAAAGGTATAAAAATTCATTCATCCCAGCTGCCATTAAGATGCTAAACAGTAAGAAATGACTGTGTTACCCACGTTTACCCTTTTACCCCCACTGTGTTGTGCACTTTGCATGTCTGTGTTGTCCATACCTTGTGTATATGTTATGTTATGTATGTTGTAAGTGTGTGACGCAGTGACTGCTGCCCAAGACAAATTTCCCCCTTGGGGGACATTAAAATATATTTTATCTTATCTTTATCTTAAAACAATGGCGGCGCCCGAGGAAAGTGTAGCAAAGTGTAGAAAGTGTAGCAATCAAAGGAGCAATCACAACCATTTATATAACATTGGCTGAATAACAATGTTAAAATATTAACAGCAATGTGCACATAAGGCTTTTCTCAAGAGAATATATTTTCGCTTTACTTCCAACCGGATTCAACAACAGCGAAGATAGCAAGAGTGTCACTTATTTATTTAATGATTGGCTGTTTTTTGAACAACGTAAGGTCGCGCCCATATGTGGAAATCAGTTGCTGCCCAGCCAAGGCCAGATTGTTCATTGCGAAAAGTAAACTTGAATATCTGGAAGGTCTCACAAGGCTAGGTAATGCATGAGCTTAGGGTAGATCAGTGCATCGGTAGCAGTGTTTATGTCTAGTGTAAGCAGAGACTAGAGAGGAGAAGCCAATCGGGGAGAGGGGGTATAGGCCAGGGGTGTCAAACGTACGGCTCGTGGGCCAGAACCGGACCACCAAAGGGTCCAATCTGGCCCACTGGATGACTTTGCAAAGAAAACACAAACCATTTAAAAATCATTCATTTTGATTTTTAAATGGTTTGTAAGGCAGGGGATAACCTTCTTCCTTAATATCTTCCACTTTAGTTGGTGTGATGATGCCAGCATTACTACACAGGAGTGGAAATGTATGGAAAACTAATATAATTTCAAGATCTCGACAAGTTGTTCAAATCATGAAGTAAAATACTATATCATTATATTGTTCAGTTCCAAAATACATGTGACTAAGTAACGTTTTGTGCCTTTCTAGATCCACTGTGATCTGTAAATTGTAATGCACACGTAATGACAGTAAACTGATTGAATGTGGAAAAATTGAAATATTGTTTAAATTGCACTTATTTTTTCTAAGCCATCTCAGGCTGTTGTGAATGTTTTCAAAATGTACTTGTATTTCTTGACACAAATGTATTATTGGACAAAGGTGTTGTTATTAATGGGTTGCAATGGTTTAAAATGAGTTTTACACCCCTGGTTTAGGCAAAAGGAGACATGGAGAGGAAAGGCAGTCTGGCTCTCAAGGAGAGTTACAAAGAAGCTAATGCACAAGTGATCAGATGTGTGTAGCAGTGTGTGGTGGTTGCGTGTCAGGATGAGGTCTAGTTGGTGGCCTGCCTTGTAGGTCGCTGGGGTGCGAAGAAGCTTCAGGTCAAACAAGGGCAGCAATGTGAGGAAGCCATCAGCTTCAGGTCCGTCTAGCAGGATGTTGTTGAAGTCACTAGGACCACATGAGGAGAGCTGTCCTCTGGGGTGGATGACAGCATTGTGTCCACCTTCTCTGGAGGACGATAAATGATCACAATGTACATTTTAGTATTAGCATGGTATTATTCAAATTATATATGTTTGCAGAGTGAGAAGAGAATATAAGAATAGAAAAAACCATAACCCACCTTTTTGCATTGTGCACTCGTGAAGGCCGTATCCCCAAGCGCACATCAAAAGGAAAGTAAGATTCAAAATGCACAAAGGTAAACCACAAATACATGACACATGGGTATTTGTTTTATATATCACACGTTTATTGTAACTTTTTATTAGCATTGTCAAATCACAAGTGAAGTGCACACTTCAAAGTTCAATATTGGTTTCCACTATTGCTCATTTCTTTGGTTATTTCTTAGCATTTGCTTTTTCCATTTTCTTTCTTCCATGTTTGCTGCCACCACACGCTTCCTGGTGGAAGGATTAATAAGGAGAAGCAACCAAAGTGGGCAGATTTAAATAAGAGTGGATTGGTACCAGAAGATACCAACTCAAGGGAAGCATCGAGGCAATCTAATATGTTTTATGGTTAGTTTTTGTGAGTGAAACTAATTGTATAGTTAAAATTTAAGTTTGATTTTCAGAATTCAAGAGATTTTTCCTCTATGAATTGCTTTGTGTAGGAAGGTTTAATGTTTGCATGTTCACTCTGTTGTCCCCCATGATCTGCCCAGGCCTCTAAATGTCTCCCCGTTTTGTCCTCTTGTTGCACCGAACGGATCTGTTTCCTTTGTCGTTGTTGGTTTTCGTTCAGTCTGGTGTAGGTCTTCGGTCAGCGAAAACTAATAGGATTCGACCATATGCATTAGCGGTGAGCATTTACGTGCAATACATAAAATAACAAGCGGTAAAGACAAACCCCGAGGGGACATTAGCCGACAGTCTCAACTCAAACAGTCAGCCTACATATCCATCCCGTCCAGAAGATGGCGGTAATGCCAATACACCAATTTGAGGTCCCCCAAAAAATGAAAGAGAAGAAGACCACCAAGTACTGAAAGTACAAGTATTTCGTTCAGTTACTACATCCACGCTGTAACCCCGTCACTAACGTGTTTAGGAGAGACAAAACAAAAAAACCGTTACGGGACATGGAAAAGATGGCGCTCACATCAGGAGACTCTTTCGACCGCATCTTCCTCTCGGATAACAGGTAGCCTTGGCGGCCGTTGTCAACGCTTCAAGCGATGCCGTCTTTTTATGTTCAGGGATGGGGGTTTAAAAAACTGCTACGTGTTAAATGTGTGTAAAAAACCCGTATCTTGAAGGCATCAGGCGGACGGTTACCGTGAGGGGTTTGACGCGGGGACCCGGCAGGGGATGCAGGAGGGCCGGACGCACGGCGCGTCCCACGGGGCCAGGGTGTCCGCGGAGGTAAGCGGCGAGGATTAAAACCTTCTTTTAATAATCCGTACTCATGCCGACACTTTATCCTTGTTATTGGACACATGCAGTCCGCGCAGTAAAAAAAAAAAGCCCAAAAAAATATCTCGCTATACAAAATTCAGGGCGATAGATGGCGCTGTTCGACAAATGCACCTCATATAAATACGGGCTGCGTCCCATTGGGGTTTCTGAGCTCTCCTTCCTCCGGCTCGTTCACTATTTGGGAGTCCGCCTAGCGCCTAGTATTAAGGAATAGGCCCCTTTTCACAGGAGGAGAAACACAGGTGGTGTAGCTCATCGCAGTCGTCATCATGGGTGCGTTTCATTTTGGTATGGGGGAGTCCACCAGTACAGACACAACGAGTCCAGTCAATATACGCTGAAGTGCTGAGACAGGACATAAGTAAAACCGACCGAATGTTAAAACGACCAGGACCAGGAAGTGACTCGACCCTGCTGCTGAACACATGTGAAAAGGGTCCATAGGGACCGACTGAAGACCGAGGACATGACCGTATTGGTCTGACGTGAGGGCTCAAAATGGACCCAGCTCTTGGTGGAGAGTTGGCTGCTACTTTAAAAAATAAAAGCAAATCTAATGTTTTAATTTCGTATCCGGCTTTTTATATTTTTACATTTGCTTGGTTGAAAAAAGGAATTGCAAAAATAGAAAATATTATTTAACGCTGCCGTAACGTAACTTTTAGTAATTTTTGTAAAATATGCCAAAATCGTCCCCATACTCTTGTCAGGTATCTTGCGCTGGTGTCCGTCCCTGCCACTGTAGGTGGCTAAATAGGAGGGGTTTTTGCTGTGCCCTGTAGCCTTTGACCAATCAGGCCAGCTCTGAGGCTACTAGGCGCAACGGTCCTCGGGGGTAGGTGGTGACATCAAGGAGGCGGTGGAGTTTGTTTGTTGTATACGTTCAATGAATGTATATATTTTTTTCAGGGGTTGCATGCTTCGAAGTATGCATTCGAAGGCCGATTACGTCACAACGCGGCGCGAAGGCTGTCCCAATTCGAAGGCTCCTTCAAATGCGTACTTCAAATGCGTACTTCTTTTCCCTCTTTTTGGAGGATGCACCGCAACTATCCTTCGCGGCCTCGCATATCCCAAAATCCTTTGCGCGCCGCTTTTCAGTGCCGGGAAAGTTACAATGGCGACACCAAGCGGCGATGAATTTATATTTAAATGTAATAAGTATTGGGTTTATATTTAATTACGTTTACTTACTACGACTTATACTTTTACTAATTACTTATATTTTATTACTTTTATTATCCCTGCTTTATTTCCAGACTGTAAAACTGCAAACTCTAGTTAAACGATTGGATTGAATAAAGAGCTACGTTTATGATTATCACTATTATATGTTATACTTCATTATTATCATTATTATGATAATTTTTGATTTATTAGAACCCTTCCGTCTGTTTTTCAACTGACGACAAACTGACAGGCAACGGCTACGTTACTACCAACTGACGACTGGTGACGCGGCTGGTGACGCAACCAGGAAATGCTTCGAAGGCTAGACCGTCTCATTTAACAACGGTTGATGCGGCCTTCGAAGGACCCTCAGAAGTACGCAGCCTTCGAAGGCCGCGAAGGCTGCGTACTTCGAAGCATGCAGCCCCTGAATTGGGACACAGCTTATATCTTGCAAACCAAGGATACACCAGTATCCGACCACAGGAAGTGCTTTGGGGATGACTCCCATCAAGAAAAGGCTGTGATAGGCCCAGATTATCAACAATCAACTTTACCTGTAACGTAGTTAGGGGTTATGAACAGTTTTACAAGTGAGGCTAAGAACAGCAAATCAAAGCATACAATAAAAAAAGTTGGAATTACAATGTAGAAATGTTTGTACACCCTTTATTTTGTGTAGTTTTCACATAATAATTAATTACTTAGAAATTAAATGACTGACATTATATTTCAATACTGAATTTCCCATCTGGGATCAATAAAGTACTGTCTTAATCAACCTTTGTTTTTTGTTTCTGACAGGTCTCCTTCTATTATGGGTTTGCTGTTACATGGAAATGTCTCCTCCAAAATAAAGTGGATGCCAAGTCGAGGTATGAAATTAAAGATCCCTTAAAGCAATCTATAACATGCTTTTCAGCCGGCATAAACTGGTATGCAGGAAGAAAAAGGTTGCTCTATCTATGGTTTTGCACTCCTAAGAGTCATCTTCCTATTACAAATGCTAAGAATACATTTTGTTTGCATGAGTAGTACAAACAGTAATGTGTTCTGTTTTGGTGGTCTGTAGAATTGTAAGCAAATGTGGTTGTAATAACAGTCGAGTAGCATTGTATTCAAATGAGGTGGAAGCACCCAAAGACAAATCTCTGCACTGCTTTGCCTGATCTGTGCATATGCGTTTTCTCAGGAAGCACATGAAGTGTGTTGAAGCCCTTTTAACAATGATCCACGTCTTTCCGTACGATGACCCCCAATCTAAAGGCCTGCTGGAGGACATGCAGAAGATCCGCACAAAGTTTAGACAGGTAAGCAGCCAAGCTTTGTCCATTCTAAATTGATGGACAAAAATATCGTTCCATAAACACAATTATATAGTTAGGAGTACCAATTTTATGAGGATTTTCCGTACTACAGTAACATCCCATATTACGGAAGCCGTGGTTGGTATAATATTTTTGTGCCTGTTTTGTCGTTATAATGACTAAATACTCAGAAAGCACTAGAGTGGATCACCAACACCAAAATTCCCTCCTTTTCAACATGTTATCCACAGGTCTGCTCCGTGATGAGTGTGCCAACAGACTTTAGTGACTACACGCGGGGCTCCAGCCAAATGACCTTCTGAAAGAAGTCCACTGGTCCGAAAGTTCAAAGTGGGATGGTTGCATCTGGCCACCAGCTATATTCTCTCTGAGAAGTGATGGTTTTTGCAGTTTGAGTGCCTAGAGGTTGGAGCTATTTAGCAATGGCTGGTGCCATTTGGAATACAGTTGGATCTGCTTATAATGAAATTGTAAGAGGTTTAACTGTGAAATGTATACACCTTGAGTCAACATGGTTGGCCTGTATTTTCATACAAGTCTGTATTCTATGGATACTTTTTAAGGTTGGGTTTCTCTTCAGTAGGCCATTGTGGTTACAACTATATTTTCTGTGAGGACATTTTGTATTGGTTTTGTTTTAACCTAAGTTTATCGGATTGTTGACAAATATTAATAAAGACAAACATTATCTTAAAACAACTGCTCTTTCAACAAAGGTATTTTGTGGTTAAACCATAACTAAGGTTGATCAAGAACCTGTAACAATTCATTACAACTGTTGTAACCTAATTCATATTGAGGCTCTAAAAATGTCATACCAACATGGAGCAGATGCCTAACTCTGTTCTCTCTCGTTACTCTTGGTCACACTTGGGTTAGTTCTCACTTTAAGGCAACTATGTCCTTGGACACCGGCATGTCGTAAACCATTTTCTGGTTATGGTGTACGCATGCCATGTGGCCTGGCCCTCACAATGAGGTGATGATGGGCTACTGGAAAAGCGCTGGAGTAAGCAGAGTTGCAGTTGTGTGAGGGAAGGCAGCTCTACATGTTTTTTATTGAAAGACTAAGTCCAAAATAACGGCCCGAATAATTAAGGCCAGAATGTCTTTGAATGACTAATCAAATTACTGTTATGGTTTGAGATATTGTGAAATCCTTTTATACATTAAGAGGACAACAGATGCTATACTTTATTATTTTACAAAGCAGCTTTACGTTCGGTATGTCGGTTGAACTTGAGATGACAACTTAAACAACTGCGTAAAATCAGTGTCAACATTGTTTGGCCGTATCAATACAGTTTAGGACGGCACAAGAATGGTGCCTCAAGTGCTTCTAAATTGTCGTAGGCTTCTAGGAAGTGTATAACACTTCATGAATAAGCCAATGGCAGAAGATTGTAGAAACGGGGAGGAATGAAAGCATTTTTGCAGAGAATGTTTAGGAATTTGGAGAGCAGGTGGTGAGTGGTGACATGAAAAGACGATGTGACAAATGCAGCTCGGCTAGCCTTCCCAAGAAGAAAAGGCCCTCTGAACAAAATGGTGGCTTACAATTCCACCCCCCACCCCCCTTTCAGTCACAGTACCGCTTCAACCCCCTACGGGCCTCCAACCCATGCAACCACAGAACAAGCCTTTAAGTCCAGCGAGAAATCACAGGATATAAGTGAATGAGATGTTTTTACACAAAATGTTTTAACACCCACACTTGAACAACGCTGTGATAGGTAGTGATATGGTAAGTATTTGTAACATAGTGATTGGTTTGATCTTTAAAGTAGGATTAATCATGTGTGTAACCCTGCTGACCACAAGTGAGAGTTTGGAGAGGAAGTATGCGTCTCCTCTTTTGGTTTAGATAATAAATGTCTACCTAGTAACGCTCACTATTCACAATGGAGCAAGCTAAGGTCATGGAACAACTTCCAAACCAAGACCTATGCCTCCAGTCAAAACGTAGGAAGTGTTTCGCCTTTCATTGCAGTGGCACAGCATTGATGGATGTAACAAAACCCATTGTTGTGTGGTTAAATATAGAATTTCACTTACAGACCAGGAAGACTTCTGTAAAGCATGATAACGTACTCAATTGGGTAAGCCCGGACTGTGCTTTTGTCAAATTATTAATCGGGGGGGGGGGGGGGGGGGGGAGGATTATACCCACGCCAATAATGACTTGTGAAGATTAGGAAAACTTGGTGTGGTGGTATGGGTTGATTGAAACGAGAGCTTGAGGTCATGCACAGTGTGTCTGTCTGGTTCTAGTTGTGTTGGGGTTGGCAAGGCGTGCGAGAAAGGGTCAGAGTTTTATGCCTCTGCTACACATGGACGCTGCATCAAAGACATTCTTTGCATCACAAATCAATGAGTACTGTTCTCACACACACACACACATTAACGCAACTGAACCCTCTTGTTAATCATTAGCATCCAAATCATGACACGAAAAGTTGTATTGCCTTTATGGTGGTTACATATAATAGCCAGGGAAATACTTGACTTTTTATAGATGAAACGCAGATGTTTATTCACTCTCCTTTGTACCTTTTCCTGCTGACATTGATTGATCACTTATTTTATTTTCTCTTGTTTTATCTAGTGTGTGTGTGTTTGTTTGTTCTTTGAATTTCAATCTTTCTGTGACAGATTCAACCAAAACCCAAGTTTTAGTCACTGGCAGTCATGTTTTTTTAATTTATGCCTCATACCATATCTGATGTTAACATACTGTGACCTATGTGATCAGATGTCAGCTAAATATGAGGTCACACCTATAGTCAGTATTCCATTAAAGAAAAAAGAAGAACCGCCAAGCTTACAGGCCATTTCCTTTAATTTATTTATTGTGCAGTCAACACAAATACAATGTTGTGCCTCTCGATTGCCAATAGGACAACTGGTAGAAATAAGCTGTGTGGAATGATTTGTAAAAAAAAACAAAAAAAAGATGTCTATGGCTTACCAAGCACAACATTACCCTCAAATTCAACTCATTGACAGTTTTAAAACTGGAGGGGAAAAAGCTTTTCTTTATAAATATAACAACGGTTAAAGGGAAGGATTGGCCTCCATGGGCCTATAGCAGGGGACATAAAGTCCCTATTACAGAGACAGCTTAATACTCAACAGAGTTACTGGTAACTAATGTTTCTGATATTGGGCGCCAGTATCCAACTGTGCCCATGCCTCTCTCCATTCATTAAATGCAGTTTCAAATAGAGTAACTAGGCACTCAACTGTCACAAACAATAGCATAAAAAACATTAAAGAGAAATATTGAGTGTTGCATGAGGTATTGTGGATCAAAGCCTTTGTTTCAATTTTCCTTTTTTCATTTTGTAATAGCACGACAATCTTAATTAATATGAACAAAACATAATGACAAAGATCATAGAATCTACCTAAAAACAACAGACAAGATGTCAACATTTTCTATTTGAAATCCAAACCCATCATGATAGGATATTGACATTGTGTGTATAAAAACAAAAAAATTAGCAGCAAAACATAGGAAAAAAGCATTTTTCTTTTTTTTCTTTCATCATCATACATGGTGGGATTTATTTTCCATAGCAGCGGAATACAAGGAGTGCTTTCCTCCCTTTCTCCATCCTAAACACACAATCAGAAACCTAATTCCACTTTACAGTGTGAATACAGGCCTTGCTGTCGAGCCTGTTCCCCCTCTTTTGTCGTTGCTCTTCCCTTCTCCTTTAGGGCAAGGCGCACACAACAGCCCCTGTTTCAGTTTGTGCAAAATAATCTCCATAGTCTACACATAGTCCTTACCATATTCTTAAATGTATTGTGGTTTGAGATAGAAAATTATGACATTTTAATTGGGCAGCAGCTGCACAAATCTATGAATTGTATAAGACCGAGAAGGTGTTAGTTTGTCCTTGTGCATTGTCATCCTTGATTCTTCCAAAATATGTAGTTATATCAAAACAGGCTAACTTATCACAGAGCTCTGTTTCTGCATGAAGGACACACTGTTGGGTCTGTGACTCTGGACACCATAGCTTAACATCTGCTCACATTGATCAATGTGATTCAAAATTAAAAAAAATAAAATAAAAAGTCAGCAGGGCTGACCGAAAGTGCTTGTTTTTTTTTGTTTTTGTTTTTTACAAAAAAATAAACTGGAATGGAAAAGACTAATAACATAAAACAAAATAAACATCATAAAGAAGAAGAATTGGTTGTGGATTGCTTTGCCACACTTAGATGCACATGAATTAAACCATCAAATCACAGACAGCTGAATAACCAAACACACCAACAAAATCTGTAAAAAAAAAAATTATAATTGTAATTGTAAAAATTGTTAAATTAAGCAAGCAATACATCCTTGGCAAGCAATCCACAGAAACCATTAAAACAGAGCATTTCCCAAAAAAACAAACTTGCTTAATTTAAATGACCAGCATGAATTTAGAGGGAAGAGGCATAAAACTGGAGTGGGGATATCTGATAATTGGTCTATCATGACATACAGTAAAGTGACTAAACACACATGCAAAATTATGAATGAAAGTCTATAAAGCAAGAGACAAGAGTCTGAGGGGGGAGCTTAGACAGGACACTAGCACACTAGGTATTAAGCATTTCAGCAATAATTCAAAAATAACAATGAAGTCAGATATTTCTTTTATATCTAAGGATAGACTACATTGGCCCACTTGTTGTCTTTGTACGTTCTTAGTAGGCACGTTGAATCTGCTTTAATTTTAAGATTCCTTGTGCTAACTAAAATGCGGAAGCAGGCAAACACCTTTTCATGTAGCGTGCGCTTCGGCAAATCTCTGTCCCGTCTTTGTTTTTCTGTCTGTTCTGCAGTGCTCATGGCACTTTCTGGCCCCAGACAGTGTGCTGGACTAGAGACAGGATTGCGTCTTTGTGGATGGCGAAAAAAACGTTAAAAAGGCGCCTGTTATTCTCACATTGGGGGGGCCAAATAGACAATGGGCCAAGAGTCGGGTTTGACTACCAATGACAAAAGTTTGAGTACAAGCATGTGGGGCATCCCAGCAGGGGGCCGGGGCATCGTTGGGCCATACAGGTGCGTACTCTGCATTAGGTGAGGCAACCCCCCCCTCCCCCCAGTCCACTGGTTTGTCTACCCAGAAGGACCATCCTTACTTCTCCTCCACTTCTCCATCTCTATTGGACAGTCAGATATTGATGTCTCTGACGTCAGTAGGTGTGCTTGACAGATCCACTTCTTCCTCAGCATGTTTGGTTTCCGTGGAGACAGTGTACTGCTGTGCCTTGCGAAGACTGGATTCAAGGAGGGCCTCGATCTGCTCCTGGCAAGATCTCAGACAGTCCTGCAGAAGAGTCAAGGAGGAAGCAGAGCTGTGAGTCGGGGGTATCATGAATAATTGGAGCAACGGTTGCACAAAATGGATGGCAAACTACATCAAGGTGTTAAATCATTGTGTTTTGTAAACAAAAATACAAAGAGGCCTGTGTTTGTTTACATACAAATGTGTGAGCATGTAGGCAACGTGAAAATGGCCTTGCATGAATAGGGCCTGTGTGACGTACCGGGTCACTTCGGATAATTTGTGAGAGGAAGTTGGTGAGGTTGTGCGCTGACAGAGAGCCGTCTTGACTCTTTAAGTATAAACCCTGCATGGCCGCCACCACGCTGCCCGCAGCCACCATGGACGACGGGCTGGCGATGAAGTTGACATCTGGAGGGGCACCGAAAGGGAGCTGCATTATTTCATATGTCTTATCTATCTGACCCACAGATGAGCTCTGATCAACTGAAGAAGAAAAGGAAATGCGCACAACAATACATACCTGTCGCACACAGCGCCACAAAGGTCTGCGCGTGCTTCCTCAGGATCTGTTTGGTGTTGTGGTGAATGTTCAACTTGGATAGGAAGTGTTCGATGAAGTCGTGAGGCGTAACAGACGCCAGGTCCCACTTCAGCTTGCTGAGAACCACCAATTCCATTTGCTATACAGGGAAGACAAAAACCAATGACTTCTGCTGGGCTGCAACTAATTTAGCAAGGGTGCCTGCAAAAAAAAAGTGGCATGCGCACGTGGGCCGCGTGTGCACACATGTGCACACGTGTATGTGTGTACACTTGTGCACGGGCCCAAATCTGCATTTAGTTTACCGGCCAGTTGAGGTCGCTGTCGCCCCATTTTTTTAATTTATTTTTTTTGTTTAGCTCCTCACCGAGGCCATTCATGAGATGAGGCCTCCCAATATGAAAGTCACAAGCAAGCAGCTATTCAGACAACTGGTGGAGGCTTTCTCTCTCTCTCTCACACACACACACACACACGCACGCACACACACACACACACACACACACACACACACACACACACACACACACACACACACACACACATGGCCATATGGCCTAAAATTGTTATTTAACATTCACGTTTGTTAATTGAATTACCAGTAGTTCTCCAGGCTGGATGGAGTGGTCGGTGTAGATGCAGAGCTTGTCTGCCGTTAAGGGGACCGTCTCCTTCATCTTGGAGGCCAGAAACATACAAGCAGCCCCCAGCAGCTGAAGTCTTGTTTTGCGGGTTGCCTCCACAGATAGATATCTATCCAAAAAGTTCATAGCCAGTGGAAAAACCTCTTCCTCACATTTCTGCTCTTCGCAAACCTGCAAATGCCAAAGGACAAAAAAAACAACATTTTAACATTTTCCATTTTCAACTGTGGCACATTTTGGTCATAAATAAGCCTATATTATAGCCTTACATGTTAACCTGACTTTCAAGTGCAGTAGGCCTGGGCCTAATTTATACAGTTTCAAACAATGTAGGCCTATATCTCCTAGCTCCAGCTTTAGTTGCAAAATGTGAATAAAAGCTGTGCAACACATTAGTCTACACCAGACCATAGCATTGGTGGGGCCTTAGTCTGGTTTGTTCAGTTCATAGATACACAAAGGTGGCGTCAATGCATAGGCCTACCCCTCTTGATTTTCAACTTCGTCATGTTTTCAAAAAATTATTATAAATAAAAAAAAATGTCTACAGATCCCCACTCATCACGATAATAATGTGCAACAAGTATTGTATCGTATCAGTTGATATTGCGTCGAGTGGATCAAAAAAACGAATTTAAAACAATTCATTTGTCAAGTTGTGTCGTTTCACGACCAGCCATGAGACAGACCTCTCCTGGTCTCTGACCCACTAGGCCCACTTTGGAAATTAATGAAAAATATACGCCCTCGTAAAATACCGTTTCAAAGTACATGTAAATGTTCACCGACTGTTCGGGCATCAAATCCGACTATTGAAAACGTCTGCAAGTGGGCTTAATCCAACGTGTGTGTGTGTTTATCTGCCATCTCACAAGAAAAGGTGGTCTTGGGAGAAAACATGGCACACTTCACCACATAATACCACCGGGACGTCGTGAGGTCTGAGGACTACACCGATCGCTAGACTTGGGGACACGTCTTACGAAGCGCCTCGGCTCACTGTCACATCATACATGATCGGGGTTTGCTTTTTATATTAAAATCCTATCTCCACAACAAAGATGGCGCAGAGTACTGGCACGGGCCAGACTGCATACGTGTACATTGCTGTTAATTTGTTTTATCCACCACCACCCCCACCACACACACATACACAAATATGATTTAATCAAGTTTTCTGGTCGATAAAGTGAACGAATAATAGTGAAAATGGTGAAAATCAACGTTAAGCCAGTTCGCCTACAGCCATTAGTGTGTGTCTTCAAAGCGACCACCCAGCGCACCACTTTTTTTTCTTCCTTTTTTTCCTTTCTGTAACAGCGGTGGTTTTTATATGATACAAACCAGCGACACATTCATGCAATTACGCGTAACGTCTACCCCCCAAAAAACAACAACAACACCGACGTTAATGCAAACTTTTAACAACCACCACCCCCCCGCACACACACACCACCACCACCCCCAGTGGGGGTCCGAGGATCACGATCCCCGTCCTGCACCCACACCACCACCGCCGCAGAGGAAGAAGAGGGAGATAGAAATCGGGGAGATAGATAGATAGAAAGGGGGAGATAGAAAAACGTCCATACCTCCAACATCCACGTCGCGACTATCTTCCTCATCTTCGGGACGATCTCCTTCTGCACGCACTTGAAGTAGTTGGGCGACGGCAGATAGTTCTCCTCCGCCTTCAGCATGGTCTGCAAAACGCGGTCGTTGAGCAAGTTGACGTCTTGGTAGGCTCTCCTTATAGTGTCCACCTCGCAACACAGCAGCTGCTGCTCCATGTTGCCTCGCTTTTTTGCAGAGGATGGTGGTTATTACTATTATTATTATTATTGTTATTATTATGACTACTACTACTATTATTATGATGATGATGATGCTGATGATGAGGCCTGCAACCTATTTTAAACCCGGGACCTACGAAGCGGACTCGTCGGGGGGGCTATTTGTCCTTTTTTCTCCTTTTCTTTGTCTTGCGGACGCGGTTCTCGCCTGTTGCTCCTGCGACGTACGTAAGCCCTCTGAAGGCCGCAGCCCTCCAGACAAAACCTCACGTCCAGCTCCGGTGGGAGGGAGGAGAGGAGAGAGGGAGGGAGGAGAGGGAGGGAGGTCGATGACGTACGTTAGGGTGGTTGTTAAGAGGAGGAAGGGTGAGAGAGAGAGAGAGAGAGAGAGAGAGAGAGAGAGAGAGAGAGAGAGGAGGGGGGGGGGGGGAGATCAAAGCAGCGAGCAGCCTCCGAGGGAGCGCGCTAGGAAGGGGCTTCTCTAGACAGAGGAGCGGAGGAGCAGAGGGAGGATAACTCCCTTGTCCCCTCATTCCAACCCCCCCCCCCCCCCCCCCCCCCCCCCCCGCTTATACAAAAAAAAAAAAAAGAGTCCCAAATCCTTGTCCTTCCCCTTCCACAGCCCGTCCCACTGTCTCTCTGTAGCAATAGGTATGGAAATAGGAGGTCCTTAAATCCCGGGTGGCAGATCGGAAGAGTGTGCGTGCGTTTGTGTGTGTGTGTGTGTGTGCGTGGTGGGGGGCAATGGGAGACGCCAGAAGAGGGGGAGGGTGATGTTGAAGGGGGCCCTGGCTAGCCGACATCCAAGCGTCTGAATCAGGATTGGTCTACCCAACTGAAAAGACTTGTAGGGGTTAGAGTTACTAGAGGGCAATGCATAGGCACCCCCCCCCCCCCCCCCCCTCACACACCACACACACACACACACACACACACACACACACACACACACACACACACACACACACACACACACACACACACACCCCCCAACCAGACACACTCACACCCCCCTCAAAGCCCCCCCACTTCTCTTTCTCTCTGTAGACCTCAATGAAAGAAGCTGCTCTCTCACTCCATTTTGGCACTATTGCTGAACATGAGGTGAGCACGTGGGACAATAGACCATCAACTTTTAGACAAAGATGCCTCACTGGTCTGTGCTACAACTTACAGACAGGAGTTATAGGCATCATTCAAAAACCTTTTTAATAGTGTCCTTATTTCGATTTTAGGTCTATATCTCAAATGTCGCCACTTTTATTATTCTGTCATTGTAAAAATAGAAAGTGAATAACTGTTAATAACACACACACACACACACACACACACACACATGCACACACAGGAGGAATTACTGCTAGGCAGTTGGTGGCTCGTGTAAGGAAAAGTTTAGTGTGCAGTTGTTAGTGATAACTTTATCAAAGTCCGTTGATCTCACATATATTATTTAAGTAAGCCAAATTGTTCCTGCTTTAGAGTGGTGTAAAATACAAGCTAAAGAAATTAGCTTCCAATGAAAAAGAACAAGCCCACAAATTATAGTAATTTAATCTAATATTTGTTCACACTGGCTCCAAGTGTTTTAATTGAAACTAAACTACAACTTCTTCAACTTGTAGTCCTATACATTTGATTCTTGTTGAGAATTAATTGTAGATTTCCACATTCTTGGAATTCCTCCCTTTGCTGTTGGACAGACTACCGTAAAGTCTGGAGAGTCCTGTGCTCTTGGCAGAACCATTCATATCAAGCATCAGGTTTCAATACTTGAAATAACAAGTTTTTAAACATCTTAGGCATTGAAAATTGTGTTCAACATTAGTTTGTCAACACTTGTCAACACGTTATCACACTTTTGTAGTTTTTTATCAACTGGTGTATCACATAGTCAAATGTTTCATGTCAAAAAACTCCATTATATGATTCCTGTCCTTGTTATATTCTAGACTTATAACTATAAAAACAATCAGCAATACAATCAAATAATAAACCAAACAGGTACTCAAATCTCTTTATATTAGGCCTGTATCTGAACATGACACTATATCCTTCTTTGAAATAAAATAGAATATCACAACATGGTTATTTTTAATGAACACGTTTTACTTTGAATGCCTTTTTATTCACAAGGCTCATGCTCACAACAATGGTTTGTTGCAGGAAACAGAGTTGTTGAGAGGGGAACATGTGACTTTTAAAGTGGGCATTTTATACAAACATTGTGGTAATTGGGCAAGTGGAAGGACGTGGGACCAAAGCAAAGGAAGCATTTAAAGGGCTAGTAGAAGCTTGACACAAAGGAATACCCTCCAGATTCGCTGAATGCTATTCAAAACATTGAGACATCATTATTTAATGTCGACATGTCTATCCATCACCTTATCTGTTTCTCCAGCCTTTATTTTGGTTAGGCCCAATGCACATACATTTATTAAAGAAACACAATTGATTTCTTCTTGATGCAAATCATACAGTATCAATATTATATTATATATAGTATCAATATTATATATCAAAAACTATTTCATGAATCCACATTCTGTTAATTGGTCACAATACCTTCCAATCAAAAAATGACCTCCCAATTAAATGATAACTTACTAGAGACACATGACATTTTGCTGAATTGATCCTCCATTATGTTGAATTGATACATTCCCTTATACAGTAATTGGCCTGGAAAGAAACTGCTGTTTCATTCCACAGGTCCTTCTTCACTGTGCTTTGCTGTGCTACTCTTGGAGTTGGCCACAACACTTTATTTGACAACACAATATAGATACACAGCTTATGCTACAATACAACAAAAGAAGAATTGAAGGTCCCACTACCAAGAAATATCTATTCCTTTTTTAAAACATTTTTGTGCAAGTAATCCTTTTGTGCACCATATCTGAGTCCTCCGTCTCTGTAGCTCTGTCTGGGCTTTGGTAGTTTTTGCAAAAAATGCAAAAAATGTAGCAAAAGCACATTCAGTGCTTCAGCCTAATCAGAAAAAAGGCCTCATTTGTCACCACTGACCGACTCCTGCCATAGTTCCCCCCACCTGTCACACCAAAATTACACCGCTAAGTTTAACATTACATTCATTACACAAAAAACAAATGTAAAAGTAGCACATACAGCTAACTCCCGAATGGGCTCCTTGTACTCAGTAGGTAGGCCTACTTCTGTTAAAAACTAGCGGTGCACCCGCAGTTCCAAGAAATACGACCACTGCTGTGTCCCCCAGTGTTCAGCATGGGCTAGGTTTCGTGTCAGGGGCCTGCATCACCCTGTCGGGGTTTATTTCGCAAAATAACCACTGCTGTTTATTATCCTGATTATTACATGACTACTTACTACAGAAATCAATCATTTGTAACAACACAAAATATAACAACAAAAAATAATTATATTGATTAAAAAATGACTTTACTGCTTCCGCAAAAAAATTCTATGGTTGGAGAACTGCGTCCATAGCAATGGCCTGTTATTTATAGCAACAGTCTGCCGTAATTGACCAATCAGAATCGAGTATTCAACAAAGCCGCGTAATAACGGAGTTTAAAACACAGGCTGTTCTGATAATACATCCATGGGGATAAACAAGGTTACCATCGATTAACTTGTGTGTTTAATTATTATACAGTTACACCTACTGATTGAATAGTGTGATGACCCCCTTAAATATATTAAGAATTTTACAAGAGTCTAAGTAAAATAATTGTTTAAGTTGAATATGTTTTATATATTATTTCTGCATTTAAGAAGGTGCTATGAAGAGACCAGTTGTGTTGAGTGCCTCCGACGAGACGTAGACGAGCTAAAAATAGATCTCTGACAATAAAAACTATGACAAAATGTATTTTTTGTTTTCGTTGACGAGACGAGACAGGACTAAATGTTAATGGGTGGGGCTATTGGACCGTATGCGGTATGAGATCGGAGTGCCAATGGATTGGTAAACACCAGTAACGTAATCGGCGCCAGGATGTTTCGCTAGCCTGCAAAACACAAAACAGTGGCTCCACTCAGATCCGGACTGTCTCGAGAAAGTTTTGTTTGCTGTTTGACAAGCAGGTAGGAGGCTTGGTTATATGTGAGTGTAGCTGTGCTGTAAGTAAACAGTCTGAACTCAGCTGAGTTTTCTCTGACATAGCTGAAAATCCAGTTTTAATCACCGACTCTGAGAGGACATGAGTTTAAATCTCAAGACTAAATGTTGCAGATTTAGAAATAATTCAGGCTGAAAAAAAGTTATTTTTCTTGCTTCTTAACAGTGATATCGATAAGTCAGAGTTCACAGTGAACCTGGGTACAAATAGCTGTCTAGCTATTTGTTGTATTTCTCGGTGAAGACTGATATGAGGGACAGGTTACAGGGAGAGCATCTGGCCACTTGCATATGTGTGAGCATCAATGGGCCCCACACCACTACATTTGTGGCATTTCAATGTTTTATATTAATTTCTTCAGATAAATGTCAAAAAATAAAAAATAAATAAATTAAGACACAAAAGGCAAAACATGAATAATCCTATCCATAATGATTCTAAGGTAATTCTATTAATTTTAAGCTATTCTGATGCTTGTGAATACGGGCTGGCGTCGCATGCTCGTGGACGTACAACAGCACCGCTGCTGAAAAAAATTCTAGGGGAAACACTGAGGGTATTATAAAACCACATTGCCATTTATAAAGTGTTTATTTCTACCACCGCTAGTGTGATTTGTGAGAAAGACGCATGTCATTGTTTTTTTGGGGAACCACTGGAGAAAAAAAAACAATACAAAAAATAAAGTAAAAAAGTTTATTCGATTATGTGTCAATACTTTTTTAGATGCCATAGACAAAACGGAGCTCTTAAATAATGGTGGTAACGGGACATGGTAGAACTGACAATATGACAGTTTTACTTTCATATTGTGAGTTTTATATCGAGCTCATTTTATACCAAATAGAGGTTAAGTTTACTGGTGGTTTGTTATTTTGTGAAGATCGTTCACTGTGACTTTTGATAGCAAAATATTGCCTCTGCAATTTTAACCACTGCTAGCGAGGTCTAGCAGAAATGAGTAGTAGTATATGAGTAGTATTATCAGAATGCAGAAGTAGTTGTGCAAGTAACTTTAAATGTAAGTCAATTAAGTTATTTATCATTTATTTTAGCAGTGCAAAAAAATGTAATGTGATTCAAAACATAACAGCACAATATTAAACAATCTACTGTCTTCTATTTGACAGAATGTCTTGTTCACCCATGTATGCATCTTTCTGTGCATGCCTGCAAAAAAGGTCATACGCCTATGTGACAAAAATGGCCTTAATTATCACATAATCAGGATAATTAGGGTTGTTGTATGTACTGTTGGTATTGATTCCCCATCGGTGCAGTCATTAGTAAGGGCATTAGGGCACCAAAAGATTCTGATAAATAGGTCAACATAACCCTTATGCGGTTTAAGAGAGATTACTATTTAGTCATTTAGATTACAGCTAATAGTTTATGATGTAGTGAACAGGCTAGCTTAATTCATCCTCTACAGGGCAGGTAAATTGTTCCTGACTCTTTTAAACACATTCATGCTCCTAATTTTTCATTGTTCATAATATAATCAAGATAATAATCTCAACAATAAACAAATATATTATTCAAACTAAAGAAATTCAGCAGCAGATGGTCTGCTTATTGATTACTTGTATTCTTGACTCTATTGTGCTGCTGGTTACCATTGTAATCCTTCATTTTTGTCCCTGTCCTTACTTTTATTTCAGACTACCTCTTATGGTTTCTTGATTGTTCCTCAGTTGTTTTTGGTAATCATTCTTGCACTGGCAGATAGGCTTTGTGTGACTGGCTAAGGGAGTTGCCGGCTACCAAGGTACAAGGATCCCAGAACAACAGCCATAGCAAAACTTTACTAGGACACAAGTGCCTAAAATTGTGTCCTAGCAAAGGTGTGATTGTGTGAGTCTATCACAGACACAAGTGGACTTTTTTTTTTTTTTTTAAGTTTCTGGTGTTCAGATGGGTTATTATTCACTTAAGTCAACCTTACATGATCTAAAATGATATTTAATCTCACACAGCCACACATGCATACAAGCATTCATATATGAGGTATTCCCTCTTGCCTTCACAGGGCATTTTCCCTGTCCATCTTTTCCACGGCAATATGTAATTACACAGAAATGAGAAAGGGACTACTCTCTTAAAGTGAGATAGTTATAGTTTTTACTTGTGTTTGATTTCTTCAATTATTTCTCAGAACTCAGAATGCATCTCCTGTGTTGAATCAAATAAAAGGATATATTTGCTCATCACCTATGCTAATTGTGTTTTGATCAGAGTGTGATGTTATTGATGAAGATGTCAGAATCTATACCTTGCTAAATCAGCTATCCAATCAGAAGCTGTTGAATGTGCTTTTATACAAACAATTGGGGTATTACATGAAGTCTGGTGCAATATGGCATACTTTTTGGACTGGCATATGTGTGGACTAATGAGGCGTGAGGTCAGGGGTCCCACACAGAGCGAACAAACCAGAGACATGTGGGCCAGGCTGGGAGCTCCCTGTCAAACCAATGTCCATCTCCTCATTCACCTGCTAATAGGATCAAAGCTGGGAAGGTCATGGCTGGGAGAGCCAGCGGGGCATGAACTAATGCCCAACGCGCGCCACCATCACCCATCTGCCCCATATGAGCCACCAATGACCATCCCCTGGGAACTACTATTACTCATTGGGGTGTGTGTGTGTCTGTGTGTGTGTGTAATCCACAGGCCAGGAGGCTTGTGGACAATGGACCAGAGGTTTGTTCGCTCTCAAATTTCAAGGTGACACATCCACATGGATTATCCCCCTTATAACGCCTAATCTCATGGCTGAGGAGGTGGGCTTGTAGAGGGGAAGGCCTTAGGCCTTAGTGGCGGGCTTGACGACTTCAGAGATGGGTTTTGAGGACCAAAGCTGTGTTTAATCATCACATTTTTTGTTGCGTTTTTGAGCTGCTCAAGCATGCAGGATTACGTAAGGATTATGTACAGGATTGCGTCAAATCACACTGTAGAACCAGGAAAATGTAGAAGTTGATGACCAAAAATATAGTTTATAACATAAAAATATAATGTGAGCAAAAGGAAGACTTCTCAGTGCAGCCCAAAAAGTAGACACATGGTGGGGTGGCAACTAATGTACTCTATTGTAGTACTAGAGTACATTAGGACTCTAGTGTAAATACTCAGGACTTAACAAGCAAAACTGTTTAAGTAAATTAAATTGTTGTTTCCTGATATCCAATATAATGTGAGTAGATAAAAGGGTAGCTGTATATACATTGATTGTAAAGCTGAAGGGATTGTAAAGGCTGAAGGGAATCATGCATCAAGGCTTGACTAAAAAAAGCTTTCCAAAGATATTGGATGCCATGTTTGATAATAACATTGAGAACCTTTCCTCCAGATATAGCAACATAACCGACGGCTGGGATGCTTGACATTAGTATGACGCAGGCCAGCTTGGCCCAATCTGGGTATATGTCCCCCAAGCTCTTCACATGTGGTCGAGAACTGCAGGTGGACTGCAATCATAGGGGTTGTGGACTATGTTTTTAATTTGTCAGAATATTTGTAACAAAAAATCTGGTATTTAGCTGCTGATGGAAACTCTGGTTTATACAGGCATTCACTAGAGCATGCCTGTAGATGATTGCCAGAGAACCTGATTGGAGATTGGAGTCTCAGTCATCAGGAGGAGGTTTTTTCCATGGCGAAAGCCACCAGTCTCCCTCATCGGCCCTGGGATCAACCTGCTTGCTGACTCTACTGCTCCATCTAATCAAATCTACTCCTTGTCCATTGCAGATATTGAGACAGAGGCCATGGACGAGTATATTCAGGAAGCTCTGAAACTAGCCTTGTGAGACAATCCTGGTCTCGCAAGTTCACATTCTGTTTCTCTCTGCAGATCAGGATGGTCTCACGAGCCTGCTGGATATTCCACAATTCTTACCACGAGCCCGTTGAAAGTCTCTCCAAAAAAAAATATGAGAGGACCAATTAGCGCTTGGGGGAGGGAGCTTTTGTTCATGACAAAGCAAGGAGCGCCGCAGTGTGCAGAATTTAAAAAAATCAATATAAGTTGTATGAATTCTCCTTGCAACTACAGATTGTGACCCTTCCTCTCTTCAATTAATAGTTGTTGTTAGTTAGTATTTCCCTTGCCACTGTAGACAAGACGTTTAATACTGCAGCAATGTCAATCTCCTGACTTCTTTGTGTAGATTCCTTTAGTTGTCTTGCATTCTGGCAGGCATGCCCACTTCCCCCCAAAGTGTATTGCAAATGAACACACAGTCCCCTCACCTTTGTTTTGTTAATATCAGACCTACAATCCTTTGCTGTTACTGTACACTCATGTACACCCATTGTTTCTCTGAAGACAAGAAATACATTTTCATCACTGGTGGTCTGTATCTGTACATCGATTACAAGGGCTTAAATTACCACCAAGTACTGGTATCCGCTCCCTCTGGTGCCTACAGCCATCTAACAGCTCCAGAAGTCCCGTCTCTTCACTAAGTTGGACCTTTGCAAGTTTGCAGTGCCTACATCCTAATTTGTATCTGTAAGGGGAATAAGTGGGAAACAGCCTTTAGCACCACTCACAGCCAGATAAATACCTAGTGATACCATATCGTGGGTTCGCTAAGTCTTATTGGTTATGCTCGTGCGCCAGGTGGAGGTTTACAACAATGATATTCTGAGCCACTCACCACCAGAGAACCACCTTAGAGGACTGCATATCAAAATATGTGTGTAAGAATGCAGCCAACGTGAAGAGCACAAATGTAATGAAATCTTAACAAAAGTAGCATTGGTTGGAATACAATTTTTTTTAAAAGCCAGCGACAAGTCGAAGTCTGAGTGTGTCCCATTTTGTAGTGTTTCTTTTACCATCACTACATCAAGGAGTGCCTCCGGACTGAGTCCGAGGGCGTGGTTAAGACAAGTGGTACATAGCCTTGGAATACACCTACAATTCACTCTGTCACTCTTCTCAGCTACGGAGTATGCCTACGAAGCATGTCATTACACCTATACAATTGGACTCTATCCATATAAACCCCACGGTTCTGAAGAAGGCAGAAAAATTCACCCAGATTACACATCATCCACATCAGATTACATCAATGCCTGGACACAGACAGATTAGGATGTTCATTGCCCCAATCGAAGTGATTTGAAGAACAGACAGGTCGACAGATATGGGCAATCAATTTTTAATTATCAATATCTGGCCTGATATATATAATTAGCATGATAGCATTGATGAAGTGTGCAGCGAAAGAGGCCAGTTATAAAATACTTATTAACCCAAAAACCCTGTGGGCATGATTTAAACACCATATGCTGGACATATTGATTGTCACACATCTATCAATTTAATCATTGCATTTACATTTGGAACTGCTCGCACACAAACACACACACACACACACACACACACACACACACACACACACACACACACTTATATTTATATATATCTATATAGATGCACACATGTCAATATCAATATGTACATTACAACTGCACCAATATCAGTGTCAGTCCCATATGGCATTGGAAGGCTGGGACACTGGCAAATAGGATTAGGCCAATCCTTTAGAATAATAACAAACACAATAGCCTATGATTATGTTTTCAGATTAAGAGGATGAATTTGAGTTGTGCCCATTTTACCAGTTCTAAGGCACACGGCGCCTTGCCTACACTTCTACCGATTCCTCTAAAATGAATCCAGCATTTAGGACATTTGAGGCTTCTAATGTCATGGAGTGGAAAAGTTAAAGGACTGAACAAGGCCGGGTTGTCCACTAATCATGAAAATTAAAATGTCGTCAAATTTGACTAATATAAAGAATGCTGACAAGTGGACTACGTTTGTTACTGACACAATGACAAAGAAAGCCATTGATTATTTCCAACAAAGATAATTAAATAATGAAATGAAAAATTATCACATTCTATTGGTGTCCGGTGTATTGCAGTTGGAAGTGTATATCCAGTTGGGAGTGATGCAACTAAATCAATTCAGCTCTGAAGTTGAGCGGGCCCACTACCCCTCCCAATCTGCATTAGGCCTGATCTGGCCTGGGTGCAGCTGCTGCTGGGTTATGTAACATGGGGGGCTCCATATGTCCTGCTTGACTAATTACACCACACAATAGGAGGAGGTGATGCACCATCCTCAAAAGAATAGGAATGAGGAGAAGGAGGGGAAGGAATCGTGAAGAACACAATGAGGTTACATTAAAAAAATGATGACAGGTTCAGTAATTGTGAATTAATGAGAGGATAAAGCAGGATAGGACGGAATCACAAATGAGATGAAAATGTGGAAGCAAAACACGAGAAGAAGACAAATAAGCAATTTGGTCGCTAAGAGGACATGAAGGACATGCTGTCCAACTTAGTGAGAAAAGTCTCCCATTTTCCCAAATGAAATGTGATCAGCCATGCCGCACCCCCCAATCCTAGTGTTAATTCATTTAAAATTAGTTTTGATGACTTCAACTCTGACCTACTTGGAACAACATTATACTAACACCCCAACATACATTTGATAGTTAAGTTTGGTTAAGTTCAGACAGGTTACAGTTACACTAGATCAAAGGTTCTACATTTCCCATGAAGTTTATACTTCATACTGCTCTCTACATAACCTCAATTCAATTACTTAATATTTAGCTACATTAATGATATGCTAAATCATAACTTACAGTGGACTAAATTATGTTCCTGAATCAATTCAAAGATAGCCCTGAGTTGTCCATGCCAATTTATTTTTGAGTCAAAGTATTTGATTCTAAAGTAATTTCTTCCAAAAACATTTAGATGTCCTCATAATTCTCTAAACCACTGGTAACACACCAATGTAATACACAAGTTAAATTCAAGACCAGCGAAAACAATTATTTTAATTTAGGTTAGATTTATCTCCATTGATAAGTACAAGTACAATACAACAACATACATCCAACCACCAGATACTGAAAAGTAGCACAACATGCAGGGAGATGTGCATATACAGGTACATATATTTAGTGAAAAAGGATGGATGGGTACAGTAAGTGAGTAAGTGACTATGACATGATATACAAGCTGTGAGTTGTTGAGGACAGTGTAGGGGCTGTATGAAAGGCAGCAAAGTGAGTGTAAGATTGTACATTGCTGCCTAAATTAATGAGCAAATCATCAAGTTGAATGCTCATACAAGATGGATAAAGGGGCTGCTGATAGATGATCAACTGGATATGGCCATTGCTTTCTTTGCATCTGTTTTTCTTGTTCTCTGAATCAACTCTTGCTTTTTATTTAGTTTGTGTGAATAAACTATGAACCTTAAAGTGATGGACAACAGAAATCCATAATTTACTTATTTATGTTTATTATGTTAATAATGGTTATCAAGGTGTGCATTAATCATCAATAAATGATGTTCCACCAATTCCAATGCAATTAGGGCTGCACGATTATGGCATAAATTATGATTGCGTTTATTTTGCCTGATATTTTGATTATGATTATTCATTGCGATTAACAGATGATCGATTAAATTAATATTCTGTGGTGCCTACTGTATTTCAAAAATAATAATAAAGCAATTGCTGAGTTGTAACGGTTTAAATTTGATTTTAATGTAACAGGCGTATCTGATTTCTTAACATTTTTATACATTCTTGTTTTTATACATCCTTTTTATTTTTTAAATAAATGAATTGTGACCTTTTTATTTTTTAAATAAATGAATTGTGACCTTTCATGATGAGTTAATTGCAGAGGCCAAAATTGCAATCTCACATAATTTCAGTCTATCAATTTCCTTCCAGTCCTTCAAGCTGATTTACTGGGTGGAGTCTATTACCCTCCTGGCTACATAGCCAAGTGGGTGACCTACTACTGCACTCATGTGGTAGAGACAGCCGAGTTTATTTGCTAATATACTTTTTTATTCTTTTTACATTTTCTTGACAAGATATTCAGTAGGTGTTTCAAGTATTTCATCTGAATAACATTGCTCTGTTGTGAACTGAAACTCATAGCCCAGTGATTAACAGCTAGCATTGGTTTTTGATGGATACACATATCAAGGCTCTACCCTAGCCACTGCCACGTCCCATCCCAACCTAAGGTTTTACACTATAAGGCCTTTAAAGCAGAACCAAACCAACAACACTTGTAGTTTGGTTTGTATCGTAGATGACTCCCTCTCTAGGTTAAACACATGCTTTTGCATGCATAATTTCTTATTGGCTGATATGGTTGCCTAGTATCTGCTAGGCAACCATTGTTGAGGCGATACATCTGCCCTTAAAGGCGGTCAGGTCAGGGAGTTTGGTTCTCCTTTAAACTTGTATCTGTGTGCACCTATGTTGGTGTGTTTGAAGGGAAGAATAGGTCATCAGTGGTGTCATTGCTGTGATCCAATTAATGGCAGCTGTGGGATGGCAAGCCACAGAGGTGGAGCATGAATTAAAGAGATGGCTAAAGACAATTCTAATTGTAAATCCATGGGTTCCTGGCCAACGAAGAACTACAAGCATGTGCCCTTACAGCTACACATACACTGTCCATACATGAAAATTAAATAAGTAATTACCTTTTACAAGATTTTAATAGAAGGGTCAGCTTGACTACTGGTTCCCACCTGGCCGTTCAAATGCAGGAATACATTTTTCACCACTACTGGAGGAATTGGTGAGTGTGGCGTCTGTAACAGCAACGCCCCATTCGCAAATTGACATATTTTTATTGTTGCTGTGATTGACAGAGTCGTAGATAACGTATCGGTACAGCACATATCTCTACACATTTGGAAAGAACACGTGCAGGTTGCTCTGTGTGAACACCCGTGTTTACAAAAGCAGAACAATCGGCACTATCGGCTGCTGATCTCCACAACTCGCCTGTGTAGTAGTCTTTATGAATGAAATTCCTTTCTATGCAAGCTGGCTTTTCATTTGGTTCAAGCACGGGAAAAAAACCTTCACAATAGACCTACATAGGCGCCACTTTTTAAATGTGGTGGAAGTCTAGACAGAACATCTGCATTAACATGTCCCTCACTGGTCTATACTTTAGGCCATACAGGTCTTCATGCTGGGCAATCCGGGCAATATTAATTAATATGTCTTTAATTTATTGCACTTCCAAGGTATTTGTTTTGTTTACAGCAACTTGAGTTTATAAAATAAGACAGGACCTCACCAACATGAGGATCATGACCAAATAATGCTTTATGATTTAATGAGCAAGGACTTAGAAGAGAACAATAGAACATTCATTTTAAGATCTGCATTAAGGTGTGTGGGATGATGAAGACAGCTCAGATTTTTCTGAGCTGTATGAGCTGAATGATGTAATATAAACGTTTATCAGGTTGGCCAGACCCTCTCTCTCTCTCCCTCTCTCTCTCTCTCTCTCTCTCTCTCTCTCTCTCTCTCTCTCTCTCTCTCTCTCTCTCTCTCTCTCTCTCTCTCTCACACACACACACACACACACACACACACACACACACACACACACACACACACACACATAAAACTGTATGTATGTATGTCTGTATGTCTCAGTCAAGGACTTTTTGTAGTTGTTGGTATCTCTCAAATAGATAAGTATAGCTATATATGAGTATGTATAGATATATATGAGTAAGTATATATGAACTGGTTGTAATTATGCCTGATATAGTTAACATTTATTCTTGTAAAAAAAATTACAAATCTTGGACCATAATCATTTTGTTATGCTATGCGACTGCTTGACATTTTTGGAACATTTCCCAATATATCTATATACGTTATTTGTATTATATAGTGCCACCCAATGCATGACAGCTGCAAAGGAAATGAACCAATTGTGGTTTTGTTGGGGAGGGGTGGGCAAGGGTAAGCAGTAAGCGAGATGGAATGCTTTTGGAAGAGAGGGGGGTGCATTTCAAGAGACAGAGGAGTGTGGAGGAGAAAGGGAGGGATGGAGGACTTAACGATATGGGGGGGCAGCGAAGAAAAAATAAAATAAAAGAAAGAGTAGGGGGATAAAAGTTGAGAGAAAGAAGTCAAAGCCCTCCGTGACTGTCCAGTGGTGAAAAAGGGCAGAAACAAGAGTGAATGGCCAGTGAGAAGGGAGGATTAGGGCCTCAATACAAGCCGTCTCCCCAGAGGTCAGGGGAGCAAGAGGATGGGCTCCCTCCACACTGCCACAGCAATGAACAGATGAAAAAGACTGTGTGGCCCAACCACACCTCGAAACTCCTGTTGAATGAATGCAGTTCAAGTGCAGGCACCCCACTCCCCATGGAGCCTCTTGCACACACGCACACACACACACACACACACACACACACACACACACACACACAAACCGTGCCTGCAGTGTCCAGTCATCACTTTCAATTGCTGACATAGATTGTTGTCGTGGGCCTATAGAGAACCTGCATGAGTAATAGGTTCCTGCTCATGGATCCAGTTCCAGCCACAGACCCTGGTGGCGGGGACAAATGATAAAAAAACCAACAACCCGAAGTTGTTTACCATTATATACTTAGTATTTCTATAATATCACTACCCATTATATCAGTAACCACTTTAAAGCTAGTGTTGTTATAGTAAAGCAGTATTACACGAGATGGTGTGGTTACTGTCATTATTGGCATGCCAGTGATGCGGTTAGGAACAAGGTGATTGAGTTCCGCAAGCAAGCGTCACTCAAGTGTAATATTGTGATTATACCACGGTTACCAACAAAATAAAATATTTAATCAAAATGTAGTCATATTGTGGGACAATTTGCTCTCAAAATAAATAACTTTTTTTCTTATTTGTATGCCATGGAAACTGAGATACAACTTCCAAAGGAACTAAATAATACCCTGGTAAAATGTCTGTAGACTTCTATGCAACACAAACAGTAGTTTGCTACTCCAGCTAGTAGGGTGGACGCTTTCAAGTCTCTGTTATAGAGTCAGCCAGCCAACTTAAGCTAATGCTTTCTAGAGATTGTGGGATTTCCCAATCTCAATAAATACCACACATATAAACACAAAACGTGCTGCTAGCTCAATCTTGTTGTGACTAAAGCCCCTTTCACACACGCACTGCAACCCTGAACTTATCTAGACATTACCGGGAGGAGCTGTATGTGAGAACGAAAATGTCCCAATCAGTTGGACCGGATTTTCCCTGCCAGCTCCCGAGTACAAAGTCTGTGTAATGTCCGATTGAGCCCATGTGTGAATAGAGTGGGTCATTGTCACAGAAACAGTCATCATTACGGATAAGTCGTTCTCTTCCATCATCTTCGAAGTGCTGTTATGAAAACACTGCAATTTCCGCTTTTTGCGTCATTTCCTGCCTCCTGCACACTCTACCCAGGCGCCACCCCTTGCCTAAACCAAACAGAGTATTTCCAGTGTATGTGAGAATGCGTCTGACACGGACAATCTCCAGTTGTGTGCTACCTGTGTGAAAGTGCAACTCCGGACAATGTCCAGACCTGATTCTCTGGCCATTGTCTGGAGTTCATGTGTGAAAACGGCTTAAGATTTTTGCTGATTTTTTTTTTTTTTCTACGTCCGCAAATTACTAATGGATTTTAAGCTAGTAGTGCTGTGTTATGGGTCGAATCAATGGCAGAGTAATATTCATAGCATGGCTAGGTGTGCTGTTATGCTCATTTGATCACATTCTTTGGTTGCTTAGTCGGAACTACCTGTGGTATAATTGTGGGTGACAAAAGGCAGTAGTGAGAGAAAACCTTGGAGATGGATACTTGTTGTCCATATTTTAATGGCATTAAAGGCTCGCTTCAAAGACAAGATCTGGATTTTGTGAGCATGGTTAAGAAGGAAATATTGGGAAATACAGGGTTGAATGCAGGATTGAGACTAGGGAGTAAATGACAGTGTTTTGTATGTTGTCTTACTACTTCAAAGATCTTGAGTAATTAGTTGAAAGGCATTCATTTTGTCATGTTTTGTGGATGTGTATGTTTTATATGTTTACTTTGATTGTTTTGCAATTTGATTACTACTCTTTGCAGAATAATATTGTTAACTATAACTATAGTATTCCTTTCACAGTATTTCAACCATGCCACACCTATTTCACACAAGCAATCATGCACTAACAAGAACATTGTATGAGCACAATGTGGATTATGGGACTTGCGGGGGAGTAAATATTGCAAGTATGTGTCACGTCACATTGCAAAACAATGTGTCAGTTAGTTAACAAAGTAAGTTTAGCATGCCATTCACACCCAGATATTTTACCCATTTGTTTAGGCCAAAGCAAGACAAAGTAGGATTTAGACTCAGCCACACACTGTACAAATTTAAGGGAAGGGGTTAGGGCAAAAATAACTAACTCATGTTCAGGGTATACAGTGACAGTGCTTAATTTGCCCAGGGTCTTCTGCGTGTTTATTAGTCTTGTGCAAAATGAATCTCCAAGGTTTAATTTATTCTTGCAGCAGGTAGAGCAGTCCAGTTAGCTACACTGTTTTGATGGTTTTCTCCCCCCTTCTCATTCTTCTTTGCTTTTGCTTTGAAGTGTATTGCTGCCCTCCATTGTTCAGTAATAATAGCTAACTTTAACAGGAGGATATGCCTATATCCAATAGTTTCATCACCCACAGTCAATTGAAGAAGGCATATACAGTATATACAACTATACACACTTTTCCAGTGTCCATTTCCCATGATGTGTTGCATACCCTAGATGCTACCCTAATCGTAATCAGACCAATCTCTTACCTTAAGTTAACAATATCTTACCTTATATCTAAACTTAACCACCTAACAATTCCAGTGGTCGATCACCGATATCATTACATCATTGAGGGTCCCGTAGTTTGTTTTTGATTGGTTTGTGTGTATATATATATATCTATCTATATATATATAGATATATATATATATATATATACTGTATATATATATATGTGTGTGTGTGTGTGTGTGTGTGTGTGTGTGTGCGTGTGTGTGTGTGTGTATATATATATATATATATATATATATATATATATATATATGTGTGTGTGTGTGTGTGTGCGTGTGTGTGTGTGTGTTTGTAGCACAAAGTTTTCAATAGGGTTTTGCTGGCTTTCTTCCTCATAAAAAGGACCAAGGCATAGAGGAAAAAAAGAAAGCAAGGTAGTTAGATAGAGAGAGGGGGAGACCCCCTCTTTGAGGCATTCCAGTATGGCTTGTGTTATTTGTCCATGGGCATTGTGCTGGAGGCCCTCTGGCACGTTGCATAAGCGCCAAGGCGGCTTCTCTGGCATGTGGGTTGTGAATTACCGCAGCAGATGGTAGAGCCACTCTCCTCTGTGTGTTTTTGTGTGTGTGTATGTGTGTGCGCGCGCGCACATCAGGGGGATTTCAGGAAGAAGTGAGAGGAGGAGGTTGTCAATGTTCCGGGTCAGGTGCCCCCCACCAACTCCTCTCCACCACTCCTAGTGCTCAGGAACACAAAAGGCCCGGGAAATGGGGGGATGAATATCCCTGGCTAGTGGCGTGCCAAGGCACAAGCAACAGGCACTGCCATCAATCAAACTCACAGTTCTCTTTAGATGCAGCCCATGTGAAGGACTGGACTGACCAAGTACCCTGTCGCCTCACTGACTGGGTGGATCACCAGTCTCCCTAGCAAGATCCACTACACTTCTGCTTGGACTCGGCACAGAAACACACTCATAATATTATTGATTCACTGGAATTGTTAATGCAGAGGAATGGAGTAATTATCATAATGATTATTATTATGATTATTATAAAAATATGAGTGTTCATAATGATGAAAATGTTAAATGTTGAGTCAAATGTGCACTAACTCTAAAGTGAATGTCCCACTAAAGGGAATGTTCCACTCACGGCTCACAAAATGTCCAGCTGAAGTTGGATGGCTGCACCCCAATAGAAGGAGGCAGACAGTACTGGGAACGTACTGGGTGACCATGTGACCCGTCAGGTCCTCACCAAGGTCCAAATGTGATCGAAGCATTAACATTGTTTTTTTTGGTGAAAATAAACACCTTGGGAGCAATATACAGTGTGTGGACTCTCTACTCTTATGCTCTTAACGTATTGCGACCCGTCTGGAAGATCCAATGCCTCTGAGGTCATCAAGCAGTCCACCATTGTTGATGAACCAGGCCCACTGGTTCCTATGTTTTGCAAACTTCAGAGTACAGACACTTCATCAGAAACTTCATTTCCACTCGCCCACTCACTGTCTTGACAAAAGGTTCTTGCACCCAGTGTTCCTGGTCTCCCTAGGCAGAGAGGAACTTTAAAGGGAGTCATCTCTGCTGTGCGGTGGGGGATTGAAAGGGAGGCCCAGGAGATGTGGTCCTCTCAAACATATTTTTGTCACCAGGAGAGTACGCCCCCAGTTGTTACAGTGGACACATTCTTCCCAGCTAACTGGTCATCCAGGTATAACAGGTAGAACTCAAGAGTTCCTCCAGCACAGGTTCTGGTGGCCTACTGTTGGTCTTGTTCCTCCCATCACACATTGCTTTGGATTTTCCCTCAGCATAAGAAACAACCCAGCTCATCATGGACCATGTATTTTATCCAATATGGGTTTCCTTGGGACATTGTGTCAGATCAAGGTCTGTTCACCAGTTCTAGTTGTGGCCCCACCATGCCATTCATCTGAGTTTCACCCGCAAATGTATGATTGAAAGTATAAATGAAAACAATCCCACAACCTGGAGCCAACACCTTGCCTGGGCATAGTATGTGCATAATACCCTTCAGAACTCAATTCAGATAGGCACCACCATTTGATGGACCAAATCTTCAAGAATGAAAGACAAATTAATCTTCTTCCCCAGCTCTGAAGCCATTTGTGGCAGTTGCTCCTACGACACCCCACCTTAGTGGCTTTTGCTGGGCCCTCCGACACAGGACACGGGTCGATGTTGGTTGAAGAATGCGTTTATTGGAGATGACAAGATGGTATTCGCCGAACATGTAACGTGTTGCCGTGACAGTGGCTCTCTCCCGAGTGTGTGCGTTGATAGCTGGTTTATCCTGGGTGCCTTGATTGCTCATGCACCCGGGGTGTGCAGCCCCACCCAGCCCCAGAGTCTAACCAGTCTGACTCGGGCCAGGTGAGGCTGTAAACCGGCTATCAACAACACACACTCCACACACACACTCCACACCATTGTTTTCTCTGCTCTCTCACCCCCCCCTTCTCTTCTTTTCCACTTTAAGTGTATAACGATATACCTTACCCATGGGGCCACTGCATTAAGGTGCATAGCAAGATGGAGCAAAATTTTAGTTTCGCTAGGGTTGGGGTTTGAAGGGGTGGAAGTAAATATTGTGAAATATATCTAATAATTAATTTTTCATTATGACTGAATGACCATAGTTGCAAACAATGCAGAACTTTAAGTGCATTTATTATATATAGGTTCGGGATAAGGGAGGGTCCTCTTAATTTTGTATTGGAACATGCCAGGGTCGGGGTATACCATCATAATAACCTGCACTGTGCGTTCTGTCTGATCGACAGTGAGAAAAAGTGGCAGGTGGTAATTCCCCCAACCTACTTTTCTTGGTTGTGCAGCACATCTTTTTTGTAGCTACTCCAATTACGCTACAAAAAATGTAGCACGCTTATAGGACTCAAGTCTATTTTGGATTTGTTTTGTCTATTCTCTCCCTAAATTCTAACTAATAACCATGTTTACAAACAAACAATCCCTAATTAATAATCCAATTAACCATCTAATTGATCACCCAAAACTATTTATGTGAAATCTGCAACGCAAATGTAGCCTGGCTCCGCCCACCTACGTACTTCCGCTCAAATTTCATTTCACTTCAGTACTAGGTCTGGCGATGCTACTATGTTAGAACGATTTCTTTTCCCCAAAATCTGCGGTCCAATCAGCGAACAGGAGGCGCGGCCTGAGAACAGTGACGTAGAGGTCGTGCGCGAATTTCAGTTATTGAGCGTAAGTACGGAGGCGGGCGGAGGCTAATGCTAATGCTCACTGCATCTGCCGTTTGTATACTGCGCGCAACGTGGTTTCTGGCGCATGAAATACGTCACGACCAAACGTTAGCGATTGGTTAAGGCAGATCCAGAGTGGCACTGGGCAGAGCCAATAGGTTTTAAACTTCAACAGCACCCGCCTTCAAGTGAGACATCGTTTGTCTCTACAGCATTGCTAGACCTTTAGTATGAATGAAATGAGTACCAAGGTCTAGTTAGGACTAGGCTAACGCAAATGTATCTGTGTCCACTTTTATTTATCCGTGTCCACTTTTACTATGAAGACTTGAGACTTGACTTGGACTTGCACCTAAAGACTCTCTGCCAATCAGGGCATCTTTTCCGTGATTGGTTTGGGGAATCCGTCTTGCCTGTCCAACACAGGTGTGTGAAATGCAACAATTTTCAATGGCGGAGAAATGTAGGGAGGGAGGGGAAGTTTTTTTGGTTTAGTTTCAAAATCCTGCTCTCTTCCGCTCTTTTCTGCTCTCTCTCTTTATAACTCTCAAATCCTACCTACAGTAAGTTAAATAAATAAATTAAGCTTATTATAGGAAGAGGTTAAGGACAATGAAGGTGAACTAAACTACACTTATTTTTTCTCACATGGAGTCTGGCTCCAGTGCAGTTGTGCCATGAATTGCAAGTATGGCAGCAGCAAAAAAAAATCTTTGTATTGAGTCAACACTTCTATCTTGTTGGGTTTCCTTTCTCCGCCTATGTTTGAACAAGGTCAGGTGACAGGGACTGCACAGTATTTGTGAATGAACAGGTTTTCTCACTGTTTGTGAATCTGTGTGTGTGTGTGTGTGTGTGTGTGTGTACATGTCTGTTAAGGGGTGTCTATTCATACATTCCTGCCTCCCACAGTAATCTGAAACCAGTCCAGGGAGGAAGGGGAGTGGGATGGGGGAGGGGATGGAGAGAGAATGAGAGGGCAGAAGTTCACAGACTTCTAGTTATGTGGACAATGCATCTTAAAACACATTCTCAACAACCAAAAAAAAGGTACCATGATCAAAACTAAAGTGAATGAATGAACAAGAGATATGCCCAAAGCTGTATAGTTAATACCAAGAACAAATTGGAAAAATGATGAAGACGTGAATTATTTTTTAAAATAAAATACATTATAAAATCATTTTTGGATGGCTAGCTATCTGCACTAGCGGGAAAAAATAATTGGACTGTTATGACTCGCTCAAGTCAACATGCAATATACATGTACATATCTCCACAAAGGAGCAGCACCAACATTTAAATTAAAACAAAATAAAAAAGCTCCATCTCTTGGAGATAGGTACCCAGTATAGACACACACAACACCACCCTAGCTGTGTCTGGTTTGTGTCTGGTTGCATCCGTCCCTCCATCCTGTGACCTACAGGCATTTAACCTTTGACCTGCAGCGCCAATATTAACTCTTGTCCAATTGTCCCAGAGTAGCAGACTTCCCCTGGCCTAGGCCCTGAGAACATTCCTGCAGCCCTGTTGCTAGGAGAGACTCTTGTCACAGCACTGACCTCCTCTATGGTCTGGGGTTACCCTTGATCTTCCCCCCCCCCACATACACACACACATACTGAGATAACTGATATGCATAGATGGATGCACCCGTGCATAGATATATCCATGTGTGCAAAGATACAAATACTATACACACCAGACATTTCCTCCAGGCCGGCTGGAGCTGCTGGTCTGTTCCTGGAGATGAGGGCCACCCAGTCTGCAAGTTATTCCACATGGATCTAATCAAGCACCATTTAAAAATTTGAATACATAATAATACATAAATACAATACATTGTATTCATTATATTCAGTATGTGTGTGCATTGCAGGGGATATAAACAGATATTCAACTCAATGTAAGCTTCATGCAAACAGAATTTTCAACTGCATTCAATTCCTCTTGAATGCATCTGTTGTTTGTGTCCAAATCTTGTCTGACTGTTTATCCTCAGTTTACTAGACTCTGTCCCAAAAATCTAACGAATGACATTACTTGAAAAGTTTGTTTACTATATGCACCTTATTGGGTGGCACGGTGCCTTGCAGTAAAAAAGTCCTGGGTTCGAATCCGACCACTGCCACCAGGAGGTTGTATTTGTTCTCCCGGTGTCCACATGGGTTTCCTGCTGGTGCTCTGGTTTCCCCCACACCACAAAACATGCAAGATAACACTCCTTTCCTGCCCATAACCAAGCCAAGGGCAGTATAATCTGGAGTTGGCATTTTCCCACACCTAAATTAACAATTTGAATCTGTGTGTTCTCACTGCTCTACAGGTTTAGGAAGCATGAGCACCAACAAGAGTAAAAAGAACAATATAATAATGTGCCAATTTTTTCCTGAACAGCATACTACACATTAGTCTGATTGGAACATTATATGCACCTGCACCAATGGCAGGTAGTGCTCTTTGGCAAACAATGAATGTTATATTCATGTATACAGAATTCTGTGCTTATTTGAAAACCTGCCGTATTGCCTAGATTCATTGATGACCTAAATCAAAAGCATCCTTTAAATATAACTGCATACATATTTGTGCAATTTATAATGAGTCTAGGCACGTGAGTCTGACTAAAATGATAACTTCTGAAGGCAACTAGCCATATTGCAGTGGCAATGTCATGTCAATTTTATTTGTATAGCCCTCAATCAGTTACATTCTCAAAGGGCTTCACATGCCACATTTTACAGCACCCCCCCTAACCCTAGCCCCCCAAAGAGCAAGGAAAAACTTATTATCAAGGAAGAAACCTTGGGAAGGAACGCAGAGTGAGGGATCCCACCCATTTCAACCATTATCACTCGATTGAATGGACGTTATCAGTGGTTCGTTATCAGCCCCATAGTTATGGGTTAGTAGGGGACCGGGGCCTACTCTAGGTTCAGAGGGCCGTTATCATCTTTGTATAGATTACTTGGCATCAAATACATTTACAGACCAAACAGAATACGATCACGTCCATGAGTTCTTAAGCAGTTGTGTAGTTCGTCAAAAGAATTAGAAGCATTTTATGAATCTGTTTTGCTTTATTGTCACTATATTAGATATACGATTAAAAGCAACTGATTTGTTTTAGTTCACATTCAAGAAGCTATATTATTGTTGGAATGTGCTGAGTTCCAATACAAAATCAAGCACACCCTTAATTCTGACGTTGGGGGAATAAAATTATTTCTACATAAAAATTGATGGCCACCAAAATGATTCCACAGACTGCCAAAAATAGACATCCGTTGTATTCTTGTAGTCTGTTGGAATTTGACTTTATTAATAGCCAAATTTACATACATAAGTTCAAATTTACAAACACTATAAAAGCTATCAATATATGTACAACTTTCTTTTCTTCATCAGTTACCATAGGCCTACTGTCTATTTAACTCTGTTGTCTGTAATAAAATATCTGTTTGATTGTATGCTTTATCAAAATAAAAGTATATCAAATAATGAAATAGCAGCCTGTTGAGTTAATGCACTAATTTTCTGCATATTTTGGAATCATGCTCAACAACTATAGATCTTGAAATCCTTTAAAGAAAAACTAATTTGCGTAAAATGTACTTCAACCCCACATAAATTGGTTTAAAGGTGCAGTGATACACACTGATTTAGTGGCATCTAGTGGTGAGGTTGCAGATTGCAACCAACTTAATGGTCGCACTGTAGAGAGCCCTGCCTGTCTCTGTTCCAGTGGCTCATCCCGTTTGAGTTCAGTGGAGCGGACAGCTCTGCAGTCGCGTAACTATGACTTCTTGACATTTCATAAAATTCTGAAGCAGCGGCAGCAATCATTTTGCAGAACTACAGAGGTGAGCCTACAGCAGCGGGCCGCCACTGGAAAATGTGTACAACGTAAACCCTGGTATATCCAGACGGCCAAATGGCTGAACTCCTGGCAGGCCAGGTGGGCTCTTTTCTTGACTAGATTTGATTTTACATTGTCATATCGCCCTGGCTCCAAGAATGATAAACCTAATGCTCTCTCCCATTGGTTTGGTGATGCCGGCAAACCCTGCCATGATGAGCCCATTCTGCCTGCCTCCCGCCTGATTGCTGCAGTCACCAGGGGGATCGAGAGGGCCATTTGTGAGGCCCAACAGCAACTGCCTGTTTATGCCAGACTCAGTGTACTCCCATGTTCTCCAGTGTGTTCATTAATCAAGGCTGTCCTGTCAACCTGGAGTAAAACACACCCTGTCCTTCCTGTTTCGGCATTTCTGATGGCCTTCCCTGGTAGTCGACACCCAAGTCCTTTGTCTCTGCCTGTCCAAAATAAGTCTCCCCGCCAAGCACCATCCATTCTTCTGCAACCATTGCCAGTCCCACATTGCCCTTGGTCCCATATCTCCCTTGACTTTATCATTGGTCTACCTCCTTCGGACGGTTACACCGCCATTTTGACAGTGGTTGACCACTTTTCGAAGATGGCCCACTTCATTCCACTCCCTAAGTTCCAAGGAGACAGCACAGCTCATGATGGACAATGTGTTTCGATTCCATGGACTCCTCTCAGACATGTCAGATCGTGCCCCCCGAATCTCTGTAGTTCTGGAGGGCATTCTGCAAGTTCCCAGGAGCCTCAGTCTGCCTGTCATCAGGATTCCACCCCCAGACCAACGGCCAGTCGGAGTGCGCTAACAAAGACCTGGAGACTGCCCTATGTTGCCTCGTCTCCATCCATCCCTTCACCTGGAGTCCGCAGTTGGTCTGGGTGGAGAACGCACACAACACTCTTCCCAGTTCTGCCTCTACCCTTCTGCTGTCCGGCTTCAGTTACCTCGAACCCTCCATATCCATACCAAATTCCATGTCTCCAGAGTCAAGCTCATTTGCCTCAGTCCCCTGACCCTTCCACCTTAGTTTCTTTCCACCAATTCTTCACAGGACTGGGAGGGCTATGGACATGAAGAGAGGTGCTGGGTTCCAGTCAGGGACATTCTGGACCCTGCCCTCCTCACTGACTTCCCCTAACTGCATTCTGACCAGCCAGGTGGAATGCTGAGAGACGTTCCTAGAGGGGTGGGGGGGGGGTCTGTAACAGTTTGTTGTATTTCATGTTTTGCCCTGTAGATGTCCTCCTTTCTCCCCTTCTTGTAGTCTTGTTTCCCTGAATTGTTTCCACCTATGTTATAGTTCATTGTGTTCGCTTGTGTTTTCCCTTGTCTATTTAAGTTGGCCCTTTCCATGTGTTCTTTGTCAGATTGTCTGTCGTCTTCATCCTGTTGTCTTGCCTGTAGAATCTAGTTTTCAAGTCTTTATTTTCAGCCTGTTTGCTGATTTAGTTTTCAGTTTTTATTGTCTTCCCGTTCTTTGATTGGTTGTTTTTTGTTGTGATTTTTTTACCATGCCTGTTGTTTTTGCATTACCTTTATTAAATACATGTTTTACTCACCTCTTGAATTCGTGTCTGCATTTGGGTCCTGGTCCATAAACATTATAATTACAGTATAACTATTGCCTTTTTGTTCAATCACGTTTGAAAATCAGCACATGAAAATGTCTTCAACTACCGCCCTTGCCTCTTTCCCAGCCAAGAAAATCCCTGTCTGTGTGCATGTGAAAGCTATTACTATTAAAGTATATAATTGATTTATGTTTGGATGCTTTTGCAGCTTTCCTTGTTGAAATCATATGGTTCTACTACGTACTTTATTTTTCTTCACAAAGTGAACATTACAACAGTTAACATTGCAACTGTTCGAAAGAAGACCTGGATAAGTCGTCAAAATACTGTGGGGATAGTCTTCATTCTGTGCATGCAATACAATGGAGATTTTGCATATGAGGCAAGAAATGCATAGAACAGTTTTTGAATGGTTGCTACTTGATACAAATGTTGCTGTGGCTCTCATGTCTATGTGTGCAGATACAACAGTTTTCTGGACAATCATGCGACTTGACAAAGGGAGCACCAGAACACACTCAGAAACAATTACTGTGCGTCTGGGGAAGGCCCCTACCTCCAACCCTCTCCAATACACCCAAACGCACTGATACATACAGCTGTGTGTGTGTGTTACTAATGAGGGAATAAGGAGGTCATCTCTCTTTAAACAGAGGGCCCTCCTGGTGAGGCCTGTCTCAGAATGACCACGCTTCACGACACAACACGCTTCAAGTTGATCATGTGTATGAAACAGGGTCAGGGAAGTGCTTGGGTTAGCGTGAGAAAGGCTCACGAGACAGAGGGGTGCAAGAAAAATGTTTAATTTAATGTAACCATATGGTAGCTGCCACTGCATAGCTACCATAGGCTGGCCACATGCTTGCTGTTTAGACCGCAGCTGTGGTCAACAAGAATGTCTGTTCTAACAGTGATCCATTGAATGTTTACCTGGTCTCTTAACTGATGCAAGCACTAAGAAATTAGAGAATTACATTGATAAACATGACTACATGAAGATTTACATCTGAACAGTGTTTTGACCCAAAGCATATATAATACACATCCTTAACGAGATGCTATTTTTCACATATCGTTTTGACCTGTTTCCATGAGGAAAAGAAAACCTGAATTTAAAGATGTCGACCTGACAAAGCCAAAGCTATTGGGCTTTGGGCTATATTGAAAAACAACTTTCCATACTTTCCTTTTGTCTGAGCCAGAGCCACTGAAACACACTGAAACAAAAGCACCTGTCCCATCATCCCTGCCCGATCATCAGCTCTGCATGATATCTCAGACAATTACACACTGGTCTGCCATGAAAGCAGTCAACACAAGATGAGTGTCCAGCAAAGCGCTGGACCCTAGGTTGGGTGTAGGAATATAGCCAGCCAATAGACAGGAGTTCAATGCTTTTTAATCATAAAACCATGGAAACATGCATTCAGGTTAAGAAAGGAAGAAAGCCGTTGGCGTTTAGATTTAGAATGTCAAAACAAAGCTGTAATCTGGTCAGACGCACTTCGAGAGGTCAGCGTCACCCGTTTGAACTTTGAGTGTAGCGTCAAAGTGGAGAATCTGAGCGGTGCATTACGCCCAGGGTAGCGTCGACGTTAGGTTGGGCATCAACGCTCAACTCTATAGGACTACATTGGTAGCACTGGCAATGCCGACAGTGAACACCCATCGTGTGTTGACCACTTAACAGTATGGCCCCACCAGCATGGAGAAAGGGGCGGGCAAAGGTTGAATTACAGTTCCATTTATGCAAATTTGCGTGGCACCACATGTTCAGCTATGTGATTAGATAATCGTCATCCAGTGACCACTGGCAAACTCATGTTGAATTAGAAGTCCTGGTTTCATGTACCATCGGCAGCTCCCACAACGGCAAATAGAGAGGCTATTGCCACTCTTAGGGCCGCATTCAGACCTAATCAGGCAAATGAAAAGTTATGATGGGAGGGCGGGGGGCATATGTATGGAAGAATAACTAGAGTGGACTCGCAATTATGTGCATCCTCTGCTTAGCTGCTTTTTCCAATACAATCTGTGTAATTTGATTTTTAAAAACAACTGATCAGACAACACAGCGAGTTATGCACCAGAGACTCCCATGAATGTATTGGGGGACTCTCCGTTATGCACCTCTCTGGTGCATAACTCACTATGTTGTCTCATTAGTTTGCAGTCAGCAAACAAAAATGCTCAGATTATATTGGAAATTAAAACTACATAGACTGCTGAAACCAAAGTGTCCGTCTCCTTCTAGACAGGCAACAGGTTATTATAAACAAGTTATTTATGTAATTAATTACTATAGTTTATTCATTATTGTCATTGGACTGAAGCCACTCACGGACGAGGGATAAAATGGAAGGGTAAGACATGGTCTCCTGCCTGCTTTTGGAGGTACACAATGACTCCTTCCCTTCTGCTATGGTTCACTGCTGCACCATCAGCAGTCAGGCTGCCTTCTGTAGCCAGTCCAGGCACTGACTCCCCAGTCTTGCAAAGGCAGATTTGCAGCATAGATTCCTAGAACAAGGAATTTTTATTGAGGCAACATCTGAAATGCTAAAGAAAAAAATCTTGCTTACCTTCTGCCTGGGCATGCTCCACTTAAACATGACCAACCAGCACATTTTGGGGTTGTCCATCTTGCAGAATGCAGGCATAAATGATTTCACACTCTGTTAAGACCACGTCAGTGTCGCCGTCAATCATAAATGCATTATTTTGAACTTGACACCATCTCCGAAGTAGCCCCGCTCGAATCGTCAGCGATAACACCAATCATCTAAGCGCACTTCGTATCATTTACGTACGCAGGGATTATGGCCTATCCATTGATAATAATCATCGGTTTGAATTTGGTAAATGGAAGTTTTTCCTTGGCTATTATGTAGGCAGCATTGAACTTTGCTAAAAGCTCTGTCTCTACTTATCCGCATCTTGCCCTTGAAAGGCAGCCACTTTATGCAATGCTTGTTACTGTGCTTGTGCTTCACAAGGGATTCATGTTTAATGTTCTCGCATTTTGCTGCAAACTTGGTATTACCTGCGACCTTACATCCGCAGTTGCAATGGCACCCCCCCTCTTTGCGACTTAACCTCCCTAACCAAGGAAATTTCTCCAACCATTCCTCTCAGAAAACGTATTTTCTTTTAATCTTTTTGGATGGTACCACCGTATCGGATGCAGAGACGCTCATCCACACATTTATAACATCTAGATTAGATTAATGTAATGCATTGTTCTCTGGTAACTCCTATAAGAAAAGCCTCCAGCTTGTGCAGAATGTTGCTGCTAGACTCCTAAGTAGAACTAGAAAATTAAACCACATTACTCCTATTCTCTCCTCCCGCCACTGGCTTCCAATTAATGCCAGGTCAGATTTTAAGGTGCTACTACTTACCTATAAAATCCTGCATGGATTAGCACCATCCTACCAGAAGGACCTTATTATTCCCTATTTCCCTATTATTCCTTGTCAGCCACTCCAGTCTTCAGGAGGTGGCCTTCTATCAATTCCAAAAGTTAAAAAGAAATCAGCAGGACACGGCGTTTTCTTATTGAGCGCACTACCTGTGGAACAGTCTGCCACCTGTAATCAGGCAAAATTCAAATCCAAATTTAAAACCTACCTCTTTACTCTCTCATTTGGCTCCTAGGAGTGTCCCACAGCTCTCATTACAGCTAAATTGACCTGTTAGCCAGCACTAGCCTACCCCTGCTGCCGATAGGTACTAGATTAGAGGTTTTCTACTTGTTCTCGGTCCACCCTGCCCATCTAACCATAATGCTGTCTCTCTTTTAGTGTGTTGCTGTGATCATGACTGGACGCCTGGCCACTTGCACTTAAAATGTTTGCTTGTAATACTACTATGTATGTCAAATATGGCACCCATTGTACTCCTAACCATCCCTGGAAGGAGGGATCCCCCACTCTGTGTTCCTTCTTAAGGTTTCTTCCTTGATAATTAAGCCCTTTGGGGGGGGCTAGGGTTAGGGGGTGTTATGAATATATGGCCTGTAAAGCCCTTTGAGACTGTAACTGTGATTAAGGGGTATACAAATAAAATCTACTTGACATGAATTTCTCATTTTCACCACCTATTATGAGAATGATATTAAACAAGTCATGTGATATCTCAGGCCTGCAGCCATATAATCACTCAGTAGCTGACTCCTGTATAATTCTCCACCTGGCTCTCCAGGGACACAGGGCCCCGCATTTGTCAGGACTGTGGACACTGATATAGTAGTGATTTTATGATCAGACTGGTCTCTCTTAACTTTGGGTCAAGGGCTCTACCAATGTTCCATGCACTGCAATCAGCCTGTGACACCACATCATAGATGCAATGTATTGGGGAAAAGACAGCATGGCTGAGCATGCCTTACTTCTCATTAGTCTGTCCACATGCAGCAACTTGAGCATTTTGTTGTACTCATGTACAGCAAGAGCTGCAGTGCTGTCAGGGTGAATGAGGCCAGACAGGTTCTCTCCGTCTCGTACTTGCACTCCGTACTACCAAAATATCCCCCCAACACAAGCTGCACTTTTTGAGCACATTAGGAGGTCAGTTCTCCCAGGTTGCTTTATTTGGAAGCAAGCAATCTTAGCACAGCAAAACAGCTGCCGATCGGACTTGGGTATGGACCAAAACAAGCGGACCCTGGAACAGTTTGTTTGCTTTTAATCACTGGCCGCTGCCAAGTGATTGAAAGCAATTAAAATAAAGTCACTCTCTGTTGAAATCATATTGTCACATTGGAATCAGTCAACGACAGGACGCTTGGTAAATGTAGTCAAGTGGAAAATAGCTGTATTAATTTATGCAACAGAGTTGCAATACCCGTTCTAACCACTTGCCATGTTACTATTTCAGGTTGATTGAGCTCAAGGTGTTATGGGATATGGAGCACAATGTTAGATTGAGGAGCACAAAATCCATCCATCCTCATGGTCACAATATCTTGGTAATCACTCAATAGCAAACTTTTTCTCTAGAATACCTATTGTATTGCATCAGATGCACATAATTACAGAATTTGTTTTGCTATCATAGGATGAGGATGGAATTCAGAGTATTTCAGAAGGTGATTTCTGTGTATTAGCTAATGTTAGCTACTCCCGTGCTGCTCCTTCCAGCTGTAGAGACACAAAGTAGAACCTGACGCTGCTCTGTGGAAATGGAGAGAACATAACTGTGCTGTTCAATGTGGGGTTTTGCTTTCACGTGTCCGTTGTGAGTACTTTCCATTTGTTAATTATCTGTTATTACAATGGTAAAGTCTAATGTTTTATCAGATTATCTTTTGGCAACGCACTTTTGGTTTAATAACAATGTGACAAGAGAATATGAATGACATTCCTAGTTTGTGACAGTTACAATTAAAAATGGGGAAAACCCTGTGGAGGCCTGCGGAACCTCCCGTTCTACGAATAATAGAGGGTCGACCCATTTATCCCAATTCCGACTATCTTCGTGCACACACTTGCGCAGCATGGACTTTAAGGTCTTGTTAAACCATTCCACCAGGCCGTCTGTCTGGGGATGGTACACGCTGGTCCAAATAGATTTTACCCCTAGGAGTTACCCTACCCCAAGTTTGCGTAGTGTACGTGACATAAATTCAGTGCCTTGATCAGTTCGAATCTCTTTCAGGATTCCAACTTGGGAGATTCATTGAAACAGTGCTTGCGCAATGCTCTTCACTGAGATGGAGAGTAGTGGCACTGCCTTGGGATAACAGGTTGCCTAATCTACAATGACTAGTGCAAATCAGTAACCCCATGCGCTACGGTCTAATGGCCCGATGAGATCCATGCCAATTCTCTCAAAGGGGGTCTCAAATAAGGCCGTAGTGGGCGCAATGGTGCATTTGGGGTGGCCGGAGGATTTACCAGCTGACTTTCACAACAGGACGCACACCACCGACGTGTCACGACTCACTCTATATAACCTATTCTTAACTATCATAATTTGCATCACCACTGAGCACAGTGCACATCCCATACCTCTGAAACTAATCTACCAAAGCCCGGCCAATCAGTGCCTAATAACAGGGGCTGCAACAGGCGGGAACTAACCACAGATCCGGACCCCCTGCCCCACTTCCATCAGTGGGCACTCCCGCTGCATGTGACTGAGTTGGCCGCAGCCTGTCGCGGCACTTGAGGTACTCCCTGCGGACTCCCTCCATGCCGGAGACTGGTTCTTGGAAGGGCCAGGCAGGGCCCAGAGGGTTTGACCGTGGTCGCGAAACAGGGGTCGTGTATGGTGCAGGTGGGTGGGTGCGATAAAATGATGTGTCTCGGGATGGGTCTGGTCCTCTTCTGGGGGCGGGAGCAGGCGGAACTGGGGACTGGGCTCTCTCTCCAATCCTCTCCGGACCCTCCAGGGGAGAGAGAGGTGGTCCTCCGCCAGTTTAATGGCGGCGTCTAGGGTGGCAGGATGGTGGCACATCACCCACTCCGAGGTCGACGGTGGCAGGCTCCCGAGGAAGCGTCCAGAGAAGCAGACCAGCCAGCAGGTGATGCAGGACCGCTTCCTCGGAGGCAACCACCGCCCCGTGTCCAGCTGTTGGTGCATGTAGGTGAAGGGCTGGTCCCTGTTCGCCAAGCACAGGGGATGGAACCTGCGGCAATGTCTCTCTGGTGTCAGCCCCAGCCGGTCGAGGAGGGTGCGATTTAGACCCCCATAGGACATGCAGAGGAAGTAGGAGCTCTCCCCACTGCCACCCGCATGACTCCGCTCAACCCACAGCTGTGTCGGTCCCCGTGATTCAGCCGCCCGCCCCCTTGTCCGCAGCCGACACCAAGCCACGCACCCTTCACACCACAGGTTGATTAAAAGGTAATCAAACAAATCAAACCAGTCGAATTTGGCAGTAAAAGGTGTCCAGGTTGTAAAAAAAAAAAAGAAGAGAAGAAACTTATTTGTTTTCTAGTGTTAGCATTGCAGCTAGCATTAGCGTCACGGCTAGCGATAAAATTGTTGATATTGGTGGACACTTTTATCCAAAGCATCTTACAATGCCGTGCATACCGTGCATACATTTTTAGCATGGGTGGTCCCAGTGGGAATCAAGCCCAATGTTAATGTGATTCTCTACCAATTGAGCTAGTCGGGACCACTAGTCAGTCTGTTAGCTACAGGTTACACTCTTTTATCGACTGGGCAAATATACTTTAAACACATGGGGTTCGGACACCACCACGAAAATACAGCACAATGAATACAAGAATAGCTAAGTGACAATACAATAATACGCCACACCAGGCCAGCCAGTTGAGTAGTTTGATTTATACATTCATGATTGGTGCATGTGCTTTGCTGTCACTCATTGGTAGGAAAAGTTTTTGTCCCGCCCATTATATATGATTGGAGGACAAAAACGTCCCGTTTTCAGCTTATTGTGTGATTAAATTGCCTCCCTGTAAATCAGGGAACCTCTCAGAACCTCTATTTTTCCTCTCAGGACCCCTCACGACACTTGATGAATTCTGATAAAAAATGCATAACAATTAGTAACAGAGAGCGGCTTTAACTTAACTATTTACATTTTACTTATAGTAAATACTTCTTCTATCTATTTACATTCACTACAAATTATTTACACACTGTTTGCCCCAGAGCATGCTGGGAATGACGTAGCACGCTACAAACTGAACGATACAGACAGTTTGCTCAACTTCCTTAAGTTATCAGCAAAACTGATTTCTCCCTAATCACATTGTGTGCATGGTGTGTACCTGAGCCGTGGAAATACCAACAGTAGTTAGCCCATGCTGCCCTTCTTTGACTTTGGTTGTTCAGGATGTGGGTTGCATTATGGTGCCTGTACTCGTTTTTGTTTGTTGAGCCACTGGCGGGGGCAGGTTTTTCACTGGTTTATAATTCATGCACTTCACCTAGACTGCCATAACGATGGTCCTGGCTTTGAGTGGATTAAGAGTGCTTCAGAGTGAGTATTTTAGGATACAAATACTTTACATACAAATATTTTAGGGTTAGGTTTAGTTAACTGATGTATAAACATGATATATAAAAAAATGTCTATGTAGAATACAAAGTATCTGTTTTTCCAATTATAATGCATTGTACATTGCCTTTATAACAGCAACTTTATAATGAAGTGGAGTGCTCTGATAAAGAAGTAGCATTAATATATTACTTTGAAAAAACTGTCATTCATCTTTAAAAGTTGATAACATTACATTAACTTAACTATGCCCCATAACCTTTCCACAAGGTTTGAGATTCTAAGAGAAGAAGAAACATTTTCTGATAATGGCTCCTTACAAACATAACATAAAACAATGTGATAATGCAATTATGTGTATTGTGTATTATGTGCATTAACACATAAAACCATAAGATAAATAAAAGTCAATGTAGCTCAAGAAGGTCATACCAAGGACATAATACACTAACTTTTGTTTAAATAAAGGTTAAGTCTCGATAAGTGACAGGGACAGATTTTAACTAGCTAGGTATATCAAGGTAGAAGCCATTATTTACACAATTGGTTTGTAATCCAGTTAGGATAAAGAGGTGAGAGACAAATACACATATACAATAAACAATCAAAAAGTTACATTTCAGATGTGTACTGTATTGGTCTGCATGTTGTAGCGGAATGTGCCTTCATTTGACAGTTATGGGCACTTAAAATAATCTGTTTGCATATGTTGTGAATAGTATGGCTACAGAGTCCACATGAATAGTCACATTTCACTGTACACATTTATACAGGAAACCACTATGGAGTAATTATCTTAGTTACATTGATACACTATAAACAGCTAACACTTTTGTCCCAAACATTTGTATGATATATAATAGGAGTTGTGCATCACAGCTGCACACCAAATTAGCTGTTTTTTTGTAAACAATGGAATAGAAACCACAACACTATGTGTATTACACAATATAAATTACACTAATGAAAATTATTGGGAAATTCGAAGATTTTGTGTACCATAAAACGTATGTTTCAAACAAGTTGCTAAAGTAAATCTCACTGAAAGAATACATTAAGTGGCAAGCGAAAGGGGAAATGTGAGGGGATAGCCACCTATTTTTCAGAACAGTGAAAGAGACTGATTGTCTGTATCCTTCTCTTGCTTCCTGAGACAGCCTTGCATGCAAAGAAAATGGAGAAAGAGATTTAGAGAGAAAGAAAGCAGGGCGTTAGGGAAAGCAGTTTCGCTCTGCAGCTGCTCCAGTGGATGCCTTTGGATTATATCAGAGTGGCTGAGAAAAAAAAGGAGGCAGGGAGAAGGATAGAGAAAGAAAGAAAAGGGTGAGTTGGAGTGGGAGACACACTTCAAACATCAGACATTTTTTGACTGCTTGCTTTCTTTCTTAAGTACACGTGTGCACACACACACACACACACACACACACACACACACACACACCATAAATCAGTTTTAATCACAAAATCATCCAGTCACCACAAACCTGTCCTGCTGCAGTAAAGTAGTTGGCTACCGTGCTATATTTGTAACCACTGCACACACTGAATTGGAAGCCACAGGCTAACTTAACTCAGGATTTTTCAACCTGGAGCCTATTTTCCCATCATTTTGGGTCTCAGGGACTAATGCAGACAACATTTTTTTAAATTAGTCCAGTATTGAGCCAGAGCTTTAGCCATCAGCCGTGAAACAGCAGTAATTTAAAACTAGAGGGGCAAGGGCACCCCGTCAATATATGTCCTCTAAAAGTGCTTGTTTTGCCACTGACCGGCTCAGATTGTTATAAGTGTCGGACAACATTATGGAAAGGATCCCTCCTGAGAAATAAAACCTTTGTCTTTACTTTTCACTTGATCCATTCTGTTTGTTAGCGTAGCTGGATTGGATAGGACACGCTGAAGTTGTGGCCAGTGTGCTACGAATGGATGTGAACACTCCTGTCCATACATAGGTTCAGCAAAGCATTGCTTTTTTAAATCCAGGTTGAAGAAGTTCCACTTTAAAACTGAGATTTAATTGTTCCTTACATATTCCATATTGCCAATCAGGGATGTTTAAGATATATAATGAGGCATGGCTAAAGGCTATGAATCCTGCTAAATAAATGTGTATTATTTATTATACAAAGGAAAGACATTACTATATTGACTGTTGATTCCAGCCTCTTCCAAAATCTTTCCCATTTGGCCTGAATAATATTTCTTATAAAATATAAGTGACGCTTTTGTGTAAATATGTTGATAATAAGTTGAAACTACAATGGGTGCTACAAGAATTGATGTAATGCCATGTCATGTTGACAGTTGATAGTGTCATTCATGCTAGCACGAGTAATGTGACCTGCATCTAGAATCTGTGTCCTTGAAGATAAAGTGGCTATTACCCCTAAATACACTTATTTGCACATAATGTAATGTCATTTGTTGTTTTTGTTTTCTGCAGAGCTCAAGTAAACCTGTTACAGTGCTACTTCCAGGTTGGCCTACCACACCAATTCAGTCATTACAGAAAAACACTGTTGGTAAGGCGGTAGACACAGTTATAATGTTATTATTGAGAAATGAATACTTAATTAACTTAAAGGAATAATACAGGCTAAAACCCTTTGAGATCGTTACAAAATATCTAAAATCGATGTACAATACATTCCTGGATTTGATCTTACAACATGCATCAAATTCATATATGTACATATGGATGTATACATGTATACAATGAATCGCTGCCCGACAGGCCCGGTCGACGAAACCTAGACAGATGCCCTATCTCGGCTAAACATGGTTAGTGGCTACACGCTGCTGGAACACAGCTGATACGCAGACACTTCTACCTAGACATTATCAGAGATCATGACTACCTGGATGACTCCTCTTCAAACATGGCTCGGCAGTTCATGATTTACATCCATGCTAGTCAACGGTGCCCACGAAGCAAAAGTGCATTCTGGTAGCTGTGGAAAAGCCAAATACTACACAAAACAGCAAAATAGGACCTAGTGTGCATTGCACATCACCAATAATCACATCTTAACAATGTCAAAGTGTCTTAGCATATACCTTACCTTTATGTACAATTTTGGGTATTGAAAACTGTATGGTATTTTTTTGTTGTTGCAGATATTAACATGTTCTCTGGGACTCTGGTGGTGGTGCTGTTGGTCCTTATCATGTGCAGACGGGTCTTATGGCATGGAATATGCCTGGTCATTGGTCAGAGGTGGTTTAGGGTGCCTGTGAAGGATAAAGGAATTACTAATAAAGTTTGGTGAGACCAACACACTAACTGAGCCTGATGACTGATCATTTTTACTCATCAAGCTCAAGGTACAAATAAAGATACATTAATGTTGTGTGCAATGGGAAATGTGTTTGTTTATCCGGGGTCAAACAGATCTGTCATAGTAAGTGTCTAAGATGTCTAAAAATGAAACTAGTCACCAATAAAAGTAGCTAGTTACCAATAAAACTAACTGTGGGAGTTACCAATAAAACAAAAAAATAACTGCAAAACTGATGGCTGGACGATTACTGATTAACTCAATTTCGTCAAAACGTACTAGTTAGTCGCTTTGGATAAAATGTACATTTAGTCCACTAAAATGAATGAAACTTGCAACATCATGGCTGGAAAATACTTGCTAGATGTGTAAAGAATGCAATGCAAGTGTTAACTATGGGACAGTGGGACAGCTCCTAATAAACAGTGTTTATTAAAGGCAAAAGAAAGACTTGACTTGAGACTTGAAAGACTTCTGTGAGTTTGTAGCTTGCGGTCACAAGATAGTTGTCTCTGCTGCCATCTATTGAAATAATGACGCACTGGAAACCCCTAATCTGGGATCCAGCATGTTATAGCATCCAACTATGTTATAGCGGTATTTCTGGGGGGAGACGCACACTGAGCCGGAAACCAGAAACTGCAAGGGGCGGAGTTACGCCTTGTTTCCTGTTTACGGAATATTCTACAATATTCTACGGAAGAAAACTGTTTTCGCGTGTATTGCTACAGTGGCCAGTCTACACGGTGTTGAATTGAAACCTTTACAGACAGTTTTTTGCAGATGTGAGCTTGTCTTCAACGCAATTTCCATTCTCTTACTTCCAATGAGCTGTGTACGCCAGCTAACAGTCCCCGGAGTGAGAAAAAATACAAACACAACAAGAAGAACAAGGAGACAAGACAAGGAGAATAAATATAACATGTAACGAAAATGGATATCGCTCCCTTAGTCCGGTCCTCTCTCTCACCAATAATGTACATTTGACAGTTCCAGTGCATCCGGGTGAACGGGGCATTTCCCTTTTTTTCGCTTCATATTTTAAAATCAACACTGTTCTTCCATAGACTATCTCCATAAGGAAACAGGAAACGAGGCGTAACTCCGCCCCTTGCAGTTTCTGGTTTCCGGCCCTGTGCCGTTTACCCCCAGAGGTTCTGCTACTGCTGGATCCCAGATTACCAACAGATAAACACAGATAACAAAGATAAAACCTAAAAACTTGAGATGGTGATTTTTTTTAATTTACAATTTCTTTTGACCTTTTCTAAGTCAATTGCAGTGAAAGTGTAATTGTTGGGACAGAAAACCATCAGATATAGTTTACTCTAGCTGAATTAAAGTGGACAACAGAGCTCTCTTGTGGCCAAATCAAGCAATTGTATTTCTAAAAAAACACTGCGTACTAAGGTTAAAGCAAGTTAGCCAAGCCAATTGTGAAAAGGATATAGCTTATATAATTAATTTAAAGCATTTCAATTTGAACTCACCAGGAAACAATAGGTAATACATGATATGTCCAATATTTATGTGATTACCTGGCGCTATCAAGACAGTAGCCTCACTTACTTTAATATATTCAGTAATCATACTCTTTAATTTCATTTTACCTGTGAGAAGCTACAGTAACAAAAGCATGTTCACTAGTTAATGTGTTTTAGATGTATGCATCTGCACCAAGCATTTAGTTACAGTATATTGTGGAAACCCAACTGGTATAGAAAGATGCATGTGGTATGGCAATAAGATTGATAAAACATTATCGGTATCGACATGACCATGTCATGGTTATCGGCCCAAATTTCAGTAGTAATAGTGCATCCCTAGCTTCCAGTCCATGTTAGGTGGGTCTTGTTAGGGATTGGCTACTGGCTACCTTATAATAATGCATTGCATTGCATTTATATAGCACTTTTCAAGACACCCAAAGCGCTTTACAATTGCTTTCAATACATGTTTCTTTTTTCAATACATGTTCTGGCCTGGTTTGACTCGGTTCGACTCGGCACCTCAGCTCAGTGTGGCTGGGATTTGCATCTCCATTACAACAGGGCTACCTGCTTGAAGGTGTGTCTTTAACTGATGATGCGCTTGTCTTGAGTTAATGACGTTTAAAAGCAATGCCCTCTATAGCACTGTTTACTTATTATCATGGATCTTCAGGCTGTTATTACGATTTATTTTTTATTTTTCTGTTGTTTTAGACGCAGTTAAAACAAATGAACAATTGTAGTCCGACAGCGGAGGCGTTTTGTAGGCCACTGATGTATGACACTGAATGATGACACAGTCCCTGAATGATGATGACGCCCATCTATGGTACATGGATTGGCAGTTGTCTGGTCCAATCCGCGTTCCATACCCATCTGACGTCACTGCAACCAGCTTGGAGGCGGGTCGGGCGTGCTTTGGCCCAACTCCAGAGAAGGTCCATCTCGGGCACGATATGGTTTGACTCGACGCGGCCAAAAGTGCCAATGGAAAACCGCCAATTGTGTGTGAGTGCGTGTGTGTGGGGGGGTATGACACCTCATCCACTACCAGTGTGTGGCACCCACGCCACCTGGGTGATTCACGGCGCCAGAATGCTCACCACACACTGGCTGTCACAGTGGAGAGGTAAGGAAGGAGACAATCCAATTGAGACCATGGGATGATTAGGTGGCCATGTTGGTACAACAGCCAGGTTGGGAATTCGGCCAGGACACCGGGGTTAGCACCCCTACTCCTGTGACGAGTGCCATGGGCAGTCAGGACCTTGGTTTAACGTCTCATCCGAAAGACAGTGCTCTAGACAGGACAGAGTCCCTGTCTCTGTCTCTGTCCTGGGGCATTGGGGATAGTATGTAGGCCAGAGGGATGAGCACCCCCTACTGGCCCTCCAACACCTCTACCAGCACCATCTGGTCTCCCATCCAAGGATGGACCAGTCCAGCCCTGCTTAGCTTCCAGAGAAACCAGCAAGGCAGGTAGCCATGGTGCTGGCTACCTCATAGAGTAAATTAGTTTTAATATCAGATTGTGTTAAGGTGTAGGCCTAGTATAGCCTAATGTAACAAAACCTAACATGTGTGGGAAATGCGGACCCAGTTAGCTCACCAGAAATTTGGAGGACAAATGTAGACAACTCAGATGGGCGATGGCACACTTTACTCATGTCATGAAAATGCAGATTAGCGTAACTAGAGGATTCAGGTGATTTTGTTGGGACGTTCACCTCTTAGCTCAGGCCTCATGACTGACGCTGCCCGTTAGAGCTGACGTAGCAGCGCGGCCGCCATCTTGTATGGGTCCCCAATGCGCCCCCAGTGCATTCATTTCTATGGAGGAAGGTGTATCCCCAACTACAATAATAAGCATAACTCCCCGAATTTTTACCGGATTTTCACACGGTTTGGTTTGTTACAAACGGCAGAGATTTATTTATGATACAGGACGAATTAATATATATATATATTTTTTGTTTTAAAATAATAAGAATAATTGTTCAATCTTACTTGTGAAAGGTAATCCCACGCGATCTGGTGTCAATACTGCGCCGTAAGCTGCACAAAATACTGCATAGCTTGCTCTCCCGTTGACTCCTATGCTAGACTAGAGTGAGGAGACCCAACCAATATGGCGACGACGCTGGGTTACGTTCCAGCACGTCATGAGGCGTCTATGTATATATGGGTCTAGCATGGCTCCGTCGGCTTTTTGGTGCTGGAAACACAAAGTATGTCAGACCAATCACAGCGTGAGGGGCGGAGTCGGAAGCCGGGCTACTGTGGGGTTTGTGTCCCGGGGAAGAAGGCTGCCGACAACAGGAACGCTTATAACTCACTTTATTTGTTTAGGTTTAAGTTATTTAACTATGAACCAGAAGGAGAGGTATTATATGTATATCACGCTGCGTGGAGAACCCCAAGCGTTGCATCCTCAGTCGCTTTGCTTCCTTCCTTTGCGCTGCCTGGGGTGTTCTGACTTGAGCCGGCGACTTCCACCGGTAGTCACTGGGCAGGAGGCGTGGCCTCCATGACGCACAATGGCTAGCGTTAAGCGCCGCCCCCAGTATATTGTTTGGCGCCATCATGTGTTGAGGTGCAGTTACTACAACTTGTATATTTATTTCTACTCCTGGCTATGTGCAGATATTTTACAGCCTGATGATACATGTTATTAATTCGCAACACTACCATGACGACAGAGTTGCGACGGTTCCGTGTTAGAGGTAAACAATGGCTGCTGCTGCTGCTGGCGAACGGCTGTCTTTCGACTCGGCTTTGGCAGCGACTCTTCAAGACTTGAAGTTAACATTTTATTTGAGAAAAGAACAAAGAACGGCACTGAAGTCTTTCCTCGAAAAGAAATATGTATTCGGAGTTTTGACGTCACCTTCTTCGTTGCTCTGATTGGTTGTAGCGCTATCCTATTGCGTGCAGAGGGAATTTGAAAGACAATCGTTTATCCCGCCCACACTGCCAATGGAGCTGCGCCAGACATTACATCTTTCTGATGTGGGTCTGGCTTGCCAGGCTAGGTGGCCAGTCCTTTTTTTTTCTTCCTTCATGGGCCCCTGACGGCGTCTGGGCCCCGGTGCAGCTGCACCGGTTGCACCGTCGATATTTACGCCACTGGGTAAAATACATTGCAGGCAACCCATTTATTCACCATGTAAACACATATAACACATAGCCTATTCAGTATAGACAACTTATATCTCCTGTGAAACTTTGGGGGTGTGCAGAGTAAATGTTTTTACATTAATCTTACATGCAACCCGTTTTGGAGGAAAGGGAACATTTACATTACAATAAGTAAATGGAGGCCACCTGGTCCTCCATCCATCACTCAGGGCCAGTGAAATGTAATACCAGTGGGGATGTAGTTATTTTACCTTGTGTCGTGTTATCTGGTCTTCTGCAGGGTCTGATGCACACAACAAGCAGGTAAGCATGCGAGGTGTAAACACTTTTTTTCGCCCCAAACGTTTTTTCGTTTTTTTATTTTTATTTTTTACAGTATTTTCCAATCACTGCGTTGTTGAAGAGGCTGGGAAGCGACTCTGCAACGGCTACGTCGTCGATGACGCAATGACGCAAATTCGACGCGCACAATGCGGATGTAAACAACACTGGCCGGAGGATTCACGTGGATTCACGAAGACTATCGTAGGTTTTTTTTTTACTGGGGTTTTCTTCTTGCGAACGATGTCAGTGAAGATAGTGCGGTTCTCCAGCCCCGGCAGGGGAAACGGACTGCGGTCGGTCAGCGCCATCTCAGCGGGGGAGCTGGTTTACGCCGCCGCACCGCTCGCCTGCTGCGTTTCCAACACGTTGTCCAAAGACGTGTGCCATGACTGCTTCAAACGGTAAGCACACAAGTCTGTATAGTGTGAGTCGGACCTTGAGCACCAGGGTCGGTCTCTCTACCCCTGTGGTGAACCCGGACCTGGTCCCGGACCCGGGTCCCGGTGAGTCTGTTGGACCTCGGGAAGGTCCACTGAGTGGACGCTATGGCCTCCAGACCACAGCGTCCTATTATTTTTTTTAAATTTTTTTTAATGTTTGTTTGTTTTTCCATTCGTTGTTATGTCGGCGTTATCATGAACATCATCTCTATTTCAGCGTTGTTTTATTAAATAAATTCATTAAAACAGAAAAAAATGACGCCTAATCAATAGCGTTTTAAAAAAATAAAAATAGATCCAGTTTTCACGGAGGTCATAACACTGTCAAAGCAGACTAATGATAATCGGTGTGCCCTGCCCAGGGTGCAGTCCCCCAGTTGGCCACCAGGGGGCAGCAGAGTGCTTTCTGTATCCCAGCGCCGTGCAGGCAGGCTGAAGGTCTCCACTGAACTACCCCATAGGCGCCACTTGAAAACAATTACACCTAGGCTACTTGATGCTTCAGTGCAATAACCTCTGTGCTTTCTTTGCCAAATCCCCAACTCTTTATTCTGATGACAAAGGTTATAAATCAAATCAAACTTTATTTCTATAGCGCCATTCGTACAAAATTTGCAATACAAGGTGCTTAACGATACAATGAACATCCAACAAAATCCAACAATGCAATGAAAATATAACAATACAATAAAAATACAACAATACAGTGAAAATAAATGATAATATAAGGAAAACATAATATTAGAAATAAGAGACATGATAGAGCAGAGATATCAGTGTATAGTACAGTAGAAAAGGGTGGATGATATTTTATTTTGTTTTTATTATTATTTTTATTATTATTTTTTTAATGATAATAAAATGGATTAAGGGAATGCTGAGCTAAATAGGTATGTCTTAAGGTTTCTTTTAAAGGTGTTCATAGATTGTGATGACCTCAGCTCCTCTGGCAGGCTTATAGCATAGTTGGTGTTTGTATAATTGTCCTGCTGTGTGTGTGTGTGTGTGTGTGTGTGTGTGTGTGTGTGTGTGTGTGTGTGTGTGTGTGTGTGTGTGTGTGTGTGTGTGTGTGTGTGTGTGTGTGTGTGTGTAGGCTACCGGTTCCAACCACCAGGGCAGATTCGGCGCTTTGGGTCCGCATCTCTGAGACCCCTTGGTGGGGCAACGGTTTATAATGGCAGTTATCAATATGATGCTCAAGTGTTGCTATGAACAGACTATAATCAGGAGTGGGCATTCACTGGTTACCAGAGATGGTGTTTGTTTGCTATACATACACATGCATTCTTGTTTGCAAAGGCCAACATATTTCATAGACATTGTCATATTGAAATAGGAAATATGGCACAGATCCAGATCCACGGTGGACAACTAGCTAAACAGAATCATTTATATGAGAGTAAAAACTGCTGTGAGTCTACTGCTTCACTCTGTGGTGTCTCCTTACTCTTCTCATAGCAAGGTGCAGAGCATAGAAACCAGAAGGCTTCAGAGGTACCAAAATGGTACCAAGATTGTTTTGAATTCATACCCAAACCAAATAGTTAACCAATTAGATATAACTGTAATAGAAGCATGTTTTCAAAGATTTTATACACATTTAGAGGCAAGAAGGAAGCTAAGTCTAACATAAGACGTTACTCTCTTCCCCCCCCCCCCCAACAGTCTCTCTGCAGGATTCATTAAATTCAGTGTCATACACACTTCTCCTGGGCTGGGGATAGTCATTGCCCCCAATTTACCCAATACCATACTGTAGTCCTGTCAAAAAACGCTCTTCCAATTTACCAGAGGACAGCCATTTAATGTTTCCCATACAGCATAGACAGGCAGACTATTTTAAACATCTGTGTGTATATATATATATATATATATATATATATATATATATATATATATATATATATATATATATATAGGGGGGGTTATTTTTTTAATTATTTTTTGTTATTTTTTTATAAAACACTCACACTACACACTATCTTCTTGTTCTATCTATTCGCGTTAGTGTTGGTCCTCTTGGTTTTTTTTTTTTTGATAGGCGTAGGGCAAACAAACCTCAATGTGTGTGTTTTTTGAGAGGTTGAAGATGGTTATAATGCACTGCATGAATATATATTTTGAATTATTGAATACATGTCATGGCCTCCCCTTGCCATGCAGCCAGCACTAATTCTAAGCAGTTTGACTTGTTTGTCTGTTCTTGTGTGTGTTCATTGATTTCAAGAAAGGAACATCCCTGAAAGTCGTTTTGGGGTTGTATTGAAACATATGAGACACATACACACACACTATTGCCCTGCACACATCTCAGCCCTGAGCAGAGCTGTGTCTTGTATTGAAGAGATGTGTTTCCACTAAAACACGATTAGTTTCCCAGCATGGCTCAATATTGGCGAGTAATGTATGACTCTGTTGGAGTCTGTGCTTGAGTTTCGAGAAACAGAGTGACATACTGTGTATAAAAATGTGTGTTGATGTGTTTCTAAAGGAAATGAGCAGGTTGGAGGGGGGGCATCAAAGCTGTAGTTAATTACAGGCCTTGAAGGCTGTTTTGTTAGTAATGAGTGATAAATACAGAGGGGGAATACACATACGCACACACACACACACACACACACACACACACACACACACACACACACACACACACACACACACACGTGATCCAGGAGGATTGTAATAGACTTAGTAAAACAAACATTATACTATTAGAGGGTTTCAGACTCAGGGGGTTGAGTAGTGAGGGAAGAGGGAGACAGGAAGTATTCCAGATAACAAGGATGGACAGCAATATATGAACATTGGGAGAATGCACTGATAAATTACTATAATGACTACATCCACCAATAATCTCAAATAGAGGAATGGCGAGAAGGAGGAAGATAAGGTCTTGCAAAGGAAGAGCGGCAGGAATTGAAGGGACAGATGAAGACTGATGGACTGATGTTATGGGAGGAAAGGAAGAACATGCATGCACGCACGCACACACGGATAAATAAAGACCACATACACACCAACACAGGTGTGTGTGTATTTGATTATGGTTTTTTTTAACTGTGTGTATGTGTGTGTGTGTGTGTGTGCGCACTCTGGAGACCGGGACTGAGAAAAATGTGTCGCATAGAAGACATGTCATTTGTCAAAAATAATGCCCCACCACGTCGATCACACAGACACGCACACTCGCACGATCATGCGCACACTCATGCATGAACATGCACACACACACACACACACAGATAAATAAAGCACCACAGCACATCTAAAAGTTTAGAGTTTTAATGAGAATTTTTGATTGAGAGCTATAGTCAAATTCCAGCGGGTCTCTCCGTCTTTTTAAAATAATTCAGTGTTGATGTGTACGAGTGAACTTGCCTTTGTTTGTTGACAGTCTGTCTCTGTGAAAAGTTCCACTTTTTGACTTGAAGGCATTACCTTTGAGGAAAACACGTTAACAAGCATAAACAATGCATTTTCAGATATGCAAATTAGTTGAGAGTGGAATTTATTTATTTATTTTGTCAGTTGTTTGTTTATCTGATCATTTATGCATTAAACGAGTGTTGTCTCTTCCGCAGTATTCATGTTTTATTAGGACTTAGAACTGTTATGGACTGTACGCGCTGATATTTATATCCGCCTTATTTACCCATTTGTGTATCATGTCTCACTCTATTACCACCATTTCCCATTCGCAATACTGTATTTTAAACACGGATTACAATAAAACACAAGAATTGTTACAAATAAATGTTTATGCTATTATAAGAACAGCTTTTCAAATAACAATTAAAAAATATATATAGTCCAATCGTCAAATGTTTTAATTGTGATGCCGTAACGTTAATTTGCTAGTATGAAATTTGGTTTATATTAATATATTTTTATAACCTTCCAGCAATATCAAAATCTATACAATAATTATGGAATTTGTATTGAATATACTACCATTGCCATGGACATAATCTGAACTATTCAGGGAAAGTGCTGAGGGCTGTAGCAGTTTAACAGGGCTGTGGAGTGGCTGTGGGGCGCTCTGGCACCACACTGTCACATCCAGTTACCCTTACTCCGTCAATCTCCCTAATTCTCCCGCATGCACAGCTCAATACTTTAACAAGGCTGTCTATAACGGACAACATGATGTTTCAAAGTGTTTAGTGCTAGGCGTAGGCGGCAATCCTGAACCATACAAATAGCTTCGTAGTAGGATCTCTGATACGTAATGTCAGAGAGATGATGAGATGACAGCCGGGGTTAGTAGACTCTGTTGGGCCTCCTATCCCAGTATTTCCCTCCCTTTCTTCTGCTTTCATGTTGTCTTTAAACGTAATCCCTCTGTGTTGTTTGTCATAGATCCTTCGATCAATCTAGCCAACCTCTTTCCCTATTGACTAATTGTTTTTGTGTTCACCTCAGACGACCCCCGCTATTTAATTTCCTCTCTCCCCGTCCCCGTCCCCTCCCTCAGATCATTTTGCCTGCATCTGTCTCTCTCCAAAGTCCCGCTCCCCCCTGTCTTGCTCCCGCCTCCTGCTGATGGAGACCCAGGTGGCTCTGAACATCTGAGACTGTAGAATTTGCAAACCAATGATCTGATGTGAATTCTAGTTTGAACAGGTTCTGGGTACCGCCTCTTGATGTGTTGTGTCATTTCTTGTCTTCATCATGATTCAGCTGTGCATGCCAATGTGTTGTTGTTTTTCTGTTGGTGTCTGGAAACCATTTCTACATCCAAGTTGTGTGTGTGTGTGTGTGTGATGAGTAGATTAATTGGAGCCCCCTCAGGTATCGGTGAATCAACCCTCTAACTGACCTACTAGAGCCCCCCCCCCAACCGTGGACCGAAGACCCGTCCTGAAGCACAGCTGGTCTGGCTGCGTTTCTTAGGGAGATGGCTATTAAACAAGATGGCTGACTTGTTTACAGCCAACGTTTACACGCATTCTGCGGAGACATTTTGCCCCTTCATCTTTCTGCTTTGCGATGAGCAACTGTGAAGTTATTCATCTAGTTATTCAGCAGGCTTCCCTTGACACTTCTTGGGGGGTTTGCATGCTAATTATCCCCCCACCCCCATATAATGGTTTAGTGGAGCAGAAAGTCAAATTGAATCAAAGCGGCTTAATAGCAAAGGGCATGAGCTTGGCTAAATAGCAAGGCATGGCTATATAGTATTTTATAATCCTCAAGGCGTAAGACCTTTTACATTTCCATGCCGTCTTCATAATACCTGTGATTATTGGTATGTTTTTCACCTGTGCACTGTCCTGCCCTCATCTATTATTCATTGCACTGCGTATTGAAACGTACGCACACACAGACACACATTCCTTCACACACTCACACATATGTACACACGCACCACTGGCTGCTGTGTGGGAGTGAGCCATAGCATGTTGTGTTGGCCACTCGGCCTACAAATGAGAAAAACCAGTCTGGCATGACCAGGCGATCCAGAGGACCTCATTAATTATGGAGATATATACAGATGGACATACACATACACACACACATACAAACACATACACATATACATACAAACACACACACATACATGCATACATGCACACACACACACACACACACACACACACACACACACACACACACACACACACACACACACACACACACACACACACACACACACACACACACACACACTCTCTTATGGCCAAAGCTTGGAACTCACTGGGGAAATTATGTTATGCGTTACACACACACACCCGCATGTGCGCGCCCACAGCAAAGACACACTACGGCGTCCTAATTAGGTACCTGATAGAATAGTTGACGAATTTAACACACACACACGGTAAATCCCCTCTTTGTCTCGCTTATTCTTAATTCAGTGCTCCCACATAAAAACGGTAGGCTTTATATACAGGCACATTTTTGTCCGGCCACGCTAGGTCGCCAACATGTACGCTTTTGTCTTTCCTCGCCGGTCATCTCCACCTTCCCCACCTGCGTCTCATGTTATCACCCGTCCTGCAAAATACTTTCATCTCGGTGCGTTTCACCTGGTGAAGAGGCTGACTGCCTGCAGGGATTGTTTTGGCTCACGGGTGGTGCAACAGCCGTCAACATGGCGGGAGTCTGCTGCCACTCGTGTTATGGTGCCTGTAATAAGATACTCGATGGGCCAACAGAAAAAGGACGGCAAGTCAAAGGGTCGCTTGTCTGGCTTTTTCTGCAGCAAAGGTTAGCCTAAAAAAAGACAAAATCAGCCCACGGCAACGAACAGAAACGATTGGGCGTTTTTCAACCAGTTTAGTATAAGTGGAATCAAATGGATGTATTGTTCGATTGGGACTTTACTACTTTAGGGACCCATGCTTTAGTATTTATTATTATTGCGTAGTATATTTGCATCAACAGAAAAACAACTGTTAATAATAGGCAAGCACACATGGCCAATTATTAAACATAACAGAGCTCTCTAATTGATGAATAGGCCTACAGGTAAGGAATACCCACCAACAAATGAGGCAGCCTATGGCAGCAGCCAGATTAATGTAATAGCTGTAATAACCTGCATTAGTTATAATGAGCCTCAGAAGACCAAAGATGGCCGACGTGCGTTACTAGTGAATAAGGGAAGACCAGGCCAGCGTCGGTTGAAACTGCATTAATACATGTTAAACAGGCTTCCTGTGGTTGACTGCCAACCCTGGACCAAGGCACTTAATGCCTGACGTATGCCCCCACCCCCGCCTCCACCTCCCTCCTCTAGATCTGCTGAGGGTCTACAGATTGTGGCTGTGTTTATGTTTGGACCGGTGATATCTATGGTGAATGTTAGGGGGTGGTGGTGGTGGTGGTTGTGGTGGGGGGTCTCATAGTGTGGGTGGCAGCAGGCAGCCCTGCGTGTCTGCTGGGCATCATCACACTGACAAGAATAGCAATATGGTTTCTATATGTTTCCATGAGCCCTGGCTCCCAGGATGGGATGCCATTCATTTCCCATTGGGCTCCAGACGGACTGAACGCAGTGTATGAACTGTGTATGTGTCTGGCCAGAGTGGGAATGTACACAGAAGGATAATGTGTGTGAGCGAAACCATAAATAACTCAATAGCCTTCAACCTGACGGCCAAGAGGAGTAATGGGGGGAAAATTAGAAAGGAGATATAGAGGGGTGTGTGTGTGTGTGTGTGTGTGTGTGTGTGTGTGTGTGTGTGTGTGTGTGTGTGTGTGTGTGTGTGTGTGTGTGTGTGTGTGTGTGTGTGTGTGTGTGTGTGTGTGTGTGTGTGTGTGGTGGAGAAGATGCCGAGCACATAAAGTCCTGGCTCAGGGGCCTCCAGTCTAGAGTCACAGACCCTGATAGATGGGTGTAGGAGACCCACTTAATTGTGTGTGCACAGGGAAAGGAAAGAGGACGTCATGTGTGGAAAGAGGGTGATAAGTGTCTGCAGAGAGAGTGTAAAGCTGTAATCAAATCATCTATGGCGTTTCAGAATGTGTGCAGACAGGATCTGTGAATCTGTGTTGTCTACCTCACAGAGAGCGCATCTTCACTGGCATACAGTCCCCTGCTAAGACCATGACTGCCAAGCACAATAAAAGGTGTACAAGCAGCTGCCAAGGATGGCCATGACAGACAGCGGCAATAACACAAAAAAAGCCATCTCCTCCTACTATATTGTGGCTAGTCTCATTTATCAGTCTTGTGTTTATTGCCGATTGGATGGATAGTGGCTAGACACAGCAGTGCTCAGACGGGCTGATCTGCCAGGGAACATGGTGGTGATGTAACTGTCTGGCCTCACTTCTAACGGCCTCTCTGTTAGAAGAGAGGCCAGACATCTAGCCACTGGTTGCGCTGTGGTTATCTGAGTGGGAATTGTGTCTGGAGAGGCTCTTTATGTTTAATCTTAATGTTCCCTGTTCAGGGTGATAAGCCAGAGACTAATTTACTTCAGGGTCTACGTAACCTGTGGTGCATAATGAACACAATGTGTATTATTAGTAATTCATGATAACACAGGAATACTGGCGTAGTTTATATCTGTCCATAACCAACTGTACTCTCTTATAGCTCCTATCTCTGCTCCTCGCCGACATAGTACATAAGCAAGTTGTATCTAATCAATTATTGAGACAATAATTGATTAGATACAACTTGCTTATGTACTATGTAGGTGTGTAAACTCAACATCTGTGGTGTATTTCTCTCTCTCTCTCTCTCTCTCTCTCTCTCTTCCCCCCCCCCCCCCCCCCTCTTCTCTTTTCTTGCTTGGCTGGATGGACTGATGTAAACCCAAGCCAGAGGAGCTATGTGTCTCCACTTCATAACAGAGTCAAAACACATCAGTTACCTGGCCTTATGAGGAATACAATGATGATGTATTCCCATGTACTACTTGGGAGTGTGTGTGTGTGTGTGCGTCTGCACTTGTGCAAATGTGTTGCCATGTGCACATGCAGTTCTGTGCAAGCGCATTGTTGACCCGGTTCCCATCATGGCTGTGAATGGCTACGGGAAGCTGACAGGCGGTAATGCTGTGGCCTGGCTGACTTGGCTGATATAGTAGTGACGGGCAGAGTGGAGCTGACAGTACTGTGAGAAACAGCCATTACTCACCACACGGACACGTTCATACCGCAATACAAACATGTCACTCATTCATACACAACACAGGCACTTGGATTCAAACCTTGTATGGCTGATATTATGTCTAATATCACCTCTCCCATGATCAAGTGTGGTTCAGGCAGACGAGGCCTACACAAAAAAAACAAAAGAACAAAAGAAAAACCTGCAATAATGCATTTGTATTAAGAGAGGGGATCAAACAATCGCTAACTAAAAGTGTTTCTGGTCTGGATCAGCAAAACAAATGCTAATGTCCACCAGAACAGTACTCGCTCTTGAGTCACTTTTCCAATTAGTTTCCCTAAAACATGGATGTTTTTACTGTCTAGGGGGGGTTGTGTCTGTTTAATGCACTCACAAAGAAACCATTTGTTGAGCTAATGAACTAGCAGTGTTTTAAATGTCCTCCTTGCATCAAATTGGTACCATGTGTTGTTGTTGTTTTTGTTTCTTTATTTATTTGAAGTCTTTCTTTTCTCCTTTTCTCCTAGACATAAGTCCTTACGGAGGTGTTCCCGGTGTAAGATGACTCGCTACTGCAATGTGACCTGCCAGGTAGTGTGTGTGTGTGTGTGTGTGTGTGTGTGTGTGTGTGTGTGTAAGAGCTATTAATATTAAGAATTGTAGCATACTGGCATACAAGTGTGTTTGGTCTGCTGGTGGTCTTTATTGAACTGTGCTGTTTCTCTAGAAGCGGGCCTGGTCCATCCACAAGAGAGAGTGCAGGTGTCTCCAGACCCTCTTACCGAGAACCCCGACCGACTCGGTCCGACTGGCCGCCAGAATCGTTTTCACCGCGGTACTTCATGTCTCTGTATCTCTATACCCCTTTCTATAGAATTGTCTGTAACAAACGATTATGAGTATGTAAAGAGTATGTATGTGATGCCTGCGATTGCAATTGCATAAGGAATGGATTATGTTCCCTCTGGAATGCTGTGTATTATCCATACTGTGCTGAACTGAACAAGGGAGGAAGAATAAGGGTTTGATTTTCATTTCATTTCTAGTTGAATTCATCTGCAAAGCCGAGCGAGGAACTCTACACCATAGAAGAGCATGAGTCACGTAAGACCTCTTCTTCCTTTACAGCAGTAGACCTCTTCTTCCTTTACAACAGTAGACCATCTTATTATTTATTATTCATATATGTATATATATGTATATATATATGTGTATATATATATATATATATATATATATATATATATATATACACTCACCGGCCACTTTATTAGGTACACCTTGCTAGTACCGGGTTGGACCCCCTTTTGCCTTCAGAACTGCCTTAATCCTTCGTGGCACAGATTCAACAAGGTACTGGAAACATTCCTCAGAGAGTTTGGTCCATATTGACATGATAGCATCACGCAGTTGCTGCAGATTTGTCGGCTGCACATCCATGATGCGAATCTCCCGTTCCACCACATCCCAAAGGTGCTCTATTGGATTGAGATCTGGTGACTGTGGAGGCCATTTGAGTACAGTGAACTCATTGTCATGTTCAAGAAACCAGTCTGAGATGATTCGCGCTTTATGACATGGCGCGTTATCCTGCTGGAAGTAGCCATCAGAAGATGGGTACACTGTGGTCATAAAGGGATGGACATGGTCAGCAACAATACTCAGGTAGTCTGTGGCTTTGACACGATGCTCAATTGGTACTAATAAGCCCAAAGTGTGCCAGGAAAATATCCCCCACACCATTACACCACCACCACCAGCCTGAACCGTTGATACAAGGCAGGATGGATCCATGCTTTCATGTTGTTGACGCCAAATTCTGACCCTACCATCCGAATGTCGCAGCAGAAATCGAGACTCATCAGACCAGGCAACGTTTTTCCAATCTTCGATTGTCCAATTTTGGTGAGCCTGTGCGAATTGTAGCCTCAGTTTCCTGTTCTTAGCTGACAGGAGTGGCACCCGGTGTGGTCTTCTGCTGCTGTAGCCCATCCGCCTCAAGGTTCGACGTGTTGTGCGTTCAGAGATGCTCTTCTGCATACCTCTGTTGTAACGAGTGGTTATTTGAGTTACAGTTGCCTTTCTATCAGCTCGAACCAGTCTGGCCATTCTCCTCTGACCTCTAGCATCAACAAGGCATTTGCGCCCACAGAACTGCCGCTCACTGGATATTTTCTCTTTTTCGGACCATTCTCTGTAAACCCTAGAGATGGTTGTGCGTGAAAATCCCAGTAGATCAGCAGTCTCTGAAATACTCAGACCAGCCCGTCTGGCACCAACAACCATGCCACGTTCAAAGTCACTTAAATCACCTTTCTTCCCCATTCTGATGCTCGGTTTGAACTGCAGCAGATCGTCCTGACCATGTCTACATGCCTAAATGCATTGAGTTGCTGCCATGTGATTGGCTGATTAGAAATTTGCGTTAACGAGCAGTTGGACAGGTGTACCTAATAAAGTGGCCGGTGAGTGTATATATATATAGTGCTGGCAGATGAACTGATAAATGGTAAATAGATTGACAAATGTTTATTTGTTGTGTTGTATTTACTTCATACTTCAAGTTGAACCTATGACACATGATTTATTCCAAGTAACATTCTTAATGCTTAATGAGCCAGAGGCGTCCCGACAGAATGGTATTCTTGGACTAAACATGCTTCACTGTCTGTTCTGCTCCCCTCAGACCTCAGTTCTATGTCGGAGCAGAAGAGACAGGGCCTGTCGCAGTTGGCCGACATGTTGCAGATCTACCTTCAACGTGAAATACCGGACCTCATGAAGGAAATGACCTCAGCACTTCCACCTTCCTGCCAAGACCCCCTCAGCCTACTCGCAAAGGTAGGCTTACACACACACACACACACACACACACACACACACACTGCTTTTTGGCATCACCCAGTGTATGTAAGTAACCATAACATATGTTTAAGATCCTCTTGGCTCAAGTGTATGTATGTATGTTTTTCCAAAACAACCAGGGGCATTATACTCTTAAAAGACACCAGCTGTTCTCATGACAATCGAAACCGCAAACTGATTATCCATTTGTTAACTTGAACCTCTCTTCCTCTCTCCCTCTCCCCCGCTCTCCCGTTATTTTATATGACTCCTATTGGTGTGTTGAGGTGTTGTATGTATGTAGTGTGTGTCAGTGAGTTGGTGTTTTGTGGTTGGGTAGCCATTATAGGGGAGAGTACTAATTGAATGCATCCCGGCAAGAAGCTGCGAATGGTTTTTAAACGAGGTCCAGACTCTTAATATCTGTAATGGTTATTTACTGATATCTTAGTTTGTTTTTCCTATCTTTAACATAGACAGCGACAGTTGAACCTGGAGGTATTGTGGAGAGATTATGAATGTGTGTGTGTGTGTGTGTGTGTGTGTGTGTGTGTGTGTTGTAACCCCACAATCCATAATGTCTGTGCCACTATTACAGCTGTCTTTTTATGATCGTGCTTGTCAAGCCATTTTTTGTATACATAAAGTATACATCAATTAGACAATTAAAGACGTCAACATAACGATTTCAAAAACAAAATGAAGCAATGTTCAACACAGGAGAACAGTGGAAGCAAATCAGCCGGTAAAAGGAATAGACTTGTAGGCAGTGGTTAGGTTCAGGAAGAATACAGTTTCTTTCCAGTGGTGGGATTGGGCATCAATCGCTGATTGTAAGTTGAACATGTATCAATGTGTAACAGTGTAGGAAGTGTGTTTCTTTGAACATATGCACTGTTAAGACTCTCTCTCTCTCACACACTCACTCTCTCTCTCTCACACACACACATACACACACACACACACACACACACACACACACACACACACACACACACACACACACACACACACACACACACACACACACACACACACACACACACACACACAGCCCAAAGGTAGATCTTTCTCAGAGATGAGGTGTATTTTTCTGTTTTCACTTAAACAGAATTACTCTCACAGCATGGCTAAGTGTTAAGAGAGTGTGTCTTGCTTGACACACACACACACACACACACACACACACACACACACACACTAACTAACTATACAGCATTGACAGTGTACATGCTATAATAATGTTATTCTTTTAATGTGATGCCATCAAGTTGGACATTTAATGAGCAGGAGATACAAGGCTGTGTGTGTGTGCCGTGTACTATTTGCGTGTGCTTGTTAGAATTCACCGGCGTACACTGCTGTTTAAATTGGGTTTTCCGATGGAAATCTGGTCCCCTGCCTTGGAGAGGCACAGAGAAACTGATGGAATTAAAGAGACACAGAGTTAGAGAGAGAAGGCCGCAGAGGAAGAGATGAAGAGGAATGGACGCAAATGAGATGGAAAAGGGTTTCAAGAACCCAGAACCATATCTGTCAACATTGGGATTTGAAAATAAGGGACATTTTTCAGTGCCCCATCTGGGCCGTCTTGCCACTGTCCACATACCCTTACAAGGGGTACAAGAGTACACACAGTGGGGGATTAAAGAGGCAGCGGGCTGCCCAAACAAGAGAGCAAGTACAGGAAGGAAGGATCTTTGTGAGTACCCATAGTGAGCTGAACTGCCTGGAGGAGAAGTGTGAGAAGTAACCGTGTGTGACCTGGACCGTCGGACTATCCCCGTGTATCAAACTGGTTTGGCTGAGGACCCGCTTTCGGACGACCCCTGGATAACGAACAAAGGACTTTGAATGGATAGCTGACCCCCCCCCCTCCCCCCTTATGTAAATAACTCCTAATAAATGTCCCAATTGCCTTCGAATTGCACTTTGTGGTTGTTATTGAACTTGGTGGCGTGAAAACCCCACACCCTTGAGCCTGCTACATTTGGTGGAGACTGGGCACAAGGTACATAATAAGTTAGATAACTAACCAGACATGGAGCACAATAGAAGCATTGGTGAAACAGCTGGTGAAGGCAAACGTAGTGTAGCAGGCTATGCATCAGGAGCTGATGGGCCATATCGGCATGGCTGCAGGCGCAGCAGTCTCCCATCCCACCCCCCAGTATGTTTATTTTGAAGCAGACAGAGACTGACGACATCAAAGCTAACCTCCAAACCTTCAAGAGGACGGCAGTTAGGGAGAAATGGCCCCCGGAACAATGGGCCAGCCTGCTAGCCCCTTCTTGTCTGGTGCTGCACAGAAAACATATCAGGATCTGACGGCCGACCAGGCGACGCACTACAAGGGGCTGAGGAAGAAGATTCTGCACCGGTATGGTTACACCCTAATTAGTAGGTCACAAAGATTTCATGATTGGGCGTATGATGCAACAGCGTCCCCCAGATTGCAAATGTGTGATCTGATTAGGCTGACCAACAGCTGGCAAACTACTGCACCACTGATGGTCACGGCCATAAAGTGGTCATGGGGAAGTTTCTACGCTCTCTCCTGTTCAAAGCTAAAAGGTTAGCAAGCTAAGCCAACCCGCTGAGTGGGGATCAGCTGGAAAAACTGGTGGAGGGTCACCAGGTGGCTTTAGAGGTTCTGCACAGCGGACCACCACTAAAGGCGGAACCCACAACTTGCCTGAAGGAGTGCAAAAGGACGAGCGCTTGAATCCCGACCAAGGATGGAGGGACATCAAAAGCCAGCTCCCTGAGATGATGCCCTTTCCTGAACACTGACAGCAGGAAGTGCTGTGAGTGTGGCGAGCCGGGATGCATCGCCTTGACCTGTCCGTAAGCAATGTCCCATTGCTGTCAGTGAGGTAGACACTGGGTGTCCCTGCAGGTTGCTGATGGCATGCTGGGCGAAGAGTGGCCCTTCCACTGTCACCCCGGTAAGAGCCAATGGAAAAGACATCACCGCACTCTTGGACTCTGGGATTATGGTGACCCTGATCCGACCTGACTTTGCCCAGTCCCTGAACCTGACTGACACCATGGCCATCATGTGCATACATTGTGAGATCCAGGACTACCCCGCTGTCCTCCTCCACCTACAGACCACCAGGTGACAATACATGGAACCAGTGGGAGTTGTCCCAAACCTGCCTGTGCTGGTCCTTATCGGGAGGGATTCCCTGATGTTCCACCACCTGTGGGCCAGTATGTCCATAGATGGGGGGAAACAAGGGAACCCAAAGGGAGGAGGAAGCCGGAGAAGTGTGAGGGCCGCTAGATGGAGTGAGGCTCGACTCTGGGGATTACAGGAAGTGAACCACCAGGCATCAACAGACCCTCACTCGGAGAGTGACTCGGGGGAAGCATGACAGGAGGAAGGTGAGGCGAGTCTGGGCAACCTGTTCCTGTCCCACGAGATGGCGCCAGAGCCTGCCTCACTGGCAGGCCTGTTCGAGACGGCCTAACTGGAGGATCCCAACCTGGCCAGCACTCTCCAGCAGGTGACCATGGTGGACAGGAAGCCCATGGAGGGGGTAAGAGAGATCACATACCCTAATTTTGCCATAAAGAATGAATTGTATCAGGTCATGAAGAAGAACGACGAATGTATGGAGTTCTTGTTGGTGCCCCGGTCCTTTTTACAATCTGTACTGCAGTTGGTACACTCCCACCTTCTTGGGGCTCATCTAGGGTGGAGAAGACCATCGACCGGATCAATGCATGATTCTACTGGCCTGGTGCCCCTTAGTTCCCCTACCCATGATTTCAGTCCCTTTCAGCAGGATCGCAATAGACCTGGTGGGACCACTACCCAAGAGCACCAGAGGGCACAAATACATCCTGGTGATACTGTATTATGTCACCAGGTACCCCAAAGCCATTCCCCTGTGCACCATGGCTACCAAAGGAATCGCACGCGAGTTGATCATGCTGTTCTCCCGGGTCAAGCCCCGACAAGATAGTAACTGACCAGGGAACACCATTCATGTGACAAACCATGAAGGACCTGTGAAAGTACTGATGAAAGTAACCCAGTTGTGCACCTCAGTGTATCAACTGCAGGCTGATGGGTTGGTGGAAAGATTCAATTGGACCCTAATGCAGATACTGATGAGGTGATGGAGGTGGATGGAAGGAACTGGGACCAGCTACTTCCGTACCTTATGTTCTTAATCCAAGAAGTGCTCCAAGTATCCACAGCGTTCTCCCCCTTTCAGTTTCGGTATGGGAGATGACCCAGAGGACTGCTGGACGTGGCTAAAGAAGCCTGGGAACAGCAGGTGTTGCCCCATCGAACCATGGTGGAACACATGGAGACATGAGGGACCGAATGGCAACTCTGTGGCCCCTCGTACGGGAGCGCACGGGTCTACAACAGAGGGGCGCGACAGCATAAACTTAAAAAAGTGAAGTTGACAAAGAAGCTACCACATGCCGGAAGCAAGGAGAGATACCACCAGGACTGAGGTAAAAACAATGTTGGAAGCCAGAATCATCAAGGAGTCGAATAGTAAGTTGTGCAGACCCATAGTGTCTGTGCCAGAGAAAGCCTCCCAGGACCTAAAGGGAGCACTGTGTTCTGGACCCGTGCTGGTGACCCCAGACTTCTCTAAACCACCGGTGGTGCAGACCAATGCATCTGAAACAGGAGGTCGAGGAACACCCAGTCATGTAAATCAAGTGAGGTTCTATCCCGGACCAGGATATCCGCTTTGGGGGGTTCACTCCTTGGACCGGGCCTTGGAAGGGGCGGGTGGGGGCGGGCATGAATCACACAGGACAGGAGAAAGGTACAGATTGTTTGGCAGCCAGTTAGGGGTTAGCTGAGGTTAGTTCCGATATCTCCTCCTGTGAAAAACAGTCCCATAACGAGGATTCAGCGTATCGGTCGTCACGCTGAAAGATCCCACACTTCTACTTGGGGAGAGACTGATGGACTTAAATAAGCAGGTAAGTGGGTCACTTGCAATCAACTGCCAGGTGTTTGCTACTCCCAGGACCTTAGCAGCTAGGAATGATAATATTGATTGGCAATGACTTTCCCCAAATGCACTCTACCTGCCAATCTGTGCTGTCCCTGGTCCTGCTGTCCCTCCCCAACCCATTGGGAGAGATGAGGTTCTCCTGGCACTCCACAGTACCCATAGTGAGCTGAACTGCCTGAAAGAGAATCGTGAAAGTTACTGTGTGATTATTTGTTGTGACCTGGACCATTAGAATACCCCTCTGTGTATTGAACTGGTTTGGCTGAGGACAGGCTTTTGGACGACCCCTGGATAACAGACAAAGGACTTTGAGTAAAGATTGTGCACTTTGAATGGATAGCTGACTTCCCTCCCCTTCATTTAAATAACCCCTAACCCCCAATTGCCTTTGCACTTTGTGTGTGTTTGTTATTGAACTTGGTGGCATGGTTTCTTTAAGAGTTAAGAGTGATGCTGCTGTTCTCCACTTCAAGGCAAACAAAGGCTTGAAATAGCAACGCTTGTTCTCTTAAAAAAACAAGAACATCTTGTTGTGAAAAATGAGATGCAATTAGTAAACAGCAGCAAACGTGTGACAAAATGAACATTTAGTAGTTCATGATGTACCTAATATGTAAAGATCCTCTGCACATGCATTATCAAAGTATGCATTATTAAATGAGCATTACACATTTAGTATTCAAGTAGGGAGAAGAGAAGTAGTGGACTTCATAAAACACCTACCTTCATAAGACACATACCAATCAATTGCATTTGTTTCTATATTTGTTACATATATTAGTCTACATTGATGTTTTTTTTTGTTTTGAGAGACGGAAAACTCAAATATTTTTTGGCATATATTTGCATAATGACTGACAGGTTGGACCTTTTTGTCACATCACAAAGGATGCCGGTACATCAGTGTACTAACAACGTATCTACGTATCAACTCCACACAAGGTTTCCATAATTAGTGGAGGAATATAACCGCCGGTGCATTTTAAACCATCGGACACATTTTCAAGTCCATCGGAGCATGAAGAAAGTGCATTTATATGTAGTATCAACAGGGGGCACTGTTAACACATAGACGTCTCTTATGTTTTATATCTTCCTATTTGCAATGTTTTGAATTATGTTTTTTAGAACCTCAATCTCTTCTACAACCCTTTCGTGGTCTTGTTTCTTGACCCAAGTCCATGTCTCAGTATTGCTTATCCATTGCTCTCTTTCTACCACCTCCTCCCCACGTCGCTCCGCCTCTCCCTCACCAGTAGCTGAAGTCCACTAACACATGAAGAGTTTATTAGGTCCTCAGGAATGCTCTGGCTGGGCGACGTGAAATAGGCCATTACCTTTTTGTAATGTGTGTGTGTGTGTGTGTGTGTGTGTATGTGTGTGTGAGTGAAAGGTAAGGGTCCTGGTGTTTTACAATAGGATGTGTGCAATGCTAGTAAACCATTCTAAATATCAATAGCACACACGCACACACAGCGGCGGGAATAGCAGTGAAGTAAAGCCAGAGCATCATTAGGCTTAATACACCCTGGAGGAGCTCTAAGGGAGGGTATGTGTATGGCAGGCAATGTGAGTACGTTGTTCAGCATGAGCAAGTGATGTGATTCGTAAGTATATGCTGTGGACGAACTGCAGTTTGTGTGTGTGTGTAAGTGTGGGCCAGGCTGCAGCGGTGCAATATGCAGTGACAGATGGGATCTGTCCGCGCCACGTTTTATTGCCTCCCCTCGGGCTCTCTCTCTCTCTCTCTCTCTCTCTCTCAAATGTGTGTAGTGGTTAGTGTGTGTGTGTTGATAAGGTTGCAGTGGTGAATTTCCGTGTGTGTGCGCTCCTTGCATGCTACTGGTGTGTGTGAACTTATTGTTATGCCGAATGGGTCCTTGCTGCAGAGACCCATTTCTCACACACTTTCTTCTTGTAACCTCCACATTACCCCATAAAACACACACACACAAACACACACACACACACACACACACACACATATCCCTTGCTTTTCTCCTCTCAGTCCTTTCTCACACCTGTTCATTCACTCACTCCCTCATGTGTGTCATATCCACCACATCATTCTCTTTCACTCCTATTCTCCCTCTCTGCTCTTTCCATCCCTGGGGGTTTTCAATATGTGATCCTCTTAAAATGACCTGAAATCACAACATACTTTCAAGCCATAGTATAGCTTCTGAAAGGGACATCATTTTCTGTGATTATTCACGGTGCAACAGCCATGTAAGCATACTTAAAATGTGTTCATGTATTCCAGGCATTGGATACACTTTGTTGTACAAGACCCCTAGTACAAAAACGGCTATGAGAAATGTTTTTTGTTGTACAATATCAAAATCCTGGCAGTAGCATCTATTAAACTGTGTGCATTTCATACTAGCTCTACTAAGATAATTATGGAAAAAAGCACCCATGTTGCCCAAGTATTGAGGGGTTGTTTGGCAGTTATGCATTGTGTAGCAGTGCCAGGGATGTGGGCCAGATTCAAATAAACACTGTTTAAAGTACACCCTGGTTCAATTGGACAATAACACTTTTGGTAGACACATGGTAATTTTCTATCTTCTGATGTTTTTCTGCATCATTTTGAAATGTCGAGAACAAAAACCTGTTTGTGTTGTGAAGGCTTGCATCTGTCGCTTACACTAAGTCTGTACATTGCCAGGAATCAAAATCCTACTAAAATGCTGCTAATGATTTTATAATGTATATTATAAATGCTTCATAACATGTGTAGTTGCCTTGGTTTGCAGTGACAACAAGCTGTAAAGCTGGATAATGTGGTTAAAATACAGGGAACTGTAAGGCTTAAGGGAAGAAAAGAGACTTATAGAGGGGAGGGAAATAACTTGTGCATTAGTCATTGTGCTTGCTCTGTTCTCTCTGACAACTGCAGTAGGCTGACGCTAGTTAAAGGTTAAAACAAGGATGAGCAAAAGAAAACGGAGAGAGAGAAGGGTTTGAATTAATCACTGAAGAGAACATGTAAATAGTACGAGTATGATGGAAGAACTAAGTTGGGAATAAAATATTGATGAAATGTAGGATAATCTATATCTATGTTCTATGACATGGCCACAGTAACATCACACAAACATGCAGAAAAATATTGCTAATTTAATAATGTAAGAAGCAAGGAAACATGGAAAAATGACAAGAAATATATATTGCTATAACCCAATGATTTATCTCTTTAAACCTCTTGTTATAAATTTCTTTGTGTTTGCTTCTGCTGCAAAAGCAAAATTAGGGGTGTGTGTAGGTGTAGTTGCTTGTGTGTCTTTAATAGTGCTTTGTGTGTATGGTAATGTGGCTGTGTGCAAGCGTGTTGCAAGCGTGCACGTGTGTGCATTACTTGAGTTACGTTTGTCTATGTGCGTAGGTGGGATTATTCTCTTGTTTGTGGATGTCTGTGTGTGTGTGTGTGTGTGTGTGTGTGTGTGTGTGTGTGTGTGTGTGTGTGTGTGTGTGTGTGTGTGTGTGTGTGTGTGTGTGTGTGTGTGTGTGTGTGTGTGTGTGTGTGTGTGTTGGACTTATCTCTGTGTATTGTGTATATATGTTTAGAAAAGCACAGCAGCCAGCACCATAGGAGACCAGGTGGTGTTGATAGAAGTGTTGGAGGGCCAGTAGGAGTACTCATCCCTCTGGTCTACGTAATATCCCCAATGCCCCGGGACAGAGACGGGGACTCTGTCCTGTCTAGAGCACTGTCTTGCGGATGAGACGTTAAACCGAGCTCCTGACTGCCTATGGTCACTCCCATGGCACTTGTCGCAAGGGGTGCTAACCCCAGGGTCCTGGCCGAATGCCCAACCTGGCTCTCGTACCAACATGGCCACCTAATCATCCTCTGGTCTCTAGTTTGATTGCATCATTCCTCACCTCTCCACTGTGAGAGCCAGTGTGTAGTGAGCGTTCTGGCACATACTGACTGCATCACCCAGGTGGGTGCTGCACACTGGTAGTGGATTAGGTGTTATAGCCCCCCCCCCCCCCCCAACCCTAACACACACACACAATCACTAAACAGCAAAAAGACCAGTGTTTAATTAACTCCCACTTTTTGTGGGTTTATAGAGCTCCACACTCTCTAGATTTAAATCGACACTTTTTAAATAGTTAAACATTTAACACTGTGCCAGAGTTCCTTCTTTAACTCATTTAACAGAGTTAAATTAACACTAAGGGATAAAACAAGTAACACTGCTGAGATGCATTTTTTTACATCCTGGTTAATGTTGGTTTCACTCCCTAAAGTGTCAGGTTATAAACACAAAAGTGTTAAATAATAATAATTCATTGTAAGAATGAATTCCATTAAGCAAAGTAAATTTCCAAAACTTGGCATTTATTTTTTCTTTTCAATGCACATTAAAACATTGTGTATGAAGCTATTATATACAAACTGTCATCTGTCACAAACTGTCACACTTCAGCTCAGACATTTTCACTAAACATTTTTCTTGAGTACTTGAAACTCTGAATTCATGATGATGATCATTAAAATTCTCTGTGAATAGCTTGTTTGTCAACAAAAAAATGTGATCTTTAACCATAAGTATATCACTTATTTGGCAAAAGACAGGCATGTCTTCTTCCATCGCACTGCGATGGAAGAAGACATACAGCTTTATACGCTACACCAGCGGTTTTCAGAGTGTGAGGCGTGCCTCCCCAGGGGGGCGCCAGAGAGTTTCAGGGGAGGCGCGGCGTGAGAAAAAATACACTGGAAGAAAAATGAAAAAGAGTGAATCATAAAGGATGTTTAGTAGCTCAGGTGAACATGAGAGTGGACACAGAGGCCAGGAGAAAACGTTGGAAGTATGACCCTGATTATTTAAAGTTTGCAGTATGCGACCATGGAAACTCCGGCGCCATATTGAAACTAAGCAACAGAGTTTAACCACCAAGCCGCGGGAGTTTTTTGATAGGAACCTTAATGAATTGCGGTCACAGAAGAAAACCATCCAGACATTTGGTACTGTAAATACATATAAATACATATAAGTACATGTAAATACCAAGGCAACCGAGGCACCATACCGCGTAGCGTTACGCATTGGGAAGGCGGGAAAACCCGAGCAATATAAGGTGGCGAGATTTGCATCGGTTAATTATTATATTAAGGATTTACGCACAAGGGGAGATCATTTTCAGTGTTCATGTGGGATAACGTCAGACGAGTGAAAGTTTAAAAAATCATTTGAAAAGTTAAATTTATTTTTTTTATTAGTGAAGATGTTTTTTAACAAAAATATGTTTAAATGTATTCAAAATGTTTAAAAACACACAAAGGTGTTAAAATGTGTTTTAAAAAAAATGTTCAAAACAAGATGTAAAAATGTGTTTTAAAAAGATGTTAAAAACATACGATGTAAAAATGTGTTTTAAAAAGATGTTAAAAACGTACACAAAGATTGTGTTTACAAAAATATTTGAGCACATACACAGATAAAGATGTTTACAATGTTTTAGAAATATGTTTAAGAACATAAAAACATGTTTAAGATGTTTAGAAAAAGATGTGTATGACATTACTGTTAAAACATTTTTTTAAGCCTGCGTGGAACATACAAAGCAACATCAATAACACTAATAAAAGTAATAATAATGGGGGGCGCGGCCTCTTTTGAGTTCTCTCAGGGGAGGCCGACTATCCCACACTTTGAAAACCCCTGCGTTACACCATCAACTTTAACCCAACTAGTTGAGAAAACATTTTTTGACAAGATCATTTCAAGCATTTCATTATTGACCAAATTCTCATCTCTAAGTGAAAAAGATTTAATTGGCCCATACTCATTTTGTTTGAAGGTGACTTTCTCAGTGATAGGCGATGGCCATCTGATGCTTTTTAGCTAGTGATTTGGTTATGTTTTTGACATGTTTAAAATAATCTTTAAACATCTTGTGTTTGGCTTCGAACCTCAGTGACCACATATGTAATAAGGGGCTGATTTTCCTTACAGAAGATGGGTAATGGATCATAAAATGATGCTTAGGTAACAAGTTTTTGCGTGGATACAAGTGCTTAAATAGGTTGTGGTGGTCAACAATCAAATGCTTTAAATATATTGTCATACCTACAGTGAGAGAAGGAGAAAAAACAATGTTCATTATTTCAAGTAACAACAGTAACAACATCCAGTTTTGGTTTCCTGCAGGAATAATGTCACCAAATAACAGTGGGATGTTTTTCACAAGACATAATGTCTGAATAGAATTTAAACCAATGCTATTGCCAGCACTATCCAAAATAATCTTTGTGGGACGGTTTTTTCTTTCTAAAAATCCATAATCAAAGCTATAAATTCTGGAAAGCAAGTCCTGTTCTGAAATAAAGTGCTGTGTGAGATATCCAAAAAGCAATTTGACCTCGTACTGAGCCACAACCTCAAGAACATCATGCATAATATCAAATGAATAGTTATTACAAACATGGAAATACTTCAGTAAATTCAGCGTAGAATTCTTTTTTAAACCATATAGTATCTTCAGTTGTGGGTTTTCACAGAGAGACTGGCAATGCATTTCAAAAACATATTTTCCACGAAGGACCACTTTTGGATCATCCTCACTGAATACTGTTTGACAATAATTTGTCTCAACTAAACAAAGGCAACAGAAATGACAACTCTTAAATGATTCATTAAAACCAAGAATTGCGTGCATCCCGAGATTATCTCCAGTGATCTGTGAGATTGTACCATATACAGGCTCATCAGAAAATGGAAGACTTAGGCCCTGGCTTTCCAGTATTTCCAAATATTTTATCAATGGTTCAAGTATAACATCGAAACTATACTTTTTCAGATCCTGTGTGTGAAAAAGTGCAACCAAGTGGATTTTCATCAAAACTGAATTAAAATTGGGGGGCAGGTTTCGTAAAACAAAATACAGACATCTTATGAATTCCATGCTTGGAGCCAAGGGGATTGGCTGTTTCAAAATCATTGTAGTATATTTGAATTTGTAATGTATGTCTTTCGGCTGTAAACAAAGGGTGGGTCTTAAAATAACTTCCATCAGCAAAATCAGCATAAGTGTCAGGCTCTGATGTACACTCTTTCTTTAGTAAAACACTCATTTCAGGATTTCTGCACATATACTTTAATGTTTCTAAAATTGGCGCGTATATAAAAGTATCTTTCACAGGTACTTGATCATAAGTACCAGATTTCTGATTTCGCCTAGTGTCGTATCTTACTCTTACTTAGTATTATTTCAACTGTCTTAACTACTCCCCATTTTTTGTTGGAAGTATTTATTTTGTTTCCATTCTGTATTTAGATCTGTGAATGGGTTTTCAAATTTTTCAAAGCATTCATTTATCACAGATACATTGGGGTCAGTTTTAGGTAAAGCTGAAATAACATTTTGTTGTGTTTGTGAGCGAATCTCGCTTGTAAGTTCCTCCAAATCTCCTATAATTGAGGATACCAAACTGTTAGAAACCCCACTGCCCTGTAATTTGGCCACAATAGATGCACACATTTCTTTGGTTGGATCCTTAAGGAGCCCTGAATCACAGGGCTCAGGAATAAAACTGGAAGAGCTACATTCATTTTCGGGATTAACTTGGTCCTCCCAAACATCTGCCTGAGATGAACTTGCAACTGGCTCAATAGAGGAACATGCAGCAATTGAACTTTGAGCAAGTTTTACATATATGTAAAGTGCTTTGGGTGTCTTGAAAAGCACTAGGCTATATAAACGCAATTAATTATTATTATTAAATATGGAGAATGTGTTGGTAAAAGGGACATTAAAGAGGGAGTTTATAAGAACTAGTGGTGCTTAAGAAAGCAGTTGACAGGGCTGAAATAAACAAAGACAATGAAGATGTATTTTCTCTTATCTCTCACATATTCTCTCTCTGTGGTAATGGAACACACACTGAAACAGTCTAAATAACAGCTCATTCAGCAATTGCTCTTCCCTCATAGCGTTGGGAACAGAAGGATATTGTGCACTCACCCCTTTGTGGCGAAAAGATCTCCTAAATATGTTACAATTGAGGAATGATAGATCAATCTATTAAAAGATGAGTGAATGTGATGGGATATTGTTTTGTTCTTCTGCCATTCCAGGCTATGAGGTCATTATTAATGGCTAAACTAATGTTTTCAGGCACTGTACTCTTTCAACATGAAGATTAAAAAAAAAATAGAGAGAGGAGCATAGAGCGAGCGTCTTCATTGTATGGGTTCACGTTGCTCTGGCTAGCCGTCTGTGGGATATGTGGGTTCTGCTCGTGGTTGTCTTAATGAACAGCTTCTTGGCTCCAAAGATAACAGCTGTTACAGCTGTGTTCCCTCTTCTTCTTCTTCTTCTTCTTCTTCTTCTTCTTCTTCTTCTTCTTCTTCTTCTTCTTCTTCCTTTGCTTTTTTCCCCCTTCTCTCCTCTTCAGATGTTCCAACATTTAAAGTGATTACAGTCGGCTGGTAGCTGAGGGAGGGGAGAGAGAGCGTAATGAAACACTGATGGCATTATCAAACAACATAGAAATTGTGTGTGCGTGTGCGCGCGCGCGCGTGCGTGCGTGTGCGCGTACGTGCGTCGTTAGCAAGGTTTTTTTGAAAGGGGCATGGCGGTCCTGATTTGTCATGTGTATATGTATCGATGTGTAGCTGTGTGATAGCAGTCCAGCGGTGAATCCTCCTCTATGCCGTGTGTTGGCTTTCCACTGCAGGCACTGTCATGTTTTGATTTAATCGCTGATCCTTGCAGCAGTGCACGCCACAACGTAGCCTGTTTCTCCTGCTCATTAGCAACACTACATTTGTATTAGTACTTGTTGTGTGTCTTCAGTGCTTTGTTCTGCATCCAGCTGTGGAGCATGTTTTGCATCACTGGTCAGAATGACTACATGGTTTCCACGAAGCTCGGGGACACAGAAAGTAAGCATTGGTTTACTAATGCCACTATATAGCTGCAGTGCATATATTCAACTGAATCACTGAATAATACTGCAGAGGTTTAAAATGTACACTATCTTTTGGTCAGGTTTTTGTTAGGCATTGTCAGTCTCCTCCTCCACCAATTTGTGTATGTGTGCAGAGGCCTTTCTTGTCCTGCTCTTTCTTCCCAGCTCAGTTCCAGACTTGTGTACTTGTACTTTTTGTGTACTTGTATTTTTCTGTCTCTGCTCTTCATCACGTAAAACAGGAGAGTAAAAATAAATCTTAAAAAAAACAAACCTTTGAAATGGGTCCCAAGGCTCTACCTAGGCCCAGAGTTTTTGGTAACCAGTGCTGTTGTGAATCAGTCTAATAAATTTAAAAAAAACGTCTGAACTTACATAGTCCATATTCCTTTTTGCTCACCTCATCTCTCTGTCAACCCACTCCTCTCTTCTTATCCATAGCATATCCAAGGCCAGAGCAGTGGCAGTGGAGAAGCCAAGACGGCCCTGAACTTGGCCGACCGTGCTCAGCCCATGTGCCTGTGTGGTCTGCTTGGTCGGGCTGGGGAGGGGGGGGGGGGGGGTGGTGTTTGCGCGGTTGATGTACTCTATAAATTCAGTCCAATGAATAAAAAGTGGACCATTTTCTGCACCTCATTAAGTTTAGTTCCAGGACCACTGTCGGAATAGGTGGGTGGTGTTTTTACATGCGTGTGTGTTTGGATGGGGAAGGTAATTCAGATAATTGTACTCGGAGGTTGTGGTTCCTAATTTATGTGTATCCACACTGTGCTTCCTCTACTTAACTACAGTAGCTTGTGTGTGTGTGTGTGTGTGTGTGTGTGTGTGTGTGTGTGTGTGTGTGTGTGTGTGTGTGTGTGTGTGGTCCTTCCCTATATTCAAAAACAACGATTACTGTAAGTAAGTTTACATACAGATACTATTCATAATAGTATGTTAAAGTAATATGCTCCAAATGTGAGCACTACATGGTATTCAAGCCATATGTGTTTGTACATTGAATGGAATAACAGGATCCAGATGACCAGAACATCTATACAAATCCATACCATTCAAGTACAATAGAAGATCCAATTTGTTGAACTGTTTTGTTTAAAACAAATGCTCTCCAAAGTAACTAGAAACAGAAACTATTGCAAAGGGACATAATACCCGGGAATTATACAATGGAATTGATTGGACAGTTTACAGACATGCACTACATTTGTGCACAGACATTGTGTAACTCCTGACTGTGGCTTCGTTCAATGGGGTGCTGGCTGCAATTCTGCACACAAATCACAAGGTGCCTGAAGTGGCATTGATTTGCTCTCCTGTCCGAACACATGTCCTCTTCTACTGAACTTCACACACACACACACACACACACACACACACACACACACACACACACACACACACACACACACACACACACACACACACACACACACACACGTTTCAGTCTCAGTCTCTCATAACTTTTTTCCCATCTGCCCTACAAAAAGAAACTTCTTCCATTTTTCTTCCAAACCTTAGGTGGTCACCCCCTGCTCTCTCCTCCTCATCTTCCATCTCTCCTCTGTAAATTGTCACACACACACACAGGATTTATAGTGACTGCTTACATTTTAATTTGAGTTTTTTTCTTTTGTTGTACTTTTTTTTCTGTGTGTGTGTGTTCCCTATCACAGGGACTGCAATGTGGTACTGATGGAACGTGATTGGCAGGTCATGTAATCCAATCACCTCATGTAATACTCTTCACCTCACCCATTGGCTGAAGTGGTGAAACCTGAGGGCAGCCATCTACAAAGGATCATCAGCTATTGGTCGCTGAACAGCAGACCAAGCTGGGACGTGTACAACTAGCTAGAACTCACCGGCAATGGTGTACATCAGCCACTAGGGGGAGGGTGTGGCCACGGCCCTATCGATGGTGACAGATATGGGCCTGCGTGTTCCATATCTGTGACCCACTCAAGCGGGGCGGCTCACTTGGGACGCGCCTCATGACACTGGCGCCTCCACCCTTGCGTTTGTCTCTGAGATCTGGAGAGCTGGACCTGGTTCTGTCACAGGGCAGTGGCCAGTGTTGGTGACTCCCAGGTGGGAGGGGAGATGCACTGGGGCACATCTCATCTGGCTGCAGGCCCACCTCAGTGGTGCTCACCCAGACTTGTGTGACGTGCATGTGTGTGTCCGTGTGTGCATGCGTGCATGTATGCAAACTGGTTTCTATTGATCTCATCTTGATCTCATCTAGTGTGTTTAGTCTTCTCAGCACTATCTCCACCCCAAAGGGAGACCGTCAGTACTCGCTATAGGAAGAAGGAAGGAAGGGAAGGAATGGTTCCATTTTTTATGAGATGGAGAAGGGCCTTAAAAATGTCCTCCATTACGAGGCACTCACTCTCTCACTCCCATGCGTGTCATGGCGATGAGCCTGTGCACAGGTCCCAGTGGGACGGTAGACACGATGGTGTAATCACTTTGGGAAGTTCCTTTAATTACCTTCCACCCCTCATCCACAGAGGAGAACGAGCATGCATTCTGGCGATGTGTACATGCATTTGGTCGGTGTGCATTTGGTTGGTGTGTGTGTGTATGTGCATGCTGATGTGTCTCGTTTGCGGTTGTCGCAATATGCACTAATATCGATATCTCAGTATTTGAAAATATCGCCGGTATAAACGTGTTTTGATGCAATGTTGCAAAAAAAAATCCATAGTCAGTCAAAAAAGACTGTTGGAATTAAGCACACAGGTGAATTCATATTTAAAAAATCTGTTTAACTCTTGACATTAGACTACTGTCTAGGGATGGGAATTGATAAGATTTTTACGATTCCAATTCCATTTTTGACTCTGCTTAATGATTCGGTTCTTTATCGATTCTCTTATCGATTCTCATTTGGAAAAAAAGGACAACAAACAGGTCGATTAGCATCATCTTTGTTTAGAGATTCAGTGACGTTAGTCCGGAGCGGATCGAAAACGCGATATTCAGATCGTTATCGCATGCTGTGTGCACAAATGTTTTTGCATGTTGGAAGTATTTCCTCCCTTTGAGGAAATATCCACGTTGCAAGTATTGCAAGTTGCCCTGTTGATGTCTTTTCTTGTGAAGTGTAACCAAACTTTCGAGCATTTGTACCGCTTGGGCGCCATGTTTACTGTTGACTGCTGGCTGCACTGGAGTCGCTACGCAACGTGCGTGGTGACGTCATTCGCGTCCACTGGAATCGCACAATTGGCAAACGATTCCAAGGAATTGAAACACTGGGAACCGGTTCTCAACAAGAACCGGTTTTCGATTCCCATCCATACTACTGTCCGTGGCCCCGTCTGATTTTTAGGTTTTAGGTCTTTATGTCTGATGATCATTTCAGAGGTTAAGAGCGTCATTCCCATGAACACTTTCTATACGGTATGGTCTGCAGCAATAATATCGCTAAAAGGGATATTGCGACAACAACTCTAGTCTTGGCTTGTTTGTTGTGGGCGATGATCTGTGGTTGAGAGTGAAACTGCTCCTCAGGTTGTGTATTTTTAGAGAAGCTATTCTCTAAAAATGGCATGTGTGTGTGTTACATCAAGTGTCCTCTGATGTGTGTTGATGTTGCTGTCACCCTGTTGTGAGTAATGGGCGGTGGGCCGATCCTCAGGTCATCCCTCTGAGATGCGTGTATGTGTGCGTGTGTGTGTGTGTGCGTGCATGCGTGTGTATGTGCATGTCTGCATGCATGTGTGCATGCCTGCTCATATTTCTGTGTGCAAATGTCCTTGTCTGTGTTTATAAAGTGTGTCATCCATTGCAAATTTCATTCATCAACACGTGCTGTGTGTGCGTGTGTGTGTGTGTGTGTGTGCGCTCGCTCATGAGTGTATTCTGCTGGAGGCTACATGTAAACCGATTCTAACACACACAACACAGATGTCTTTATAATGACCACCACATTGATATTGACTGTTGATTGATTGCTCTGTGTCTTCAATGCATTCGGGCACATGAAGGTGAATGGGGAGAAAAAGGGCAGCCTAGGCAGTGCTTTTCCTCCTGCGTTAGCATTATTATTGCCCGATATTGGTCAAATTCCAAGTGGAGGCATTCTGTACATAAATTACATGTAGTTTACACTTTGATGCATTGGATGTTGTGTAACACGCACGCGCACACACACACACACACACACACACACACACACACACACACTAGAGAGCAACATTATCCTTGCGAGTCAAGGACGTCTCCTAGTTTCACAGGTGAGGGAGCACAGACTATTTCTGGCATGGAGGTGAGGCATGGTGAGAGAGAGACGACAAGAGGAGAAGGAGGAGAACGAGAAAGGAGTAGAAGGGGAAAAAAAGAGGAGGGAAGGGAGAGGAGGTGGCGGTATTGAACAGAAATGTATGTATTTATCTGTATTCTATGATTCTACCCCACCTTTCTTCCAGTATCTTGCTCTCATTCTCTCAATTTCCATTTCTCTCTCTTCCTCTCTCTGCCCAGAGGAAGGTGAAAACAACACAGGCTTAAAGGTCAGTCAGGTCAATCATTTCTAAGTCCAAGTCTGCTTTTAAGCCTACCCCTGGGAAGATCATGCAAGTTTCAAAAGGTATCATTTTGAATTGGAGAATATTCACCTGAAGTAGTTTCTCCAACTGTACTGTATCTCTCACTCATGGACTGAGACATGGAGCCTCACTAGTTGGGGGTAGGGGTTTATCACACACTGATTCCACACCCTTTTTTCTCTCTCTCTCTCTCTCTCTCTCTCTCTCTCTCTCTCTCTCTCTCTCTCTCTCTCTCTCTCTCTCTCTCTCTCTCTCTCTCTCTCTCTCTCTCTCTCTCTCCCTCCCCACCCTGTACTCTCGTCCTTTCATCATTCCATCATTACAGCAACCTCTCTGAAAGCAATGGCCAATGAGCTGAGCAGAGCACTGGTGGGAGGGGGGAGGGTGAGGGAAGGAAAGGGGGAGGAGGACCAGAACAGGAGAAGTAGAGATGAGGAGAGGGACAGAGGGTTGGGAGGAGATACATGCATTGGGGGGGGGGGGGGGGGGGGGGGGGCAGTAGAAACGGAGGAAGAGGTGTAGTTTTTTGTACAATTAATAATTATGAAATTTCCTGGCTAGGATTAATAAAGTACCGTATCTTATCTTCCATATACAATTTATGTATAGTTTAAGCTATATCCCTCTTTTACACATTCAGTACAGAACCTTCTTCTTATTCCCTTTTAGCTTAGGACAATGTCAATCCTCTAAAAATGTATGAGGGAAAAAACCCTATTGATTAATGGATACATTACTACTGCATTACTACTATTCACACTCCTACAGAATGGGGAGTCGCTGTAAATTTGCTTTAAACTCAACTACCACTTTTCTGACATTGTTCCTTGGATTGGATTTGTCTCTTGTTCCTACAACCACAGAAGCACATTTATATTGAAATGTGGAATCATATTTTACTAAATACAACTAGTAAAGTATGATTCCAAAATACAATACTAAAACAACTCTGTGCTTAGCAACTAACTATTAAATCAAAATACTACATGTTTAATGTTGTTTCCGTGATTTACATGATATAAACAACATTGTGTTTCAAACTGAATATTGGTCGTTTGGTCCTTGGATGAAACATTTCCAGATTTCTTTCCATAAATGGCTAGTATAATCATGTAGGAGGAATGAAAGAATTGTTTTTATTTTAGTCTGTTTTCCATTGTACATTAACTTGAACTTTACTGTTGTCTATACATAATGGCAAACATGTACTTCTACCAATGTCCTCTTTTTGTAACAAACATGTTCCCCACTTAGTAATCGAGTGGAATTAAATTGTTGATTCAATTTGATTTGCTTAATTGTTCCTGGTCAGTGGGAACCATTGATATGCTCTAAGGTTTAGCGTGTCGCCATTTAACCAATGTATCTCTTTATCTAGAAACCTGCCTTGGTGGCAGCATTTTGTACAACTATGTTTAAGTCATGTTAAAGAGGAGACGAACAAAAGATTCCTGTAGATGGATATGGTTTATAATTTAGTTGAAATCCGTCTCCAAGCCCCCCACCCCTTTTTTACTCCCTCCTAATGATGGGGACTTGAGACAGCAGAGGAAGTGGTTGGAATTGAAATGAGATGGAGAGAACTGATGAAAGTGTGCAGTCACCTAAGTGACACACGTGTGTGTGTGTGTGTGTGTGTCATTCTCTTTGAAGAGAAACGACCTAGCGGATGAGTGGGTGACTGCTTTGATGTAATATGAGGTGCCTGTGAGGTCAGTGTGCATTAGATTCTGTGACATGTCAACAGGAATATACCACCCACCGGTTAGGCAGATTTTGTGTGTGTTTTTCAGGTAAATTACTCTCTTTGATCTCATCGCTGGGCTGTTGACTTCTGCATATGGGTTAATATAATGGCGGCGTTGCCTTTTTAAAATTATTTTATTCATAAAAGTTGAGCTTGGAGATGGAAATCTGTCTTCAAGTTGAAGTGCATTTAATCACGCTGTGGCTTGGTGGTTGAATCATGGCTCCTCCCTGCCTGTCCGCTCCTCCCAAACCCACGCAGGGGGTTCTATCAACTAGGAAATTAATATGAGTCTGAACAGAAGCCAGCAGCGCAGTGGAGACCTCTGTGTCTGATGTCAGCAGTCAAACACATCGCTTTTAGACGTTACTATTAGAGAGTTTTTCGCAGTGCTAAACGTATAAAAGAAATAAGCGAAAGATACTGCTGTTTTCGTATACAGCATTGTAATTGTTAATAACAATATTAATCTGCAATCTGCATTAATAGTTTCTGCTTCTATCTACTTGGGACATTTTCTTTCTAAAGCCCAAAGCATAGGAAGCGATTTTTGTATTTGTAGCACGGCCCAAAAAATAACTAGAATCATATGTTTTTAACAGAGCAAAGCACCCAGAGCTCAAATGTAGTGGGGCTACCTCAAGTCTACTCTCGACGGCGAAATTCAACGGTCTGTCCCAACACGGCCATGAGTTCTTGGTTTATTATGTGCACACTGTTTATAAGCCGATAAGCTTAAACCTTTCCTCTAACGCATGAGTAAACATGTACCTCCTTGAAAAAATGATCTACTATAAGAGCTTATTGGATATATAATGTCCGTTGTTTGTCTCGTCGTTGCCTCTCTTCTTGTATACTTCCTCTTTGGAAAAATCACACATAGAAGAGACGAGAGAGCACTAGCAGCTCAATGCCAAACTTTCCTTTCACTGTCAAACATTTAGCATTCAAAATAGATCATGTTTCAGTGGACAGGATGTTGTAGGATTGTGTTCCACTACAATTGTCTAAAATAATTATTATTTTCGTGTGTGTGTGTGTGTGTGGAGAGGGAGAGAGAACGAGGGTGTGTACACAAAGATGGATGAAAGCAATTTCAATTAGCTCAGGCCCTACTTTGTCAATAGTATACTCATGAACACAAAAACCCACGCATGCAGTTCAGTGCACCATACACACATAGATGTGCATACACAACACATCTAGCCTCAAGCTACACTATCACCAATTGAAGCAAACATGTTTTTTTAACTAAGGAAATTTCATTACAGCTCTTTAAACCACACATTTAAACGCTTAAGACACACACTGGGTCACACACACGGTCCAACACACTGTTCATCGGTCCGTGCTGGGGATGGCCCTATGTGTTCAAGTCATTCCTGTAACTTCCTGGCATGTTTGTACTGTTGCTGTACTGACTCGCAGTTGTAAGAAAACGATAACTCGAAAGCTTCACATCGTTTCCTTACAGTTAAATGAACATGCGGCTGTGAAAATCAGATCGTCAGCGCCAGCGCCAGGGGTTGCGTGTGTGGACCACTAAACACTGCAACCAAACAAGAAGCAGTACATGCAGGCATTTGCTGAAATGGATAAACGCACACACATGCACACGCACACACACACACACACACACACACACACACACACACACACACACACACACACACACACACACACACACAGAATAGTAACTGTCCATCTTTACCTATACATAAGTGTGATACGCATGTACATCCACCTGCATTAGAGCTAGACATACCAAAACCCATACATAGTTCTGTGTGTGGGGGTGACTGTTGTGCCTCTTGTCTCTGTGGACTGAGGTCGTACTGAAAATTGTGTTTTTATGGCACACATAGTGTTTAATCAATATCCATCATTGTAATGATACTTTCTACTTCACTGCTGTGTTTAAGTGCTGTGTGGGTGTGGAGGTGGGGGGGGGGGGTGTATGAGGGGAGCTATGAGGATGATGACTGGTGATTTCCCAAATGGGGAGGATAAAGTTAATGGTACGTCTCAATAGAGGGTTTAGCTTGAGAGAACAGAGTGAATGCATGGCCTAGATGAGTGGAAGTGAGCTGATATCTGATTGAGAGATAAATACATGGAAGAGAGTAGCCATCTCAAGGTCTTCACCATAAAGGTGTCAAGCAGTTTTTAATGTTTCCCTCAGTGACATTTCAGTTAAAACATGGCCCCCTTGGCATGGGGTCAGCGGTTACCTAGCAACGGTCCAAAAAAACATGGCTGCCCCAGAACCTTTGCTGTCCATGCTCAATAAGCTCGGGGCAAATTGTGTAATATGTTCAGCTGATGGTGTAATACCCAGAATGCAGTTGTAATAATCGGTCTCTGGGCTGGTCAGATTCTCCAAGGGACCGGCTGCGGCCACCATCTCGACATGCTCCCGTACAAATAATTTAGACCAGAATGACAAATATCGACCTGGCTTTCCATCAGCAGGAGCAAATATTTCACGATTGGAAGCACATTTTGATTGTAATGCAAATGGTTTGTCTCCAAAACAGGATTACCAAAATAAATACCCCTTTTCTTCAACAGCCCTGAAATATACATGACACACACAGTGTATGTTTGCATTTACGTGCAGTTAATAAAGGTGCAGTGTGTAGAATTGAGTGGCATCTAGTGGAACAGACTTGGTAGAAATTGGTATACCTTGGTACTATGTTTTTATTATAAAACTTATAATAGTGTATAATGACCTGAAAATAAGAATCGTTGTGTTTTTGTTACCTTAGAATGAACCCTTAATTTCTGCCAACATACTTAAATGTACTATTCATTTAAAGCAAACACTGCTATTCCTACCTCACACATACACAGCATTCATTCTAGTTGCTCTGTTTTTTTGCTCAACCACCGTATCTATCACTGAAGCCTGCAACACACGCACACACAACCCAAACACTCTCAAAGATGTGGTTGGTTGCCAATTCGGGACAAGATAAGGACCTGTCAACACTAATGAGACTGGCACGCTAGGTGTGTGTGTGTGTGTGTGTGTGTGTGTGTGTGTGTGTGTGTGTGTGTGTGTGTGTGTGTGTGTGTGTGTGTGTGTGTGTGTGTGTGTGCGCGTGCGTGCGTGCACACGTGTGTGCGCATGCCTGTGCGCGAGGGAGCATGAAAGAGATTGTGTGTGATTTGCGAGAGAATTAGAGCATTGAATGTTTGGGCTAAACTTAGTCCTGGCTGTCAGTTTACCACACGCACACACACCCACACACACACACGGAGACAACCAGCTCTGCCTACTCCTCAACACTACAGCAGCAGCCCTGCCCTCAAGTAACGAGGTGTCAGCAGAGATACCGGTGCCCCGCATTTAATTGACATGCCTCCACTTCTGGAAGCATTGCACACACACACACACACACACACACACACACACACACACACACACACACACACACACACAGACTAAGCACAGAATAGTTTATTTTGTATTTTTTTGTGCATGTCTGAAAGAGAGCAATTTATTGCACATTTGTCTCTTTTTATTTTGGTTATAAACATGTTTATTAAACAGATGGTATGTGTGTTCAGCTTTATAGTGTGAGTGCTTCATGTTCTATTAGCATATGTGGTAGCTTACAAGCTTATTAGTTAGAAAAAATGTGCCAAGTTGACAGTATGCCGAGATGAATATGCAGTATTTGTATCTCTCTCTCTCTCTCTCTCTCTCTCTCTCTCTCTCTCTCTCTCTCTCTCTCTCTCTCTCTCTCTCACACACACACACACAGCATTGGGGATACTGGTGTGCCTGTGTTTGTATGTGTCTCTGTGCATACATGCACAATTGTGTGTGTGTGTGTGTGTGTGTTCACCATGCTTGTGCACATGCAGCATGGCAGATTTGTATACTCTGCATGTGGTTCCAATTGTTTGTGTGTCACTGGTATGTCTGTAGAGCGACAGAATGACAGTACTTATTGACAATATTTTGGAAGAAATAATTACCACCCTATTAATGCTTGTGTTCTTTCATATGATCCACAGATGTATATTAGGCTACTCTTTTAGATTAGTTAAACAAATGAAACCAAAGAAGCTAAGCTGGATATTACAGTGGAGCTCTGCATTTAACGTAGGGATGGCCATTCGCTGTGAAAGAATAGTGTTCATTTGTGTCACGCCGGGAGACATTGTCCACTCTGCTGTCGGTTTATTGGCCGAAGGTCCAGGTGAGCAGGACACCAAATGTTTCCCGATGAGTTTGTTGTCACCTGGTTAAACACCGCCATGGTGGTGGGAGTGAATGGGTGAACAGGGGGCTGTTAATTGTGGAGTGGTTTGAGTAGCCACCAGGGCTAGGAATGGGCCATCTGAATGTGCGGTCTATTTTCAATCTGTGTATTTTGTGACTATCGCTGTTTGATTATCACTGTTGTATACATTCTGTCCCCTTCTCCTCTCCCCCAGGTCTCTCGCTCTTTCACACACACACACACACACACACACACACACACACACACACACACACACACGATTGTGAGACCAATGGCCTTTGTAGTCATTTTATTTATTTGATGGTAACTGAACACTTTCCATCAACATACAAGAGACAAATCCAATCCAATCAGAGACATTTGAATTTCCATTACAGAGAACAACAAACAAACAGTTGCCAATCCCTTCTCCCCCAGCTCCACTGTCTTCATACTACACCAACCCCCTTAGTCTCCCAGCCAGGAATCTGTCACACACCCGTATGTCAACGTGTCCAAATGTTTGTTTGTTTTTCACCCTCCCTATTTCCTGATTAATAGTCAACATTCACAATGTCATCAAAGCCTCATCTAGAGCTCATCAATATTTGAAACCAAGTATTTTCTTTATACTATTTGTCTTTTGGTTTTATACTGGTGGATGGTGTAGTTTGTTGGTTCTATAATACTGGTGGAGTAGTATTGTTTCTACACTGGCAAATGGAGTAGTATTTGTTCTATACTGGTGGGTGGAGTAGTATTTGTTCTATACTGGTGGGTGGAGGAGTATTGGTTCTATACTGGTGGGTGGAGGAGTATTGGTTCTATACCGGTGGGTGGAGTAGTATTGGTTCTATACTGGTGGGTGGAGGAGTATTTGTTCTATACTGGTGGGTGGAGTAGTATTGGTTCTATACCGGTGGGTGGAGTAGTATTGGTTCTATACCGGTGGGTGGAGTAGTATTGGTTCTATACCGGTGGGTGGAGTAGTATTGGTTCTATACCGGTGGGTGGAGTAGTATTGGTTCTATACCGGTGGGTGGAGTAGTATTGGTTCTATACCGGTGGGTGGAGTAGTATTGGTTCTATACTGGCCGGTGTGCAGTTTGTTGGTTATAATACCGGTGAATGGAGTAGTATTGGTTCTATACCGCTGGGTGGAGTAGTATTGGTTCTATATTGGTGGGTGGAGTAGTATTGGTTCTATACCGCTGGGTGGAGTAGTATTGGTTCTATACCGCTGGGTGGAGTAGTATTGGTTCTATACCGGTGGGTGGAGTAGTATTGGTTCTATACCGCTGGGTGGAGTAGTATTGGTTCTATATTGGTGGGTGGAGTAGTATTGGTTCTATACCGCTGGGTGGAGTAGTATTGGTTCTATATTGGTGGGTGGAGTAGTATTGGTTCTATACCGCTGGGTGGAGTAGTATTGGTTCTATATTGGTGGGTGGAGTAGTATTGGTTCTATACCGCTGGGTGGAGTAGTATTGGTTCTATACCGGTGGGTGGAGTAGTATTGGTTCTATACTGGCCGGTGTGCAGTTTGTTGGTTATAATACCGGTGAATGGAGTAGCTTTTGGTTTTGGTTTTCTCTAATCATCGTTAATGTTTTGCTGTATTTTTCTTTCCAACTCTCATGTAATTCTGAGCAATTTAGGAGCAATGTATTTTCTTTTAAAAGCAAGCAGAATGCAGAACTATGTTCAAGAGATAACATGAGCTCAAATCATTTTTCTGGTTAAATATATTCTGAAACAAACATGCATTGCTTCACTCTGAAATAACATTTGCGTTCAAAGCCAGTTAATTAGCATGTGTTTGAAGAGGGGGTGCTGGGTACTGATTGTTAATAATCAGCAGGTGTTACTCTATGAGGAGGTAGATGTAATATGCTATTTGTTCAGTTTAAGAAGTACTTTTACTTTAAATTCTTCAAAGTTTGCCTTGGGGACGTTGGTTATTTAATCCCAAGTATGTAACCTAGGAACAAGGATGAAAGATAAAGATTAAATGAACAGACGGCTGAACGCAGAGAGGTGTACAACTAAGGCAACGACTAAAGAAGTAGACGACTGACGAGGAGGTTGAGCGGTAAGAGCAAGAAAGAGGGAGAGAGCGGGTGTTTTGGGGATTTCTTTGTGCATAGAGCACAAAACATTCTTGACGTTCACACTTACAATGCACTCTGTGCAAATGTGTGTGTGAGCAGAGAGAGAGAGAGAGAGAGAGAGAGAGACCCTTATTGCCGTTACCTCTCCTTTTCAATACTTCCTTCATTTATTCCTTCTCTTCCTCACCGAGCCTCCCTCCTTTTCCTCCATACTGTGATGCATGTATATACTTTCGTGCCTCACTCTGCATTTCACCTTGTCATCGTTTCACCTTCATCATTTCTTCACCTCCTCAACCTTGTCAGCATTTTAACGAGTGCAAATTTTCATAATAAGGCGCGAGTGTGTGTGTGTGTGTGTGTGTGTGTGTGTGTGTGTGTGTGTATGTGTGTGTGTACAGGTGAACCACCGATTCTGAATACTTTGAAGTCCATCAAATTAAAATCACTAGGAGAAAATGCATCATAAACCGTTTGAAATAAATCAAATTCAAAGTGGTTTGACTCTCAGAGCTTTGAGCAGTCTGTAGCTCTAGGGCTCTCCAGAACCAAAACAAAGCATTTTTTGCATATAGTTCATTGTAATTGCTGCAAGCATTCTGTAGTCACTTCAACACATTGCCTGTATGGCACTGTGGATAGATGATCATTCAAATGAAGTGTTTAATGTGTGGTCGGTTGTCTTCCTGGGTGAAATAATTAAATCTTTCATATCCCCATGAGGCTTTGCTGCTTTGAGAATGAATATGATGGATTCAAATCAACCAATATACACAAATACACCACAACCACAACACAAACGTACATATCTGTTTGTTTATCTTTTTATCTTTGTTTAAGGCCCGTATCTTTATCTCTACGTCTGTCTAACTGCCTGTGGAGTGTGTGTGGTTGATAGCTGGTTTACAGCCAGGGGCGGACTGGGAACAGCGGCAGTAGCTCAGTAGGTAGAGCGGGTGGACAGACCGGGGGTCGTCCACTAACCGTAGGGCCGGCGGTTCGATCCCCTTGATCCCCGCTTCCAAACTGTCGAAGTGTCGAAGTGTCCTTGAGCAAGACACTGAACCCTGAACCCCAACTTGCTCCCCGGGCGCTGATCATAGCAGCCCACTGCTCCTACGTACAGTAGGATGGGTCAAATGCAGAGAACAAATTTTGTTCCCATTCCCGAACATGGGAATGACAAATAAAAACCGAAAGGTCCGAAAGAACAAAAATCGGCCCGGGCAATTTTTGTCCTGGACTGGACTGGACTGGCCCTGGGCTTGCGCGATTGTTGACCGGGGGGTGCTGCTGCGCGATTGTTGACGGGGGGGGGGGGGGGGGGGGTGGTGCTGCTGCGCGATTGCTGACGGGGGGGTGGTGGTACTGCGCGATTGTTGACGGGGGTGCTGCTGCGCAATTGTTAACGGGGGCTGGACCGGCCCAGAAAATACCTGGACCGGCCCAAATGCGCATCGGCCCACCGGGAATTTGCCCGGTATGCCCGATGGCCAGTCCGTCCCTGCAGCCTCACCTGGCCCGAGTCAGACTGGTAAGACTGAGGGTGGGGCTGCACGCCTGTGGTGCATGGAGAATCATGGCACCCAGGATAAACCAGCTATCACCACACACACTCAGGAGAGAGCCACTGTCATGACACAGTGTTACATCTGCTCGGCTTGTACCAGCTTGCCATCCCAAATAAATGGATACACTACGTCAACATCTACCTGTGTCTTGTGTCGGAGGGGCAGCAAAAGCCACTTATGTGGCTTGTGGCAATGTGTTTTTCCTTGATTTTGTTTTATTGTTTATTATTATTTTATTATTATTATTATTATTAATTCACAGTAACTCTTAAGCAGGTAGCTGGGAGATATGTTTCCACCAAATGTAGAGACATTTGCAAATATAATTATACTGTTATAATTATACATTTTAGTACTATTTTAGTACTGTGCATTCTTCTGCTTCTTCTCCTTCTCCTTCTTCTTCTTCTTCTTCTTCTTCTGCAACTCATCTTGTCTCATACCTCCTGCCTGCTTCCATCTCACCAGCTTGTCTCTGTTCTCTGCTCTTTTTTATCTCCTCTTGCCGAGTTCCCTTCCTCTCTTCTTTTCCTTCCTCTTCTCCTCACCTCATGTTTGGTTCTCTTCCTCTCCTCTTTTCTCTTCCCTTCTCCCTCCTTTCCTCTCCTCTTCTCTCTTCTCTTCCTCCACTCTCTTTCCTGTGTGTCTGGATGTGATCCGCCGGTCGATATATTAAACTGACTGTCAGACTGAGTAAACGCTGACTGTAAATAGGCAGACTTATATAGACATGTTTTACAATCTGCCCCTTTCCGCTCGTCTCTGTTTATAACTCTCTCCATCTTTCTGTCGGATCGCCTTTCTTCCTTTTCCTCAGTTTAGTTTAGTTTTTTTCAGTTGGCTTAGATGTTGGACATAGACGGAGTGCCTTCTGAGACTTGGTTGGTCATAGATAAAATAAGTAGAGAGTAAAATAGGATTACAGTGTCTCTACTATACACCACACTCCCTTTGTTTCGACCCCTGCCCCACCTGTCTGTGTATGTTTTCCTTTTACCTCACCAGGTGGCGTGCAATTGTTTCACCATCAGCGACGGAGAGCTGAAGGAGGTTGGAGTGGGGCTGTACCCAAGGTAAAAACAGACACACAGGCAGTTTGTGGGGCTTTCAGACCATACTGAATCAGGATTTGAGTCGAGCCGATGACCCTTACTAGATGGCTTCGACTCCCTCTCCCCTTCCTCTCTCTCTCTCTCTGTATGTGTGTGTCTCTCTCTCTCCCTCTCTCTGTCTCTCTCTCCATTCTGTTGCCTTTAATGAAGCAGAACACGGCAGTAAATGCAGTGCAGTCTCACCCTTCCTCACCCCCTTTCTTTTCTGCCCTCTGCCCCTCTTGATGCTGTCTGTCTGTCCGTCTGTCTGCATGTCCCTCTGTTTTTCTGACATGTCTTTGAAGGTCATCTGAGCGAGGGTTGTTTTGAGGTGAAGCGGTTGAGAATATGATGAGAAGGAAGAGGAAGAGATTGTAAGACGAAGAGGAATGGAATGGAGGGTGTGTGTGTGTGTGTGTGTGTGTGTGTGTGTGTGTGTGTGTGTGTGTGTGTGTGTGTGTGTGTGTGTGTGTGTGTGTGTGTAGGGGGGGGGGGGGCTGTGAGAGACAGACATGTGACGATATTGATTGCCCGACTCTTGTCTGAAATGTGGAAGTATCACACACACACACACAATGGTTGCATGCACTGTAATCCCTGCATTGAGTCCCGGGTGAATGGGGATTTGGCCTGTCACTTCATGTGTTGTTAGCATGACAACACACACACACACACGTGCACACTTTGCATCAGTAAATCTGCCAGGACCATATGACATCTCAACCTCATCTCAACATACTGGTGTGTGTGTGTGTGTGTGTGTGTGCGTGCGTGCGTGCGTGCGTGCGTGCGTGCGTGTGCGCTTGCGTGTTTTAGCTCATCCATAAATGATGGACCCTCTCACAGGACTGTGCCCTGCCCCTGCCTATTGATATTTTGGGTTGCCTAGCAACCATGGTCTTCGCTGAGCTCACACCTCTACTCTGCGCTCAACTACATCTCTCTCTCTCTCTCTCTCTCTCTCTCTCTCTCTCTCTCTGTCTCTGTTTATTTGCTCCGGGAATAGTTTGGATGGGCTTCTGAATACAGTGGAAAGGGAATTTAAAGTCTTGAAGAAATGGTTTGATATTAACTAGTTATCATTGAATTTAAGTAAAACAAATTTTATAATATTTAGTTTATAATATTTTTAAAGTTAAAATGATGATCAATGATGTTGAAATAAAAAGAGTGTATGAAAATACATTTCTGGGTGTGATAATTGATCATAGATTATGTTGGAAACCACACATACATAATGTAAAACTAAAACCATTGCAATACTATATAAAACTAAAAAAACTGTGTGGAGGTATGGGGAATCACATAAGACCAACACTAATCCAATTTTTATGCTACAGAAGAGAGCCATAGGATAAAATAGGGGTAAACTTGTGAAATAGTTGTGACAAGGAATTAAGAACATGTAGTTCACAACTGAGGCATGATCAGTATTGTGTACAAAACGTTTGGAAATGTTTTTTTTGGATAGCCTAAACCTGGTAAGGGTTGCCTATTACCGTATGTCATGTAAATAGGGTATAATAAACTAAAGCTTCTGTCTACACCAGGGGTGCTCACACTTTTTCAGCCTGAGAGCTACTTTTAAAGTGACCAAGTCAAAATGATCTACCAACATTATTAATGATTCACGTTTATTATGAACATATACATAACACTTCATAAACAATATGTTGGTGTACCTGTTATAACTGCATGAACATATGGCACAATAATCGATACATTTGTGATCATTACCTTTACTCTGATGACCTGCACTGAATTGAATCAGCCAGGGAAGTATAGTCCGGACAGTAACTGCTGGTAGCCAGCCTCAGGCAGGCTTCCAAATGACCATCAGTCATGGTGGAGCGGTATTTAGACTTAATAATCTTCATGTGCGAAAATGCTGACTCACATAAATAAGTGGAGCCGAAAAATGCAGTCAGTGACATAGCACATTTTCTTGTGTTCGGGTACTTTTCCTCTGTGAGTAAGTTCCACAACTCTCCATGAGCCCTGGACTTCAGCTGAATGTCAGTTTGTAGTGTCAAAATCTCATCCTCCACCTCAGAGGAGTTCAGATGAAACAGTGTTGCAATCTTGGATGCAAGAGATTCCACTTCAACATTTTCTTGAAATGGGTAGCACATGAATGTAGCAACAGGCTCCAGCAAAGCAAAGTCCTGGAAGCGTCTGTTAAACTCTGACAGACAGCTGTCAAGCTCCTGTGCGTAGCGAGCACTGTCACACTGCACATGTGCCGTTTGTTGCGTCTCCAGCTCTGACGATAGGTTTGGGAAGCTTGTGAAATTATGGTGCTGCAGCTTTGAGGACAGATGCTGCAATTTTCGTTTGAAAGCATTGACTGAACTTATCATATTGACCACTGTTTTGTCTTTTCCTTGCAGCTCTACATTAAGCTCATTCAACATGTTGGTCAGATCAGTTAAAAATGCCAAATCAAGCAGCCACTGATTGTCATTTAGTTGGTTATATTCCACATGTTTAGCGACAAGAAGAAACTCCTTTATCTCCGGAAGCAGCTCACGAAACCTCTGCAGGAACTTCCCCCGACTCAACCACCTCACATCAGTGTGTAGCAACAACTCAGAGTGGTCACAGTCAGTGTTCTCCAGATGTGCACGGAACAGCCGTCTTTGAAGAGATCTAGCTCGAATAGAACAGGCGATCTTTGTTGTCACATCCATGATTTCTTTCATATTAAGCATTTTTGCACATAATGCTTGTTGATGTATTATGCAGTGGTAATTAAGGAAGTCGGGAAAAGCGTCTTCCTCCCGGCACTTGGCAACAAATCCATTGGCCCGGCCGACCATGGCGGGCGCACCGTCGGTTGTGATCGAAACCAACTTGCACACTGGGAGCTGTGTTTTTTCGATAAAGTTTTTGAAAGACTGAAAAATGTCCTGTCCCCGTGTGTGCTCTTTCATGGGCAGTAATGTTAACAGCTCCTCTTTTGTTGTCATGTCCGCAAAAACCATCCGAATAAAGATGCACAGCTGGGCTGTATCGCTTACGTCTGTGGACTCGTCCAATTGCAGTGAGAAACACTCGCAGTCCATTATGTCTTTCCTGAGCTGCTGCGTCAAATCTCCAGCCATGGCTTCACAGCGCCTTGTCACTGTGGCTCTTGATAGCTGGAGAGCTTTGATTGAAGATAATATTTCTGACTTATTTTTAAAGTCCCGAAACAATGAGTCAGCTGCGGCAACGAATGCCTCTTTCATTATTTCTCCGTCTTGGAAGGACTTCTTGTGCGTAATGATGGTGTGACTCACCCGGAATGATGCTTCTGCGGCGGCCCTCGCTTTTGACGTCGGTTGTGTGAAAAATGCCTGCTGTCCAGACAATAGTGTTTTCAGTTCTTTCACCTTTCTCTTTCTCAGCTCGCTTTTCGGAGGAAAATCCGTCTCGTATGTTTTATGAACAGTCCGAAAGTGCCGCTCCACGTTTCCCCTCTTCGGAACAGCGATGTGAGCTCGGCAGATTAGGCAAACACACTTCGAAAATGACATTGTGAAAAAAAACTCCTCCTCCCATTCCGTGTGGAAATGGTAGGTTTTTGCCTTCTTGCTTGGTCCAGCCGCCCCACTCATGTTTATGCTGTGTCGGAGCACAAAACATTGGAAGGCTAATTAATTAGCTCACCAGAGTTTTAGCAGTAGCCGCGGTCAGAGAATTTCTACCGCGGTTTGCTGCGCACATGCAGTGACCCGCGACCCGACTGACCCCTGACCGACAGTGTGTTATTGTTGTTGCCATAGTGATGATGCAGTTTTTTTCTTTGTCTTTTTTCTTTTGAGTTTACTTTTAATGTTTTGTTCTTCGTCGTTGTTTTTATTTTGAGTTTATTATTATTATATATATTTTTTTTAATAAAATTTTTTTTTATTTTTTATAATTTACTTTTTTTTTTTTTTTTTTGTTCTTCATCACGCGATCGACCGACATGCCTTCGCGATCGACCGGTCGATCGCGATCGACGTAATGAGCACCCCTGGTCTTTCAAGCAATTTTTGGTTTGTTTTGGTTGTTGTTGTTGTTAATGACCAAAATAAGTGATTACTACTTATTACTATTACTACTATACACAGGGCCGAATTAAGAAGGCCAGGGGCCCCTAGGCTGCAGGTTGATGTAGGGGGCCCCCCACCCCCCACCATGAAGGACCGGCCTCCGAAAAAATTTTGTTGAGCGGGGGGGGGGGGGGGGGGGGGGGGTGCTAGCGGGGAGATTGTTGTTGAGCGGGGGTGCTAGCGGAGATTTTAGTTGAGCGGGGTGCTAGCGGAGATTTTTGTTGACCAGGCGGGGTGCTAGCGGAGATTTTTGTTGACCGGGGGGGGGGGTGCTAGCGGAGATTTTTGTTGCCCAGGGGGTGCTAGCGGAGATTTTTGTTGAGCGGGGGGGGCGAGCGGATCGAGGCGCTAGCGGATCGGGGGCCCCCTGGCAGACTGGCACACGTGGGGCCCCTAGGCTGCAGCCATATCTAGCCTGTGCGTTAGTCCGGCCCTGACTATACACTATTTATAATACACTACAAGCAAACTGCCTGTAGAATCAAATGAAGACGCAAGAAAGAAGCACCGCTTTAAGCTAATGCTTAGACCTTGTAAAATGACCATAAGGCTTGCATGCATGTTATTTCTTGGCATTAACTCATACGCACACGCACTCACACACCACAAGGTTTCTCTCTGTCTTACAATGCAATTGTGTACAGCAACAGCTTGCTCCAGAAAGTGTGTGCAGTGATTTCTTTTTTGTGAGATGTGGTTTAGTTAATTAATATAATTAGTATGCAAATTAGGCTTTTGCCATTAGATAAAAGCAGTGTTTGGAGAGCTTGATTTCTAATTGATATTCAACCAGTTACTCTTTGACTGCAGAACAATGCCATGGGCTCAGGCGCACGCGCACACACACACACACACACACACACACACACACACACACACACACAGCTTAACGCTGCCTTTGTTTTGCTCTACGAATATGATAAAGTGATAGAGAGCAGCACTAGCATCAAGCAGCCCCTTTAGTGTTTTTTCCCTCCCATAACAATAATCAGGAGTTACACTAATTACCATTCAAACCCATTAGCGCCATATACATCGACTATATGAAGCATCATAGAACCCCATTCAATAGCTAGCCAACTGGAGGAATCGTGTATGTGATGCGGGTCCAATGCTAATGTGACGAGATCATATAAATGCTTACTATGCCTTTCTGTTGCGTTTCTCTGTCCTCTCTGTCTCTCTCTATTCCCTGGGCCTCTCTCATATCCCCCGTTTTATATCACCCCCTCTCCTCAATGGCCTTGCACTTTAACTCACTCACTTCCCCCTTCCCTTTATCCTCTTTTCCTCTGGCTTTTATTTGTCCATGTTTTTTCTGTTACCAAGCATTGAAACTGCCATTTATTCTTCCTTCCATCTCTCCTACAGTCTGTCCCTATTAAACCATGACTGCAGGCCAAACTGCTTGATTGTGTTTGAAGGCACCAAACTCCTGCTCAGAGCTATTAAGGATATTTGCCCTGAAGAAGAGGTAAGCTTAGCATTCACAGATGCAGCTTTTAGTGCATGTTTTTATTGTAAACACAAATAACTCGTTCTTGCAAATCATATAGCCTCTAAACGCCAAACAAACAAATCAACAGATAAAGGCAATGGCACTGTCTTGTTTCCCTAAATTGAAATGAATGTACTAAAAGCTCACAAATGTGGGTATTATACTCCTTACAATGCACTGAAGTATCTGCCCTGTCTTACATAAAAAGATTTATTCTTAGTCATTTGTATTTAAGAGGTACATGTTCCTTTTAAATAGTACTTGGATTAAACGTACTTGTTGGATTAAAATACAACTTGGATTTATAACTTTAAGATGAAGAATGGGTACAATATCAGCCCTCACACGAGTGTCTGGGAAACTGTTTGGCAGAACCGTACTGGTGTCTTAACTCCAACATTTCTCCTCACCATGAAATGAGATGGAGCCAAGCCATCTGGAGAAACACACGTGCACGCACACAAGCACGGCACGCACACACATGCAAGCAGACATAAACCAATTCTAGTGCCCGGGTCCTTACCCCTCGCATATCTCTTCCCTTCACAAAGAAACTGACGTGGGTTGTTTTTTTCTTCTTGTGGTATCTTGCTTTACTATATTTCTAGGTAATTATGTTCAACAGCTATGACATGTAAAAAATTTGGCAAATGCATAATTGGATGATGAATTAAATATAATATGTAATTACATGTAAATGTAAATATCTTCTGTTAATGATTGCATTGGCCTCTCTCTCGCTCTCTCTCTCTCTCTCTCTCTCTCTCTCTCTCTCTCTCTCTCTCTCTCTCTCTCTCTCTCTCTCTCTCTCTCTCTCTCTCTCTACCTTGCTCTCTGGAGCTGTTGATAAGTTATATAGACACACTATCGGTGACCGCAGACAGGCAGAGACAACTGAGTGACCAGTACCACTTCACATGCAGCTGCCAATGTTGTGGATCTCAAGCAATGGTAACAGACACATATACACACTCACACACTGACGCATGGAAAAACACACACACGCACATGCATACACGCACACGCACACACAGGGACTTGTGAGATGTACTGGTGCATGATGTGTCAGTGTGTGTACCCTCTGTATGAGTTCCTGTCTTATCTCTTGCCAGCCTCCTCGCCCCCCCCATGTCACAGTATGTCTCCCCACCCCCATTCCTCCCCCCTCTCTCTCTGCTTCCTGCTCCCGGACCACCAAACCCACTGCAGTCGCTCCCTTATATCTACTGGAAAAAAGATAATTGTTTTTAGATTTTGGGTACCTTTTTTCCATCTACTTTCAGCTCTTATCTCCCTTTTTCTCTATCCCTCTCTTTATTTGTTCTTTTAAACTTTGACCTGCTCGATGGTTTTGAAGCACACTTAATAGCACTATACTAGTGTGTGTGTGTGTGTGTGTGTGTGTGTGTGTGTGTGTGTGTGTGTGTGTGTGTGTGTGTGTGTGTGTGTGTGTGTGCCTGCCTGTGCAAGTGTGTGGAGAGAGAGAAAAAAGAGAAATTAAATTACAAATTGAGATGATTGTACATGACACAATGGTGTTCATTGAAGGCACTGAACATTTTTTGTCACACACACACACACACACACACACACACACACGCACGCCCATGTGTTTAATCTTCAGTTGATGATAGATGGTTGCCGGGTAGTGACTAGTGACTAAGTTACCATGGTGACTGATGACCACTCACACAAACAGGGGATTGTGCCCGGTATACACAGTGCCTTTTGGGGCAATGTCAATGTCCCCGGACATAGTGCATGAACAAATAGCAGTGAGTGATTTATGTCATTACATTTTCTTTTGGATCTCATGTAGTGTCAAGCCGATAGAAGCGTTATTAGTTGAACTGTTCCTGAAAAAGCCTTTTTGACAGTACATGAATTGGTTTATGAAATATGGAAGGTTTTCTTTAAGCTGCAGTTGCTTGGAAGCTCCAACTCTCGTTGTCCTTTGCCCATTTTCTGCATTATAATGTTTTCTCTTTTCATTTATTTTGGCACAATATCAATAAGAAAGGTCTCTGTTATCTAACCTCTTTTCAACCTTTTGTAAATGGTGAGGTTGTGAGTCGCATGATGGAAGTGTGAGCTGGCTTTCTCATCCTCTCTCCCCCAGGATGGTGTCATGCTCTGTGGGGAGGAATCGGCCTGGCTGCCCCTGAAAGAGGCTCTCCCCAGACTGGAGAGTCTGCAGGCAGACTCCAGTATCCTTCCCTAACCAAGGAAATGGGAAAAAGAAAACAAATTCTTCCCCTATAAAAAATGTTTTCTTCCTTGTGTTACTAACAGTTATTCTAAACATTTTAGAGCATTACAGAATACCTCAACGATGAAATGATCATCTCTTCGCAGCATTTATGATTCCTATATATCTCCTTTATTTTATTGTATTGTATTGTATTTTATTTTATGTGTGGATTCATCTGTTCATAATGTGTGCTGGTGGCATGTTAAGAATATCAGATGTAGGACCTTGGGTGGGACTTTTTTCCCCTTTGTTACGAAAGAAGAGAAACTTTATATGTTTAGTTTCACCATTACCTCATAGTTAATTACTTCCTACTTCCTACCTTTCATTGGCGCTTCATTTATGAAGTCCTGATGTGATGATGTTGATAGAATCTCTCCATACTCAAGTCCTAGTAGGAACCAGATGAAAAGAAAACAACAGAAATGTAGCCATGATAATTTGTAATTGTGATGTGCGCATCGTTTCAGTTACATTTCTCCACTGCCTTTGTTGGTAGTTTCTGTTTCAGATGACCTCCATTATTAATCTCGATATGCCTATGAGGTAATTCCCAAGGTGAATCATTCACAGGCCTGCTGAGCTGGTACAGCCCCACCTCAGCGCCTGCCAACCTAAAGTAAAATCCACTGAAGTAACAATGCAGAACACATCCAGCTTACCCTCTGGTGTTCTGGTCTCCAATGTTTTTCCGGGCGAAGGTCAGATGCAGTCCAGGGGAGGTTCTGGTTCACTGCTGGGATGAGGTAGAATTCATGTTTTAGACGAACGGCTGCATTGTATGAGCTGCTATGTGCTAATGAAGCACAAAGGTCAGGAAGTCGCAAAAGCCACATTAGCCATACATTAAGAATGCATGACTTGGGGGGGCGGGGGGGGGGGCGGCCTATGTCTACCTTGTCTTGAACTAATTTACCACAAGAGACCTGTGTAAAGGCTGGCTTTTGTCTCATTTTTCATGACCGAACACAGCCCAGGTTGTAATCCCATACCAATGTAATGATGAATATAGTAGCATTAATAAAAGATCAAAAGATCAAATAGGAAAATACCATGAACACATTCATATCGTATTACCCTAAGCTTAACCGTGCAGACTGGAAGACCGTGCTGGAAGTCTGCAGTTCCCTGTTGTCGGCTGTAGATGGCGCTGTTCCTGATGAGAACGTGCACAAGCTGAGAGTCACTGATATGGCGCTGGATGCCTGCGTTAACCTGGGGGTCTGGACGCAGGCCTTGATGTATGGGATGAAAACCCTACCTGCGTACAGGTAAGCTCAAGACTGTTATGCCTATGCTGTATTCTGCCCACTGAGGTTCACCGCTTCTTACACATGTTAAAGTAATACACGATGGTGATTGAGCCTATGGCTCACTGATGAAAGCCCTTGCATTTGCAGTATTATGAATGTTACGAACTGGGTGTCGGTGGCGACATACCTGCAATTACCGCTTACTGCCATAAGAGTCGCCAAAGAGAACGAAACGGAAATATTTGAGATTGCCACTTTAAAGTGTAACGTTGTGTGCAACATGAAATGTAAGATTTAGAAAGCAGCATATAGTACAAGCATGGATAAATGTATAAATCTAGGGCATTGTATTCACACAAAAAAACATGTCACTATAAAGTGTGTATGTGTGGCTGTGTACCATTATTCTCCGTACTGTAACATTCTTTAGCGGTGGCAAATGCATGCATGGCGAAAAAGATGAAGTTACTGTGTGTGTCCTTGCTTACAGATACAGTGTAGTTGTGTGTGTGGTTGTGTGTGTGCATGTGTGTGTGCGCGTGTGTGTTTCACATGAGACGGTAAAATTATTGCTAAATGCAAAGCAGCAAACTAATGAAATGCTAATCCATCCGTCACTGTTTGTTTTTTTCTCATTTCGATGACTATGCTTTTTTTATGGCTATTTACCTGGCCCCCACTATCCAGTTTATTTTATTTTAAACTACTTATCTGCATATTGGAATAATTAAATGTAAAAAAAACAACATTTGAACAGTTGAATCTCCCATTTAAGCACCAAAAGTCTGGAAGGATATGCAAATGTAGATGTTTGATTAGAAAATGGGATGCTTAAACAGGCTCTGAACTTTACTTTTAAACTTAAGTTACACAATGTCTTGAAGCGTCTCACTTTCGTCATCATTAAAACTATATTAAAATGCTGCATAATTTAATTTGGATTAAAGTGCTTCTAACACATTCCTGATTTCATCATTAAGTTAGTTGGACGTGGATATTTGCAAAAGTCGACCGAGGAAACCCAAGCGAGTGTTTATTCATGCAATGACATCAGAATCTTGTTGCTGCGGTTCAAAGAAAACACTAATCATTTGATCCTAAGATACACATATTAAACACAGTAAGACGGTTAAAAGTTTGTTAGTTACTCTCATGTCGAGCTTGCATAAGCATTCTTTCCTACGTTGAATTAATACTTCAAAGTGATCCCTTCAAAAAGAGTCTGCTTACCCTGCAGTCCTGACGCTCTCATTATCGGAGCAGGGCTCTAACCAACGTAGTCTTATTTTCCACAACCCTGTGCCTTATTTATCTATGCAGTGAATGTATGATTTAGTGGAGTATTCGAGTACTGATAGTCATCATAGTATGTAGTAGATATACATTTGCCCTTTTTCCTGCTCTGTGGGGTTGCATCTTTGTCCTCCATCTTAATAGTCAACACTGATCTGGCCGTCTCTCATTTGACAATTTTTTAACTCTGAAAATGTAATAAATTTTGTGCTTTAGTTTGTACCACTCTTGCATGTCAAGTATTGTGTGTGTGTGTCTGTGACTAATTGATCTTGTGTGAAGGGCAGGGCTCTAGTGGCGTATCCGTAGCCGTGTAAGCGCATCGGCAGGGGAGAAGCATGCAAACACACACTCACAGCAGGTGATCAACAACACAGCCACACGAGAGACTCCACATGCAGGCTTATCAATAATAACCAGAGGGGGGGAGACTGTGGGGTATGGCAGGAGGATGAGGTGAGAGAGAGAGAGAGAGAGAGAGAGAGAGAGAGAGAGAGAGAGAGAGAGAGAGAGAGAGAGAGAGAGAGAGAGAGAGAGAGAGAGAGAGAGAGAGAGAGAGAGAGAGAGAGAGAGAGAGAGAGAGAGAGAGAGAGACTGGGCCAGCAGAAGGATGTGAGAAGGAAATATGGCAACAGAGGTGGATCGATGCAGAGAAATTATGATTGGATGAAAATGAGTGAGAGTGAATGTGGGGGAGAAAGAGAGGAATGGTAGAAGATCCATTGAAAAGGGGAAAGAGCGAGATGGAAAGTGAATGACAAGCCTTGAAATACGAAGGCGGGGGGGGGGGGGGGGGGGGGGGAATACTCTCAAGCTCAACGCAAGAGAAAGTGAATATCCCCCCCAAAAAATGAAAAGACCGGAAAAGTAACCGGTTGAAAAACAAAGAGAAAATGGAGAGAGGCAGAGAGAGACGGAGATGAAAAAGAGGGAAGCTCTTTTATATTCATCCCTTCTTCGTCTGGGCTGAGTCGGGATGACAGGAAATAAAGATGGCTGTAGGACTTCTCTATCTCCCCCTCTCTCCCTTCATTCAGCATTCCTTTGTTCTTGTGCTGCCTTGGCGGGCCTAATTCATCTCCTCCATTAAACTTTTATTTCTTTTAGATACATGTGTGTGTGTGCGTGTGTGTGTGGGGGGGGGCAGAGAGAGGGAGAGAGGGAGACAGAGAGACCATTAAACCGAACATGAGAACATGGGAGTGTTTCTTCTATAGGTGTATGTATGCCCAAGTGGTCAAAGACACACAGACGTGGAGCACCATTGGTTCCTAATGGCTTGAGAGGAAATGAAGACTGATGAAAAGAGCTATCGGTTACATTTCTAATTGCCTTTTCCTCGCCCCAAACTGTGTGTGCGTGTGCGTGCGTGTGTGTGTGTGTGTGTGTGTGTGTGTGTGTGTGTGTGTGTGTGTGTGTGTGTGTGTGTGTGTGTGTGTGTGTGTGTGTGTGTGTGTGTGTGTGTGTTCAGCCTGCTGCTCAGGTTGAGATTGTGTTCCTGTGTGATTTTGTGTTTTACATGTGATTTAGTATTAAGAGCTGTTGCTCTCAAAGCAAATGGAGACAATGGAGAGCCCCTTCTGTGGTAACTCTTATTTGGGCACAAAATAAATGTCAACAGTAATGAAATAATAGTCAGCTGTCTCAACAACATTTAACTGCTGTACTCAAATCCAGCCAGGGGTATATTGTTTTTTTCAATGGCTTTGAATATTAGCAGTCAAATGCTGCCATACTGGAGATAAAGGGACGTTCCACTGGTTTTCGATATTTTAATGGTCTCCAAGTTGGTGCTGAAACTGCTCATAAATGCATGTATTTGTATTCCCCTGAATTTCACAGCAAATCGCTTTTTCCCGGGACTTCCGGGTTTTTCCAAAAACTACAAGTGCTTTCTCAGTGCCCTGAGTCCGGTCCTCATGGCAAAATCACCCTGGCCAATCAGCTTGGCGTTTGGCTCTGAGATTCAGTTGCCTTGTTGTTGTTAGCCTGTAGAGCTCCACAAGATTTTACAAGGGCTGCTAGCAATGAATACCAATTTACAACTCAAATGAGGACTAACTTTAGCCAAGTCTTACTGAGTGGAAGGAATGACAAATCTTTATTTGAGCCAGAATACACTGAAGAGGAAATCTTAGAGCGGAGACGGCAGCAGGCACATCTATATGTGAATATGCAACAGCGCGTTGCATATTCAGAGTCCTGCCGTTTAGCGTCTCTCATTCAAGTAATAAAGTACCGCTGCATGCACAAATAGATTTACAGCAATGTTTATAAATGCAGTATTACCATTATTAATACACTATTTTTAGAGTTTACTCGTGCACTTTCAGTGTCTCATTCAATGCATAAAGTAGCAATGCTTGTATACATGCAGCACGGGAGTTTGCAAATAGGTTTATAGCGATGTTTATTTACGCAGTATTGTCGTTACTAAACTACCATTTTCAGAGTTAACTCATGTATTATTAGCGAAACCGAACTGCAGCAGGCTCACAAAGATTACGGTTTACGGACTACAATGTCTGGGGCAGCTACAGAAGACGGTACAGACCATGATATAACACAAATCCACCGGCTGATGTGGAAGCGTATCGTCGCGCAAGTTATCAACTGTTACCGACCATGGATATATTATAATAATGCAGACAGATTTAAAGAAGGTCAGCAGTGTGTTTTAAAGCACAAGAATTTCAATGCCATGCTGGACTTTTCTCTGGAGGCTTTGTTTATGATACGTGCAACTAACTAACTATGGCAAATACAATTGTGTATTGATACAAAGCTTATAGTTCTTTATTCATTACTTTATTATTGAAATGCAAATACGGACATACATATACTTTTGTCATATGTTGGGCTCCGTTACAACCACTGTTTTACAACACAATAGTTACATGATGGCAGCCGCTTTAGCAATGTTCCACATGGTCCACAGGTCGACAAATAGAAACAATGAAACTCATAATGTTATCCATATGGTCCACAGGTCGACAAATATAAAACACGAAACAAAAGTAGCCAAGCTTATATCTGCCTCTCGGAAAGCTCTCACCCGGATGCAAACAAGTTCCCGTGCTGCGCAATGCTTGTTGTTGTAGTAAATTGACAATATTATACAACTCGCGTCTGTAGTTTATTCTGAGCGTTTTTGTTTGGTTTGTGGGTACATTTCGACAGCTTGGGACACTATGATCACATTATGAGTGAATAAAAACGTGGCTGTGCCGGTGGAACGTCACTTTAACTGTGATTGTCTACTCTAAGACTTTAAGTAATACCGTGTTTACTGCTAGGCCTACTTATTTCTTTTTTAACCCAGTTTTTCAATTTAAATTGTTTTGGTTTTCAATTATGAAAATAGGATAAATATTAATTTTTTCCAGCAGGCAGGGAGATATTTTCTTCCTAACAAGAGTCATTAGTTCTATTGCATTAAAGCTTTCATTTTATACTTTTATCGCTGTTAAATTCTCCTCCTCGTTCCCCCCTCTCCCATCCACTGCCGCAAGCCATGACTTTATAACTAGGCTAGCTGCATGCAACAAAATGTTATTTCTCTCCAATTTACTCTTAGGAAAAGAAAACGCATGGGGGGGTCGGAGAAATACACTTTCTGTCCGGAAGATAGAAAGTTAATGAATTTATTTTAATTGCTCTTCTGTTCTGCTCAATATGCAATGAGGAAATGTAATTGGCGTTGGCTGTTGACTGTGCTCCTCCGTGTATTGGCATGTGTGTTTTGGCTGCGTCAACCGCAGACGTGATGATTAAACCAATATTGTAACTTGTTATTCATGAAGGAGTGTTTTTTTATTTTATTTGTTCCTCTATAAAAATGAAAGTGTAACCACAGAATACAGGCCCTTCCTGACTAGCAAACATCGCATCTCAGAAAGGATTATTCTACTCTAGCCTCTTGGAATAATAAATAGAAACTACAGCAAGTTTTGCACGGCACTGCAACCTGCGTTAAGGAAATTCTCATTAGCCAGATGCTAGCTGACCATCCTGATGCTAGTTGACCCTCCTGATGTTAGTTGAACATCCTGATGCTAGCGCAGAGTCCTAATGGTAGTTGGCCATCCTGATGCTAGTTGAACATGCTGATGCTAGCTGACAGTCCTGATGCTAGTTGAACATCTTGATGCTAATTAAGCAATCCTGATGCTAGTTGACCATTCTGATGGTAGCTTCTTCTTCTTCTTTCGTGTAACGTCAGAGGTCCAACTCGGTGTCGCATAGCCATGCCAGCATCTCGGGTCCAAGATCAAAGAGGCTGGCTTCCGATGGTGGTCTGTACAATGGGCAGGTGGTGATTATGTGTTCGGCTGTCTGCTCAGGGTCACCGCACTCACATGCTGCACTGTCTGCCAGGCCCCACTTCTTCATAGAGGTTTTGAAACGACCAACACCAGTTCGTAGGCGGTTCAGTGTGGTCCACTGCCGGCGTGGTAGGTCGTCTCCTCCTATGCCTCCGCCTCCTGGGTCCCAGATGTATTGATGGACTCGGGAGGGCCCTGTTGACTGCCACTCCTGCTTCCAAGCTGCTGCCAACCAAGCATCTCTGGAGATGTCATCAGAGGTGTAATTGAGCATCTCTTGCACTGCCTTGTTGTAGGGGTGGCGAGATTTGAGTCTGCTTGGAGGCGCTGCTGTTGTTGTGCTGTTGTGAAGGATGTGCCAGTCATGCCTTTGTGCTTTCCTGGCCAGGGCGAGGGTGGCAGCCTCCCGTCGGAGGCCGGCCGGGGCTATCCCCGCGAGGACTGGCAAAAGGGACACTGGGGTAGGCTTCAGGCATCCAGTTATTATTCGGAGGGCACTGTTTATAGCCACGTCAACCTTGCTTGTATGAGGGCTTCTGCACCAGGCTGGGGCGCAGTATTCCGCTGCCGAAAAGACCAGGGCTTGGGTTGATATTCGCAGGGTCTTAGCGGATGCTCCCCACGTTGTTCCCGCAAGGCGGCGGATCAGAGCGACCCTAGATGTCACTTTGGCCTTGACTTCTTCGAGATGTTGTCTGAAGGTAAGTGTCCGGTCCAGACGCACACCGAGGTACTTCGGAGCTTGCTGGACCTCCAGGCGTCTGTTGTCTACACGCACATCAAGTTCCCTCCTTGCCTCTCTGGTGCTTAGGTGATATGCTGCTGCGACAGTCTTCCCGATGCTGAGCTGTAGATGCCACCTTCGAAGGTATGCTACCAGAGTGCCCATGTCTTTATTAAGGCCATCTTCCATCGCCTTCCACGTTGGGCGTCTCAGCATGATGGCAAGATCGTCTGCATAGCCATACCTTCTGGATGTTGTCTCAGGCAGGTCATATATATAGATGTTGAACAGCATCGGTGAGAGAACTGACCCCTGCGGAACCCCGTTCCTCAGTCTTCTGAGTCTACTGCGCTGGCCACTGCTGGTCTGGAGGATGAAGCTACGGTTGGAAAGTGTCTCCATGATGAACTTCACCATGTGCCGGTCTGGTATTGTCCTCAGCAGCTTCAGGTGGAGACCGCGGTGCCACACGGTGTCATATGCGGCAGTCAGGTCCAGGTACACTACCCCAGCTTTCTCATTGGCCTGGAAGCCGTCCTCGATGTCCTGAGCGAGTAGTGTTACCTGGTCTGCTGTTGATCTTCCACGGCGGAAACCAGCTTGTTCTGGCGGGAGCTGTGAGTCAACCACTGGCTCGATGCGGCGGTGGATCATCCTCTCCAAGATTTTAAATGGAACACAGAGCAGTGAGATGGGTCGGTATGACTTGGGGTCCTCCGCAGGTTTATTTGGCTTCAGCAGAGCTATGACGGAGGCACGCCGCCATATCTTTGGGAGCTTTAATCTCCGGTAGCAGGATGTGAAAAAAGCACAGAGCCAGCGAGATGTTGTTGTGCACTGGTGGATGACGAACTCCGGGTGGATGTTGTCACGGCCCGGGGATTTTCCCGGCTTGAGTTTACTCATGGCCTCACTGAGTTCATCTTCCGTAAAGTCTCCCGAGGTGTTGGAATCGACACTGGTCGCTCTCAAGATGCAAGACACCTCACGCAATGACTGTCGTGCAAGGCCTTTGTCTGCATCCGGAAAACGGCCGTTCTTCAGGAGCTGGGATGCGATGGCATTTGCTGTGACTGGGCAGCTGGAAGGTGTTGCGTTTCTGCCAGAAAGCTGATTGATAGTCTGCCACGCCTTGCGACTAGAGTGGGTGAAGTCGATAGATTCAACGACTTCTGTCCATCTGGTCCTGCGGGTGACGTCCAGCCTCTGGATCAGTGCTGCTGCAGTCATGTCCACCTCTTCTCTGGAACTGGCCCTCTGGTGGTCGCACAGAAGGCGGCTGCACTCCTCATCCCAACCCGGGATGTAGCTCCTGTTGTAACCACGTGGGATGGCCTTCTTTGCCGCACCCAGGAGGGCCCGGCAGTAGGCTGCGTAGGCCGCATCCATATCCGCTGTTTCTGGGTCTGGAAGGCCAGCTGACCTTCTTTCTGTTTCCACAGCATACGACTCCCAGTTGGCCTTACGGAAGTTCCATCTCTTGACAGGTCTCCCTGGTACCGGCTCCACCAGTGATGGAGCTTTAATGATGGCTGGTCGGTGATGTGAACGGGGAAACCTGTCCAGGATGCGTCTCTCCGGTTTAGGGTCGTTACTGAGGCAGATGGCGAAGGCCAAGTCCGGGTTGGTGGAAGTGTTCCAGCGTGAAGAGTAGAAAGATGGCGGCTCCTTGGGGTCATACAGCAGCAGGGCATCGGTGTTGGAGGCCCATTGGCTCAGTGCCACTCCATTAGGTGTTGTGTGATTATAACCCCAATCTGTGTGCTGACAGTTGAAGTCACCTGCATAGATGGCGGGTGCAGGTACTGATGGGAGTGACGTTGCAGACAGCTCCGATGGTGGGGGCTTGTACACGTTGATGACTGATGTCTCCTGGATTTTTGTAACCAGCCACTCGATGTTGGAGCCTGGTGGTGATTGGCTAGTAGCTGACCAGCTTATTTCAGTCCGTACGAAGGTTGCCACACCGTGTTGCTTGCTGTAGGTGGACCCCGCGAGATGGAACCCAGGGATCTTGAGGATGTTGTCAGATGTGCAGTGTGTCTCCTGCAGGAGCAGAACCATTGCCCCGGTGGAATCGGCCAGGTGACGTAGGACTTCGAGTTTGGCGGTGGTAAGGCCCTCAACATTGAGTTGAAGCACTGACAGGCCTCGGTTTTCGACGATCGGGATAACTGCTCGTCCGCCGTTCCTAGGTCTGCCAGCTCGACGTTTGGTTGGCGACATTAGTTTCACAAGCGGGTCTTGCACCCTGACCTTGCTACTCACAGAGGAGACCACGTGAAGGTTGTCGTCCATCTCCTCTGATGGTAGCTGACCATCCTGATGCTATGATCGTAAATAGACAGGTTTCTGGGCATTGACTGTTGAAAATAGGCTAGCTGTCTTGTACCCATAGGAATATGATTGTAACGTTAGAGTAACTGTTGCTTGGACATATTATTCTCATGATCAACGTTGATATTGTCAAAAAGTTACGTGGACATGTTGATAATCAAGGACCAACTAAACCACGGAAGCCAAGTTCATAAATCATGTTTTCTGTTACTCAGTTAACCAAAGCTAGCCGTCTAACATTTCTTAGAATGAGGCTACAAGAAGGTAAATTTATGTATACAGTCAAATTAGTAATATTTGAGTCAGTGATATTAGGATGACACTAGCGAACAAACATAAGCTATATACATTAATATGCAAAAGAAACCAACTAATTTCCCTCTGGAAATAGTGTTATCTTATCATTCCATTATCAGGCTGTGCAGTGTGTGTGGTTGATAGCTGGTTTAAGCAGCCTCACCTGGCCCAAGTCAGACTGATGGGACTGTGTGGCTGCACACCTGTGGTGTGGTTAGGTTAAATCAGCTATCATCACACACACACACACTAAAAGAAGTCCATAACAGCATAACATCCTCTGTCCATAACAGCATGTTCCATCTGCTCTGGCTGTAACATCTTGCCAACTCTCCAATAAACTGGTTTGGTACAACATCTACCCAGGGTGCAAGTTAGGGGGGAGCAGGGGGAGCCATGGCTCCCCTAGTGGCCACCTGAGCTCCCCTGGAAACATGGTTTGTGAAATTTTGGGGGAGCTCTAAAATATTGATATGATTGCCAAATAAATTATATTTTGGCCATGGTTTTCCCTCCAAGATGTAAAATAAGAGAAATAAAATTGTATTTTGAGTTCATGATTCATGAAAAAAGTGTTGCCTGCTTGCACGAGGCGCTTGAAGCGTGGCGGGAGCGCTGCAGCTCCACCCACTACTGTATGTGGTGTTGCGTCTCTGCAGGCAGTGAGAGGGTTGTGTTGTGCTATAGTCCGTGCTGTATGCTGTATTGTAAATAATAGGCTATTGCCATATTGTTCATGGTTGGTGCCGCTGGCTGCTCTTATCGCGTGTGTTTGGCTCTGTGTACAGCAGGCCTGGGGAATCTGTTCCACAAAGGGCCGGTGTGGCTGCAGGTTTTTGTTCAAACCAACCAAGAGCACACAGTTTGACCAATCAGCTCTCTGAAGACTGAGATCAGTTGATTAAATGAGTCAAGTCTGGTGTGCTGCTGCTTGGTTTGAACAAAAACCTGCAGCCACACCGGCCCTTTGTGGAACAGATTCCCCAGGCCTGGTGTACAGCCTTATATGCTATAGCCCATGTGATTGTGAAACAATGTAAGTTGTTGAGTAATTCTAAGTTAATTCAATTAAACAGTCAAAAGACACATCATTGGTGGTCCGTGGATTATTTACTATCAAGTTCATTGAAGTTTGCGTAGCCCATCGGGAAATCTGTTGACATGATCCATCGGGGTGTTTCATGTAAATATTGTACATAGACCTATGGCACCACCTGTGTGGTGCCAACGGATTTTCTCTTTATAATAGGCCTATGCCTATGCTGTTGCTATTAATGACAGGATCAGCATTTAAACTAAACCCCCTCCAAAAACAAAAACAAAACAAAAATCGCCCGTACTCGCCCCGCCCCCCGGCTCCCCCGGAGACCGTGGTATAATTCGCACACTGCATCTACCTGTGTCCTGTGTGTCCGAGGAGCCCACCAAAGCCACTTGGGTGGCGTGTGGTAGGGTCGACTGCCACACAAGGAAAAATGCAATATACTGTAATACCGTTTATAGGCTACATGGATTACAATGCTGTAGTCGCTAATGTGACCACAGTAGTTTATGGTAACAATACAGTTTATTGCCCCCTTGCTGTACGCGCTTCCAACCATGTTTGTAAACGGGAAACCTGTCTATAATACATGGCTGATTAGCATACTTTTTACAGTTAGATTTTGTTGAAAAATACTGCTTCAGAAATGTCTGGATAAGTGATTTAAACAGTAATGAAAGATTGATGGTATCGTTGTTAGTGTGTGTGAATCTCTGCACGCGTGTGTGTGTGTGTGTGTTTATGTTTATGCATGCATGTGTGTGTGTTCAGAATACCGATCTGGCTGGTTGAGCTGAATGGTACCAGGTCCATTATCATATGCTAATGAGAGGGGAAAGGTTGTTTAGAAGGTTAGATGGAAACGCAGGTATATTCCTCTCACAATGTTGCTCCATCACTTACAAAATACTGATTGTTTGAATTTTAATGTCTGCTACACTTAGCCTAGAACTCTAGACACCCCCTAGCGGCAGCAAATTTATTTGGCAGCTAGGTAGGTCTAGCACGGCTCCGTCGACTTTTTGGTGCTGGAAACACCAAGTATGTCAGACCAATCACAGCGTGAGGGGCGGAGTCGGAAGCCGGGCTACCATGACGACAGAGTTGCGACGGTTCCGTGTTAGAGGTAAACAATGGCTGCTGCTGCTGGCGAACGGTTGCCTTTCGACTCGGCTTTGGCCGCGACTCTTCAAGACTTGAAGTTAACATTTTATTTGAGAAAAGAATAAAGAACGGCACTGAAGTCTTTCCTCGAAAAGAAATATTTATTCGGAGTTTTGATTAATGACGTAGTCAGAGCCGTCGCTCTGACTACGTCACCTTCTTCGTTGCTCTGATTGGTTGTAGCGCTATCCTATTGCGTGCAGAGGGAATTTGAAAGACAACCGTTTATCCCGCCCACACTGCCAATGGAGCTGAGCCAGACCTTACATCTTTCTGATGTGGGTCTGGCTTGCCAGGCTATGCTACACTTACATTTTAAATAAGTTAAAGTTAAGTGTGCCTGTGTGTGTTTGTTAGTTTGTTAGTGGTCTCTAGACCTATACTGCCCCCCTTTTCACAGTTGAGTCTCATCCATCGCATACCTCTAGAGACAGTCAGCCATACTTCAAGGTCAAGGAGAGGAGCTATAGGAGATCCAACTACTTGCCTCTGTAATTATTGGATTCAGAACAGAGGAATCCAATGATGGTACCAAACATGGCATCAATCTCTGTTCTCTATAGAGCCCTGGAATTGCTTTCCAAATTCACATCGGCCATTTTTTTTAAATATACATGTAGGTCATGATGACTTAAATGAAGCATAATACTAGAGCCCGTTCAGTGTTAATGGAGATTGTCAAGCCTAAATGTATTTGCTCGTATTATTCCATGGTCTTGACTCCATGACTAATGACATAGTGGAACCATATTAGCTGAACTAATGTCTGCGTTTTGAGTTGGTGCACAAATCTTTGAATGTCAACGATGCCTGCTGTGTGTGAACGAGCAGCCAAGTGCTTTGTGTCACTAAGACTGTAAATTAGTAATTGTCCTGTTTGTTAGAGAAGCAGAAGGAGTGTAATTATTAACTAGTGAGGGGAACCGTGGGCCTTTTGCTCTGTTATTTGGTTGATTCTCCAACGTATTTCTGTTTGCAGTGCTGCAAACCAAAGATAAGTCAACCTAGTACACACATGCACACAGTGGTGTATAATGTACTAGAAAGTCCATCCATCCATCCATCTTCTTCCGCTTATCCGGGGTCGGGTGGCGGGGGCAGCAGCCTAAGCTGCTAGTATGACTAGAAAGTCATACTTGAGTAAAAGTACAGATGTCTCAAAAAAACTTAAGAAGATCACTTGAGTAAAAGTCATAAAGGAGCTCAAATGAAATGTACTTAAGTATCTGGGTTAAAATGTAAAAAAGTACATATATAGATTAACATTTGCGGTAACTATGGTCACAGGTGTTCGTATTCAGTAGTCATTCACTAGCAGCACTACCGCTAGTGGATGAGGAGGGGATACGTTCATACTGCTGCTTTCGCTGTAGCTTACGGACATCTGGGGCCGTATTCACAAAGCATTTTATCTTACCGCTAGGAGTGCTCCTAACTCGCACTAAAACATTTTACGTAGGAGTTTTTTCTTAAAAGTTATTCACAAAGCCACTGAGACCTACTCATACTAAGGATAAATCACTAAGACTGAGCTAAGAGTGACGCGCCGTTGCTATGGATTACGTCGATTCTCGTGCACGAGTTTGGAAGCGGTCAGTACGGTGATTGGTTGTTCAGAGCAGGCGGTCTCTGTGAAAACGAGCCCACCGAATCACCGAAGAACAAGGAAATAGCCTCGGCTAGACATTCCTATCAAATAGTTATGGACAGTGCAGTTAGCAGAATACACACATGATAGTTTGTGCAGACCACGATAATGACGTTGTAGCCTATATGCACGTTAAAGAGAGAGAGAAAAAGCAAACAATAAAAATACGTAAATTGCATTAATTCAAGGAGGCAATTAAATCCAATGAGCATAACGCCACTATTCAACACTTTAAATAACAGCCTATACCGGTTGTGGAGAATGGCGCATACAGTGATCACTGTGATCACATCCTCTCTCCACAAGATTTCGTGTATTTTTGTGTGCCCTAACATATATGGAGGAAAACAGTAAACAATAATAAATATGGATTCAACAAATAAAAGGCGACAAAGAGCTAATACGATGTTTTTTACGCATAGGACTAAGCGTAATCCGCGTAATCACTTACATGTTATAGGCTACTTTAACTGTGCTCCCGGTTGTGGATTGAGAGGTGTCAAGACGTCTTGCAGGGATAGCCGCTGTCACCCAGCAAGTGACACCCAACTGGTACAAGGTGCCTCTCAAAAAGCTGCCTCAGACCGCTCCCCATTAAAATATGCGGATCATGGGTAGACCCTGCAGGCCACTTTGCAACAACATCAAGAATGTTAAAAGTTGCATCAAAAACAATCTGCGTGTTGGTGGAATGTACTTTCGTTTCTATTGACGAACACGTCCTCATCTTTTGATGGCGCAATTATTTGTATGTGCGTCCCGTCAATAGCACCGACCACACCGGCCATACCTGCTGCCATGAAGTTGGCTTTGATCATGTGTAGTTGTTGATTGTCCAAAGGAAACCGGATAAACTGTTGGATGATATTAATGGTATTATTTCAGCCTTAACCAACTTTGAACTGCTCTGTCAGCTCTTCTAGCCTGTATGTAAATATGTGATCATTGTGGAATCGTGTGTTTGTGTGTGTGTGTGTGTGTGTGTGTATTTTTTATTCTATTTTTATTATTTTATTATTATTGTGTTGTGTTGGTGTTATGGACCTTTCATGAGATGTGTCCTTAATAAAGTTTGAATTTAATTGAATTGATATGTGGTCTACAGAGCGCGTTGATGGTTCGGTTTATGGCTGACTGATGGTTGCGATATTCCTAAATCGCCGGCATTGCAAAGTTGCATTTTCCCCGTTGCTAAATATCGTGTTGCCAAACATTTTATTTCCTAATCGAGTTATTCCTGTTAGTCGGGGATGTTATTGCATCCTGCACTAATTCCACAATAGTGATGGGTCGTTCGCGAACGAACTAGTTCGAACGAACGACTCTTTAAAGTGAACGAACTGACCTCGTTCGCCACCGTCGTTCGCGTCGTTCGTCTCGTTCGTCTCGTTCGCTCTCGTTCTCTCTGACGCGCTGATTCGCGGTGCCGCTGATTCGCGAGTCGTGACTCGTTCGCTGACTGATTGACTCGAGGACTGAGACGTCACTCACGACTCGTCATCACGAGAGCCAGCCAATGTATGTTGTTTGTCTGTCTGTGACAGTCTAGGACGCTTTCGAATGGTTGACACATTAACAATACCACTTTCACATTTGAATATTGCCTTTTACATTTACATATCAGTGAAATGGTAAATACATGCTGTCTTTGTATTTTCTGTGTCATGCCAGATTAATAAAATATTTGAATGTCTCGTCAATCTGTCTCGTTCTTTCATGCTTCCTTCTCACGCACGCAACCCGGCCGGGACCCCCGCCTTGGAGGATCTTGGTCTTGAGTGGGGGTGGCCAATGGCCATCTTCACAATAGTAAATCAAATATGCCCAGAATAAACACAACTGTACATCATTAACTTTAAACTCATCATTGCTAAATCAAGTCTATTATCTTGCTGATATACATCCAATAATCTACTACGCCCCCCCCCCCCACACACACACACACACACACACACACACACACACATCCCGCTGCGTTTGGTTTGTCTAACGTTACGTTGAATTGGGGGAACGGGGCATTTTGATCCTGACATGTCATTATGCATACATTAAATAAATCTGTTGAACTCAAATGAAATACATATGTTAACATATTCAACCAGACACAATGTTGTATTTGCTATTAACACATTTATTAACGCCATCAAGCACCATTGCACGATTGTGAATCGTGATTTCATGATTAGTTAGTAAATGAGAAGAACGAGGGAGTCCGAGACCGACTCAGCTGCATTCGTGATTCGTTTGAATGTTGTGTGAACGAGGAGGAGCCGAGTCTGACCGACTCGGCTGGCATTCGCCGTTCGCGAATGACAGCCCTGAGCCGAGTCGTTCGTGATTCGCGAACGAGGGAGGAGCTAAGTGAACGACTGAACGACTGAACGAGTCAGTGAATGATTCAGCGCTACCGGAAACACGAACGAACGAACGAACGAACGACTCTTCATGGCGAACTGAACGACGCGAACTAGTTCGCGCAAACGAATGAGGAAATCCACCACTATTCCACAACAAGTTTTATACCCTCACGATTTAGCCTATATCTCTTGATCAATTCACAGTCTTCCACTGTCTCCAAAACATTTCGTCTCGCAGCCATTTTCCGATTCTTTGTGAATAGGTCTTAGTGAGTTAGGAGTCCTCTCGAGGACTTTTAAGCTCTCCTAGACTTAGGTGCTACTTTTAGGCCTAAGATCCTTTGTGAATTGCTCTTAGTGAAAAAAATTAGGAGTCCTAATTTTAAGACTGACACGCCCATTATTTTTAGGAGTTTCTCCTAAATTCGCCAGTTAAGAGCTACTTTTAGCGCTAAGATCCTTTGTGAATACGGCCCCTGGTTTTGATTTTCCAGCAAATATTATTTGGGCTTGATGTGTCTCATCTTATCAGTGAAATCGGCAGTTATTTGCACGCATACACAATACGCTAAACAGTGCAGAACTCTGGAAGGATCATCAATTAGCACGATAACAATTATTTTCAGATTTTATTTTGTAGCGAGTAACGATTCTACTGCAAATGTATTGGAGTAAAAGTACTTTTTTAATGTAGTGAAGTAAAAGTGAAAGTCCGCAGAAATATAAAAACTTAAGTAAAGTACAGATACTCCAAAAAACTACTTAAGTAGCCTACTGTAAAAAAGTAATTTTACTTTGTTGCTTTCCACCACTGCATACACATACGTAGACAAATGCCAACACACTGACACAAAATCAAGACATTTCACTCCTGGTTCATTCTCAAATTGTGTTCGGATGAGCTAAAATCTGCTACATCTAATATATCCAAGCGGAAACATGTAAAAAAAAAAAAAAAAAAACGTTTTCATCCATCCGTCCGCTCTCCCTTTCTTCCTGTCAAGCCTCCCCAAACTCTTTCTCCCTTGGAGCAGACAACAGATGACTCACTTTTCACTCTTACTCTCCATCTCCCCATCTCCCCTACCTCTTCTTCTGTCTGTCTAGCGAGGTCACGCCTTTGAGATAGACAGGAGACTAATTACCAACTGTCTCAAAATTAATATTCATGAGCAAGCTTAAATGGTAACATTACCAATTAAAAATCTATGAGTATATTTTTAGAATCCTATTTTTTATAAATGGGGACATTTCCGGGGACAGCTCCAGACGGGGACACCTGGTCTGGTCACCCTGCTGTATGACGACTGTCCCGGTCCTCCTTGGACCTCTAATGATGTTGTGTGTTCTCCACTCTTTCTGAATGAGGACTGTCCAGGTTCTCAGTGCCCTCATCATGTTGTGTGTTTACCTCTATTTCTGCCCAGGTCCTCAAAACTACCTCTCCATTTGTTTTTTTTCTGTGTTTTTGTCAGGAAGTATTATCCTGATCCCCATCCGGCCCATGGTCTCCAGCTGATGAGAGTTGGAAAGCTGCATCATTACCTGGGGAATATAGAGGGTGCTATGGTCATACTCAGACAGGTGTGTTTGTGTGTCTTTAATATTTATTTATTTGTTTGTTTGTTTGTTCGTTTGTGTGGGTTGTAGTATATTTATCATTTGTCCCCTAGGAGTAGTCAATATTATTATTCTTTAATCAATAGTTAATAATTGTATTGTCGTAATAATAATAATCGTGTGTCTGACTTCTTTGACATCCACAGGCCTATGAAATCCTCCGGGTTACCCACAGTGAAAAGAGTCCCATCACCACTGAACTGTCCCTGAAGCTGGAGGAGTGTCGCGCTGAGATGAACCTCTCCTAGATAGCTGTTGTCCGATCGAGTGCTGAGATGAACAACTGCTAGTGGTCATCCAATTAACCATTGAGATTAACCTCTCTATCATCAACGTTTTGGATGACTTGTTTATTCCAAATTCAGCATACTGTCCAGCCGACCCCATAATCAATTAAACATTTTTAATTACATTTTTAATGTTTTTTACAGAGGCAGGTTTCTGTGTTTAGAATCTAAACAATAATGTTGTATCTCTTTAAATAATAAAAATATTAAAAACTCTGTCAGAAGTTTTTGTATTTTTCGTCAAGAAAATAATGAAATCAAATCAAACATGAGAATTGTTCAATAATCTGAACCTAATGATCAATAAAAACAATTTCTAAAATCTCTTGAAATCATGTACAATATATTACTGTTTACAGTCCACACACAAACATTCACTCACTGTGTGCATATGGAGTGTGTGGGCAGTTTGTGGGTGTATGTGTGCATGTTGTTTTAGTAAAATAGCCTTATCAGATGGTCTATTTTTCCGATATGCCTGACCTTCCTACACTCTTCCCATGTTAATCCCTGCCATTGTGTGGGTGTGAGAGAGCGAGCAGGATTGTGTGTTTCCACACAGTTCCTGTGTGTATGTGTGTGTGTGTGAGCCAGAACGTGGTTGTGTGGTCCCTTTTTGTTACGTACACTTCCCATGTTAATCCTAACTTCCCTGATGAGCACATTCCCTCTGACAACAAACTGTGTGTGTGTGTGTGTGTGAAAGAGAGACAGAGAGAGAGGGGGGGTTATGGTGAGGTGTGTGGAGAGGGAGTGAGGTTAGGATGGGGTCTTAAGGGAGGGTGGGGGTTAGGGTTGGAGTCTGTGTGTGTGGTGAGGGGGAGTGCTGTTGTCAGTGTAGCTCGCCTGTGAGGTGGCTTTGCTGGGTGTGTGTGTGTGTGCGCCTATGCTCTCATTTTGTAGGAAGGCGAATGCACACCATAACAGGGAACCCTGGTTATGTGGCATTCACAAATATTTCCGTTTGCTCAAATTAGGAACATTACATAAAAACACTTCTTCTCATTTCTATGACTTTTAAACATTGTATAGCTCATGTAGTTATTAGAAATGATTTACTTTGACTTATAATATACAGTAAATACATTAATAGTAAAGTAAGGGAGTGTCTCCTGGGTACGCTGGCTCCTGGTGTTCTTCATTCTCTGCCTAACCACTACCTGCTCATTGTGACATGTATCTGAAGTAGCACTGCATGTCGCTTTGGATAAAAAGCGTCTGCTAAATGACTAAATAGTAAATAGTTCCTTATTGATATTCCTTCTACAGTGGATGTGCAATTCAGGCCTGACAGATACTCCTTGGTGCGGACACCAGGTTAGTTAACCGTAGCCACAGAAGATTGACTCCAATGGAAGAGCAGATTGAATGGAATAGAGCAGAAATAACGCTGGTGGACTGAATGACTTGTATAGGTGGGGGGGAGGGAGAAAAAAAAATATTCTGCTGAACAATACTGCTTTTCAAAACCTCCATTACTCACTCCATTGGTTCTGTCGCCTTCTCTCCCTTCGTCCCTCTCCCTCCCTCCGTTTTTCTCATCTCATCTCATAACAGCTATCACATCCACTACACCCTCTCCGTCTCTCCCCGCTTCACTGTGGTCATTGTATGTGTTCCTTCATCTCTCTGTCACTCGTTTTTATTTCCTATCTCATCCCACTATGGATAGCAACGTTTGCTACTAAAATAACTAATGTACGAGGAAACAAGTGTCTGTGTGTGTGTGTGTGTGTCTTGCTTCCCACGTCTTCTCCACTCCTCTATCTACCTTTTCTATTCTATTTCCTATTCCCCATTCTCTATCCATTATTTACTCATTTCCTCTCTCTCTCTCTCTCTCTCTCTCTCTCTCTCTCTCTCTCTCTCTCATAAACCATTTTATTTATGATTTTCCATGTCTGTTTATTGTGTGGGTGATCAAAGCAGCCTTGTAGGGTCAATGTGTTACCCAGAGTGCTTTGCACAGCTGCCAGCGGTCCAAACACACAACGTACACACACACACACACAGATCTTCAAAGAATCACACAGTAAAGCCATGTGTCCGTTATAACAGAACAATACAACAAAACATCCAACATACAACAAAATGCATCACTGGAATCCCAGAAATTGTGTTTTATTTAGACTGCATGTAATTAATGGCCTAAGATGCCTGAGAGAGAGAGAGAGAGAGAGTCTCCAGTTGTTGCTGTAGAAATATGGTCATGGAGCACTTTGTAGTGTATTCTTGCAAGTGGCTTTGTAAGCTATACAATACTCCAGTATACAGTATGCATGTAGTGTGTGTTGGGTGCCGGGTGTCAGACTCCTCCATGTCAAACAATGATGAGCCAGAGGACATCTCTCCTTTAATACATTCCTTTATTTACAACACTCTTTTCTGCCTTTTTTAATTAACACAACGGCTCTGGGTCAACCCCCCCGCCCCCCCCCCCCCCCCCCGCCCCCCCCCCCCCCCGCCCCCCCCCCCCCCCACCCAACACAACATGCTCACTCCCTGCAGTTCGAAGACCACCGAGAGAAGACCTGGGATACATACATGGTGCTGGTCCCACTGTGAGATGCGACATGGGACCCCGTCCACACTGAGCATGAGCCACCAAACCAGATGCTAATCGTTCACATCATGTATCGGCCCCTCTTCACCTGTCTGCCCTCTTTTTGGAGTCACTCAGCAGCATCGATGCATTTCAGCACACACACACACACGTACACGGATCGTCCCCCTATGAGTCCATTGCACTCCATGGAAGTGTGAACACACAGGAGACCACAGACAACTTTTTGTGTGTGTGGAGACCGCCCTAGTGTGACCAAGACCTCCACCGGACATTGTAACGGAAATTAATCTGTTTTCATTCTTCATTTGAGGACTATATCTTGGAGGACAGGGGTGGAGAGAGGATATGGGTGCCCAAGATGTTTTTGGAAATCCATTACAAGCCTTTTTTTCCTTTTATGATTGAAGACTGTGGAGCATCTGAACGATGGGGTATGTGGAGGATTTCCAAAGACACAGTTGTAATTCACTTGGGCTACGATAACACTTCACTTTGGTTCAGTTACGTATGACTTGTATTTTTTACAAGCAATGGTTTGTTGCCTTTCTTTGTTGCTTTTTCTTCACTGCCTTCAGTCTGCAGTTAATGTTGTCCATTCAACTTAACCTTTCATCCAGTTTCATGATATCAACCTTTTAATCCAAAGAACGACTGACAATCGAGCTGTCTGCACTGCACTGTACTGTACTACACTGTACTGTACTGAACTACTGTACTGTACTACACTGTACTGTACTACACTGTACTGTACTGTACTACACTACTGTACTGTACTACACTACTGTACTGTACTGCACTGTACTGTACTGCACTGTACTGTACTACAATGTACTGTACTGTACTACACTACTGTACTGTACACTGTACTACACTACTGTACTGTACTACAATGTACTGTACTACACTACTGTACTGTACTACACTACTGTACTGTACTGTACTACACTGTACTGTACTGTACTACACTACTGTACTGTACTACACTGTACTGTACTGTACTGGTCGAGCTATGCAGTGCCACCAATACCTTCCCAATCCTTTCAAATTATTGCTAGAATGATAAAGTGCTGTGGGGGTGAGACACTTGGACGTGGTTTATGGACATCGGGGACCCCACACGCAGTCCCCACACGCAGTCTCCAGATGAATCTCATGCTCAGGGTTGAGGGGTCCCAACACATCATTCAGAGCTAACAACCAACTCTGTGGCTTATCCTGCTGTCCTTCAACATGCACTCAGCAGATACATTCATCTTTACATCGTAATAAATTCAATACAAGTTCCATACACATCAATAGAAATCCTTTCCGCCCAATGTTTCTATTCTTGCAATTCTTGTTTTAGTTATTTTATTTTCCCGACAGACGATTGAGGAACCACAGACCCCCCCCCCCCCCCCCCCTCCCCGCCCTCCCCACCACTTCAACCTCAAACATGAACCAGCGCAAAAAAAGAAAAACAAAATAGAAATAGAAAAAACATGATCATATATGATATGTGTAAATATATATTTATATATGACATGGGCTCTGCGTTATATGTACAGTTGTATCTTTCTACAATTGCAAATTGTAACTGCATAGTTGATTTTCTTTTAAAACCAAATACGTTGTGAGACAACATAATAGGAATATCAACCGCCACTCTGTGTGAACCGATCCTCCTGAGATCCAATAAATAAACATTCAGTCACTACTGGCGTTAGCCATGAGAGAGGAGACAAGAGGGGTGTCACAGAAGACTCTAGTACTTTGTACATTTAGAGGTTTTTCACTTTCACTCAACATTATAATACTTCTATAAGTACCTTATAGAAAATAACTGGCAACTCTGCGTTGTACTCTTCACTTTGTTGTGCTTCTCATTGATTTTGGGGACGTATTAATTTGGTGTTTTAATTCTTAGTGATATGTGTCCCCTCATGTCCCCTCCTATCCTATCTTCTTTACATGCACACAGCTCTCAGAGGGGAGGGATGATGTAACCATAAGTGATTTGATGGTGTGATGTAGAAGAAGCGTATGACTTATGCATATCAGTGTATATTTATATTTGTACAAACACTTAGCTCAGCAACATCTCAAGCGCCATATATTATTATTAACAAATCTTACCCAAGACCCCGCCAACCTGTTATTTTCCTACCGCTATCCTTTCTCTCTTAACTCCTTCTCTTTGATTGTTCTTTAAATACTTTAATTTGTTTGCCGTTTCTCAATAAACATGTACCATATTTGTATTGGTATTCAAACCCTATGTTGCGTATACAGGCTCTTTTTTTTAAACGTTAGATCTCTCTCTAATTTTATGACTAATTAAAAAGTTAATCACGGTTAACTTTTAACACAACACATCACAGTTCACCCAAACACTTTCCCATGACAGTACTTATCACTTATTTGTGTCAACCATACTTACATTACACAAATGATTTTAAAAAACCCACTCTAGTCCAAGTACCACTGTAATACAATCCAACATCTTATTATGTCAGGTATTCAGGTTGCTTTATGCTATGGATTTCTGGATATATGTTTTAAAGAAAACTCGCTGTGGTTATTGGCTTTGTCGTTCTCATCAATCCCCCATCAATTGCTGTGTTTCCATTGTGCTACTGGTACACACAGGCCTATACATACTCCCGTTGTGCTTGTATAAAATAAAAAAAGTAATGCATATCATATTACAAAACACACAATGACAGATCATTCCATTATTTTAGACTAGAGAAGAACAATACAGATACAAAGAACTGTGGAAAAAACCCAGTCGGTCAGTCAGTCAGTCAGTCAGAAAGACCACCAGGGCGCTAGAAAGGTTTCAAAAACGTTCTGCACCTGTGGTATTTCAACAGTATAAATAACACAACAAGAAACACATTTTTTTTGGCCCCCTAAAGACTGATGACCCTGATGCCCTGGGAATCACTAGCTAGGCAGTTTGAGTAACGTATTTGGTCCTTGTAACCGGAGACTAATGCAATCCGCAGTGTGTAACGTCAGTTAACCCTGGGACCCTAAATGTGTCAATTCAGTCCCTTACACTGCGTGCCTGGGCTCCTTACGACATAATACACACAAAGGCATATTGTCTTCTCAAACAAAAAAAATGGCTTTTAGTTGTAAATCAAAAGATTTGTTAAGGACAGCAATCTTTTGCGGTTCAATTTGTCCTAATAATTACGCTAGCACCAAACATTATTTACACAAATACGAAGAGAATTGGTTATTGTTGCAGCGTTCACAAGGCACTTGTCTTCCATCAACAGATTAGTTTCTGTCTTTCTTTTGTTACTTGGTTGGCCCTTTGCTTGTTTTTGTTTTTTTTTCACCTACACAACAATATTGGGTGATGAGATAGACAGATAAACACACTTTGTATTTACAACCAATCACTCTGACCCTCTTCTCACGGGAGCAATCTATGTCTCTAACGCCCAGGGTCTGAAATGGGCAGGCGCTGGCTGTTATATTTGGAGCTATTGTTCGATTCCAGACCAACTCCACCGTCTCCGGTACCTTCTACCTGCGCTTCGAGGACACGTCAAAGCAGGTGATCATCATGAGGTGGGCTTTACAGAAGTTCACCCTGGTCTCCAGTTTGAAGGTCACCATCTCCAGAGCTTCCAAGTACTCTAAGGAGTCATCATGGGCCTGCTGCAGCTCAACTAAGAGAGAGAAGAGAGAGAATGAGAAAGGTTCAGCCGTATGGGAAAGCCATACTAGCGATGATATATTAGCTATGCATGAAACAATATTGTCGTTAATCGAAAGTTCCCCAGAATTGTATTCATGGAACTCACTTTGTGAGTCCTAATCCAGACTTAGGTGACTACTATTTACTATTTAATTTAATTCAATCATTTGGCATACAGCTTCCATCCAAAGCCACTTACAGTGACTTGCTTTAAATGCATGCCATTAACCAGGTAGGCTAGGTTGCAGACAATGGGGTTTGAACCCACAACCTTTGGTGTGGGAGGCAAACAATCCTAAACGGATTGCGTTACGGATTCGACGTTGTGTTGCAAATCTACTCCCGATGCCGCGTGCAAGCGCATCTCATTAGTAGGACACGATCCGGCAGCGAGACTCACACTCTGTGGTCCACTGGTGTGGCTCGAGCATCAGGTGCTGCTTAGTCTGCTCCAGCTCGTTCTTCAGACCCTGGTACTTGGCTCTGAGCTCGGTGATGCGCTGCTGCCGGTGCTCGAGCAGACGAAGCTTAGCGCTGACGTGTGTGCCCTCCTGCCAGAGAGAGAACAAGCACACCCACAACCATCATGGGTCTCATCCAGGAGATGCAAGATGCAACTGTAGGATATTTAGACGAGAGGAATACTTTTGTTTGTAGAGGATAGAAGGACAAAAACACTTGAAATGCAGATACAAAATAATTATATTTATGGTGATTATATCTCATTTAATTAATGACTTGGTTATTCACGTGGTGATGAACAACATTCACATTGTACATGTATACCGTACAGTGTATCCCCCACCTTTAACCATTTCAGCAGTTTCCATTTCCTCCTTGCCAGAGCACACTGCCATGCTGCTAATGTGCCTCTCTCTCTCTCTCTCTCTCTCTCTCTGCATCGCTTCCCTCATTCCTCTTTACTTGCTCCTTCACTCTTTAATAATGCAGCCAGATCTTTCTACCTAGGGGGCTCTATTACTCCTACCTTCTGTTTCCAACTTTCTGCATCCCCCATTTCTAATTCATGTTCAATTCAATGACATCAAGTGGAATTTGCCTGTGGCTCCTACTCAATTCTCTCTCTCTCTCTCTCTCTCTCTCTCTCTCTCTCTCTCTCTCCCCTTTCCATTGCGCTTCTCTCTCTTTTCATCTTGAAATATCAGTCTCCACATCGTACCTCGTTTCTCTTCCCCTCTTCCTTCTCTTTTAATCACATCTCCTCTCGTTCCCGCTCTCTTTCCCCTCCTATTCCACTCTGGGTGCCCCCTATCTTCAATCTATTATCATTCATATCGTATTATTCATTCCTCTGAGATTAATAGATATAATACAATTTCTCTCCTCTCCTACCCTCACCACATGGTCTTTGCTCTTGCCCAATAAATCTATATTTTCTATCTTCATTCAATTTTTTGTTCTTGTTTCCTCTCTCTCTCCCTTTTTATCTTCCTCGCTCTCTCTATCTCACTTTCCCTCTCCGTCTCTCTCACCTTGCTTCCTTTCTCTTTCTTTTCATCTCCCTCGCTCTCCCTATCTGACTCTCCCTCTCCGTCTCTCGCTCACCTTGCTTCCTTTCTCTCGTCTCCGCTGCAGTCGCTCCACGTCGTCTATCTCGTACACTTTGATCTCAAACGACTCTGTGGTGGAAACTCCGCCCCTTGGGTTTGGAGAAGCCGGAGGCCCGAGGGGGCCGTCCACCCAGCATGCACTGGGGCTGGAGGAAGATGAGGAGGAGGAAGTGGCGGTGGCCTTGGAGGAGCGGTGGGTGGGGGAAGAAGAGGTGGAGGGGTCAAGGGTCAAGGCCGGGATCAGGCGGCGACGCTGGAGGCCTAAAAGAAAACCAAAGTTCAAAAGTTACGACCAGTCGACTATTTGTATGTCAACCTTATTAACAAATCTAATTATCTATTTAGCCATTTGACACAAGGGGGTCTAAAATACTTGAAGATTCCCCTTTTCCTTTGGAATAGCGGGAGGTTAGCGATACGTTAGTACCTGTGAGCTACTCGTAATACGTGTCAAGGTGGTAACGCCTTGAGTAAAACTTAATTACACATTGACCTTGTGTAGTGATCACTAATGACCACGATAATGAAACAGCTCACTGACTTATTGCAGTCTGCACACTTGACCTTGATATTGGAATAGAGGATTAGAACGAGCCAAGCTGTGCCGCTAAATAGGAAAGGAACAGAGCCAACTGAAAATCCTGCTCCTCTCCAAAGAGGAAACAAAATAGAAACGCAGCGGGGCGCTCTAGAAGATGGAGAAACCAGCCAGTCGATTATTCATCACAGGTTTCGTCCCGTTTTTGTTGTTGCTGTTGTTGTTGTGGAACAGAAACCAAGGGCCAAGTGTCTACTATAAGAGAATACATGGAAAAGGTTTGGTGTAAGAGTAGAATAATGATGGTGGTGGAGAAGAGGAGAGGACACATACATAGATGAGGAGAGAGATAGATGAAAGGAGGAGGACTAAAGCCAGAACTGGAGTGTGAAGGGGAAATGTTAAGAGAGAGAGAGAGAGAATAATAAGGGGGACTGAAAGGGAGAACATTGACTACAGTCACTGTTCTCTAGGAGTTGGAGTAGCGGCTTACTCTTTAATCTGGCCACTGTAACGACATGAAACATCCCGCACACTCCCATGCATATCTACTGTGTGTGTGTGTGTGTGTGGTCACGACATTACCATAGAAATTGGAAGGTGTCTGCGAAAGCATGAGTTATCAGATTTATCACTGGATGGGTTGATACAGTAAAAGGCAAGGGACTTTTCGTGTGAGAGAGAGAGAGAGAGAGAGAGAGAGAGAGAACTTGAAAGAGATTTTGTGTTTGCAAGTCTCTCCTGGTTTTGGTGCAGCGTGTAAAGGTCACATACACATTTAACCATTAGTATTTTATCACAGAGTGCAAAAGAGAAAGACCGAGAGACTTAACGAGACAGTGGGAGTAGAGAAATACAATAAGAGAGGAGCGAAGAGAGGAGATGGGTGAGTGGAAGAGTGGAAGAAAATGAGGAGCGAAGTGAGTGAGCTGGCGGACGAGTGGTAGTAATAAAGGGAATAGGACAAGAAATATCCAACAGTTCATTCTGACAGTGTTTGTAAGAGAAAAATGATTTACACATAGTTCAGTCCAAGGCAGTCTCACACACACTTTGGGGATGTGTTGGAAATATGTGTTGCTTCCTCTAGCCATCCCTCTCTCCCTCCTTTTACTCTTCTTTTAACTCCTCTTTCACACAAACATTTTCTTTCTTACTTTCTTTCTTTCTTTCTTTCTCACTTTCTTTCTTACTTTCTTTCTTTCTGAAGCCTTTAAAATGTCTTCTTAAAAGTCTTGCTGCTCGTTGAGTCATAGTTAGTCTCACAAATCAGTGTGTGTCTGTAAAGGTTTCAAATCAACACCATGCAGACTGGCCACTCTAGAAATACAGAATATCTCCATAACGAAACAGGAAACGAGGCATAACTCCCCTCGCAGCTTTTGGTTTCCGGCCCAGGCTCTGTGCCATCTCCCCCCAGAAGTTCTGCTCTAACATAGTAGGACTGCTGGATCCCAAATTAAATAATAGCTAACAGTCGGTTGGGTTGAACAAGATCAGACTGTCAGACTGTTGAGTGCTGAGAATGATAGTCTGAGATTAAATGAAACTGATTATGCTCCAGGGAGCCTACCTACACATCTGGTCCTATATGTTCCTATATGTATGCTGTCCAGTGTCATATACTAGAACATACATTAGTTATAATTCAGCAGTCAGAATGGGTTAGTAAAAGAGATTAGCGAAAACTAATGTTCATCACCAGTGAACCAGTGCTGCTGCTAGAGAATTGATACAGTGACTGAGCAATGTGATTAGATGTAGGCACATTTTCCAATCAGCTCATCATGTATCCACAACGAATGCTATTGTAAAACACCATCTTCCACTAAAAGCATTTTAAATACAAAATTTAAATAGGTAAGAGAGAGCTGGTCCCATTCCAATCGAGCATTCATTGGGAAAAGCCATTTGTATCAATGCCGGTCCTGTGCCCGTGTCCATCATTGTGTCTGAATAGGCAGGCCTATTAACTGGCTCTGTTAGCCCTATAGATGCTCCTCACCATTTAACAGTTGGCTGGTCGGGGGTCACCTTCCTTTACAGTACCTGGCTCCTTCCACCACCACTATGCCTTCCTCATTTACATTTCATCCCCTGTGTAATAGGTTTTCACTGGGCCATTTCTCAGAAACCTATTTTCTTACTTCTATTGACTTTATCTTCTCATAATTCGGTTTTTATTTGTTTCCATTGGCCCAGTTACTTTTTAAAAATAATATTAATATTGTGATTTAATGGTCTCATGCTCCAGGGAACACTACATTATGAAATGGTCAAGTTTATCATACATTTCATAGGAAGCACACCCCGTCCCTCCACTTTTTCCCTCACTCTCCACTGTAGTCTATCTACTCGGAAAGAGAACATTTACTATAACCATTATGTCATTCAGCATTTAACGCTTGTATCCAATGCAACTTGAGTGAAATTCAGATACAGGTCGTTATGGAGCAGGTAGGGCTTGTGCGTCTTCGTCGGGACATTGGGGGTTCGGACCCAGAACCTTTTGGCTGCTATCCTCTCTGTGAGGTTCTTCTGACCTGTGCTGCTGCGGCTCTTCTTGCTGGTCTTGGAGCTGCGTCGGGAGGAGGTGGTGGCTGAGCTATGTTCGCTGACCGAGTCCTGGGCGGAGGAGTTGCTGCCCGTGTTCTCGCTGCTGTCGCGCAGCATGCTCTCATAGCCACTGCTGCCTCCGCTGTGGTAGAACAGGGCTGTCTTGCCCATGGCCGGAGGCAGCTCGCCACTCAGAACACTGCTGTTAATGAGACAGATTAGATAAGAGTGTGAGATCGACATACACGCCAATTACAAAAGGGGAGAATTAGCTCCACTGACTACTCGATCACATTTGTATTAGAACAAGACACTGAATAGAATAGGAACTGGGTTGCTGTGTTGTAGCTGGTAGTGTATTGTGGTAGAGCAAGACATTCCTTTCGTTGTATGCTTGTACCAAATTAAGAGTGTCTCTTAATGAATCAATACCTATTGTCGCTGGCGTGGCCACTGCTGCAGCGGTGGGGTTTCCTGGGAGCTGTGATCTTACTGTAGGGAGAGGGGAGTGTTTGGACCACAGCTGGCTTCTCCTCTGCCTGGACTACTGCTCCTCCCGTTCCTCCCATTCCTCCCACTCCTCCCGCTCCTCCCGCTCCTCCACCACCAGTGTCTCCACTAGCACTAGGATAAGGATAAAACAGTGTTGTCCAGTGTTTAGCAATATTTAATAACAAAGAAGCTCATTGAACTAAACCATCATGGTTCATGTTTCACTAACTTACCCAGATACCCCGGGTCCTTTCTCCTCCCCAGCTTCGGTACCCCCTGCCTGGGCGTGGCCCCTGGCGCGGGTGCTGGCGCTGCCCTGGAGCAGCTCAGAGATCCGCCCATTGACGGCCCTGAGGGGCAGCTTGGCAGCCAGACTCCCTCCCCGGCTGCGGCTCAGGGACTGGGTGGACCAGGAACCAGAAGAGGGGCTCTGTTGCTGCACTGGAGCCTGCACTGGAGCCTGGGGCTGGGGAAAGGCGGTGTGAGATGGATCAACAGGTTCAATAGATGGTTTTAATGAGGTTTGATTTAACGGCAGTCACACAAAGAGCCCGTCAGCGTGGTGTGGCCATCTGGTCCATGGAAATTCAGAGAACAGAAAAAGGCCTCTCGTGCCAGCACTCCTATTACTTGGTGTCATGCAACTAATTATGAGGCTAAAGAACTATAACTCAGGAGTTTCATTTTCATTATTCTGTCCATTGAGAATGAAGGATCTGTCGTACCTTTGCATTAGGAGGAAGGCTGGAGCTGCGGTTGAAGGCCTGGGGTAGAGACTTGGTGGAGATACTGAGAGTCTTGGTGCTCGAGGCCGACAGGCTCCTGGATTTGGGACTGCTGGCCATCAGCAGCTTACTGACGGCCGAGATCTTCGACTGGCTGCTGCCTTTTGCTGGAGATTGTGGAGCACTGCATGTCCCCGGAACGGAGATAAAACCGGGACCACTGCTGCTGCTGGCGTGTCCATGTGGAGAAGAGACGGATCCAGCCCGCGTAAGGCTTCGCCCAGTGCGAGGCATGGTGCTATCCCCCCTCACTTCTCCTCCTCCACCTCTCAGACTGCCTCCCCTCTCCAGGGAGAAGCAGTCGTACTGGAGGCCACCGCTGTGCGTACCATGGGCCCTGCCTAGGGAGTTGGTTCTGTTGGCTAGCTGTTCCAGCTTAGCGCTAAACAGCTTACCGCTGTCGGTGCTAGCACCTCGTTGTCTAGTGATGGCTGCAGCGGCAGAACCCCCAGAGAGACCCATGTCATCTGCAGCGCTGCTGCCCAGAAACGAGAGCCCATAGCTGGGTTGGTGGAGAGGGCTGAGAGGGGGACCGGCAGCCCTGTTACGCTGGTCGAGGCTTGACTTTCGCACCGGTGGCTGAGGTGGGACTCCTCCCCTCTTGTGGGAGGAGGAGCTCTGTCTGCACCCTCGCCGGTCCAGTGTGGCCCGGGGACTGCAGGGAGTTGAGGTGGTCACACCTAGATTTCGGTATTCATTGCTGTTCTCCAGACCGTCGTACCGGTTAACACGGTGCCAGCCGCGGGGAAGGCTAGCGGTGCGGTGGATATCAGGGTTGTACACGCTGGTCAGACCATCTCCCTGGGTGACCACCATCTCGCATCCATCCATTGCCCTCTTGGAGTAATTGGGTGAGGGCTGCGAGATTTTCCCCTCCTCTACCCGCTTCATCTCCGCTTTCAGGTTACACGCCAGCTCCTCTGATCTCATCCCTGCCCCGCCACGCTTCAACCAGGGGTCTTCAAAGTTCATCTCGCTAGAAATGGTAGCTAAAAGCCCCTGGGCTTGGGCAGAGCCGGGTTTGGCTAGGTCTTTGTTGAAGCCGCTCTTCATCTGCGAGGACAAGATGGTGGGTTCTTGTATCATCATTGGCTTGACGGCCAGACACGGGTGAACGCTGATGGTGGTCCTAAGCGGGGAGAAGTTGCCTGGCCTGCCCAGAGCCTGCATGCTGGTTTTACCCACCGAGTGAGGCAGGGTCTTCAGCCTCTCCTTTGCAGGGGTTCCTCCTCCTCTCTCACTCCCACTCTCAGACAGCAGCATGTCTCCCTCCTGACTGCTTCTCCTCTGGGCTCCAACAGGGTTGATGTTGAGGAGTTCTCCTGGGCCTTCCGCTCTGGAGGTGAGACTGTGGATGGGGTCAGGGTCAGCGAGCGCCTCCCCTTGTTGGCTCTGAGTCTGGCTGAAGCTATGCAGGGACTGCTCTGCTTCACTGCCCACGCTCAGATCACTGAGCCAGGAGGAGATGGAAGAAGCACAACTGGGCATCACTGTGGTTAAGGCTTCACCCTCCAGTCGCAGCTTGGCCATAGCCACCTGCAATACAATAAGAGGAAATTGAATCTAATATGATATACTGGAATTCAATGGCCAACGATGGTGATGCCGTTCAAAGACGTTTTGCAGACACAGCTATATGAATCATCTTTTAAATAATTATTAGAATCTTAATATTAGCTAAATAAATTTAAAACAGTGCGATTACATATTATTCAATGGTAACAGAGAAAACATGTTTTTTTCATATTCAACACACGACAGCATTTTGCTTTAAAAATAGTGATGCAGATTTCCTCTATATGTTTGTTTATGTCATTTTTGAAAAACATTACTCATTAATTAATAAAAACACCTGGGAAGCAACCTGAGAGAATATATTCTGACAACCAATACTTGTCCTGCTCCCTGGGATTTGTGGTGTTAATTGTTCCAACTGATTTAAAATGCTGGACATCTCAATGCAGAACGACTGCAGGGTATTTATAATTCCTGCCAAGGTTTTATTATTCAATTTCCCAGGGAAGCGGAGAATCGCAAGAGATTCACTTGGCCAGCTGCATTAAATCAATAGCTTTTCAATGTGGTTAGACCCTGGACAGGCCCTGTGAAATATTTGGCTCAGGGTATAATTCAAAACCGACTGACCTCCGCCATGGCAACCACCTCTGTCACCCCCGCCCTCGCCGCGGTGACAGCAGACCCTCCATAATGTTCCAAGTGACCGGCTTCCCATCCGATGCTGCTGATGATGCTGACGGGAACAGGGCCAGAGCCGCGCGCCGTGACCAGGCAGCAGTCACTGGTGAAGCTCACCATGCTGGCCGGGCGTCCGTCCAGCCCCCGTGCCTCCAGCATAGCCCTGGCCTCCAGGGCCACCTCCCCTCCAGGAGCCATGGTGAACACCAGCTCATCCTCCCCCAGGGAAAGCTGCCCCACTGGGGATAGGGTCCCTGCGTGGCCCGGAAGATGGATTTTATTATCAAGGAGTTGTTTTTTTAACTTATTTTCTCTCGCTATGACGAGAGTGAACTAATCATGCATGAAAAAGATACCGACACGGCACAGTGGCGGCATGTTTTCCTCACCTTCCCGGTGTGCGTCCAGGGGTATCTGTGGAACCTCATCATCGCACAGGGTCTCGGCCGAGCCGTGGCTGGCGGACAGAGAGTGGGCAGTCGGCTCACGGACCTGCAGGCTCATGCCCACCGGGGACGCCCTAGACAGAACTGAGTCTGTGGAGGAGCGCCCGCTGTCTGCAGCTACGCTGTCCGCAGCCACGCTGTCTGCAGGATCTAACACGGACATCAGACCGCAGTCATTAACAACCTGTCTCTGGTGTGAGACGCATGCGCTTCACAGTGTAGCGGAAAGTCAAGCGAGGGAGTGAGGATATTGTATCCTCCATTTGTCAAACCCATAGGTAAGGGATCAAGTATTCCCAAGAGGAGGACTTTGTTTCATGTAGCTGGAAATTGGATGCATCTACTGTTTGGTCCACAGGGAAATATCGGCATTGTTTTATTTTACCTGAGAACATTAGGACACCAGCTGGTTTAATGAGGCTGAAAACTTAATGACTAACAAACTTCACGCTGGAAAGTGTTAGTTAACCACTGTGATGCTGTGGAAACAAAGGGGATTAGCAGAAGAAAGCACAGCCGATGACAAAGAAGCTAAAAATAATAATTAAAAATGGAGAAAAACTGGCGCAACACACAAGAGGAAAGTGGTTGGAGGGGAGAACAGTCTCACTGTTGTTAGGGGACTCTTATAAATTGCAACCGATTTGTTAATGATTTTAGCGCCAACTGTGAGCAGAAAACTAATTAGCAGCAGCGGCGGATGAAAATGAGAAAAAGCTACATTGAAAGCCACAAATAGATGAACAAAACAAGGACAGCTTGAGGTTCACATGCACACATGCTAATAACACAGTATTCATACTGTCTGGGGGGGTCACTGCTTCTGCCGCTTGGCCGTCCTGAGCCAGGGTGTGTGAGGAAAGGGGCGGAGTCCCTGGCATCACACCTTTCTGGGTGTAAACCTTACACCTCTGGGACGGAGAGGAGGGAGGTCTGAGGGGGAGAAAAGAGAGAAGGAGAGGAATGGGGTTGGGAGAGGAGAAGAGGAGAGAAGAGGATTCATTTAATGAATATTCATTTCTCAAAATGACATTCAGTGCAGTCCAATTTCCCTCCACACAAAGAAAAACAACAATGACAAACACATCTGTTTGCTACCTGTATTCGGATGTTTGGGTCAGGCTGGCGATGCCGAGGCGTGGAGATCCCAGTGGGCGTGTCTTACTTTCCCCCACACCGCCTGCCAGAGACTCCCGGCTGGTCAAACACAAACATCCATGAGCTCACCTCACATGTAGCAAAACATGCTATACTGACACTAGGGCTGCACAATTAATTACATTTTAATCAACTGCAACTAACTAATTGTGAAAGGTTGCAATTAATGTATTATTATATATTTTTTTTTTATATAATGTTGTACGCCTGTTACATTAAAATCAAATTATAAACCGTTACAACTCAGCAATCACTATATTATAAAGTAATATATTATATAACATAAGATAATCTGTTAACCACAATGAATAATTGCACAACATCGGGCAAAATAATTTCAATTATCATTTTTGTCATAATCTTGCAGCCCTAACTGACACAAACACAATTACATTGTTAATTGAAAATATGTATTGTTAAATCAAAATTAAATTTAAATTTCGTAATTTAGCCTATAAGTTGTTTTGCGACTTACAAGGGAGCCCAAGAACAATCATACTATGCAATACAAATTGGAGTAACTGTGACCAAGTGCTGCATGACCAAGTTTTGCAAAAAGTAAAAGAGTACAGAGAAATCAGAACAAGCTTAGTATTGTTGTAGTCAGCTCGTAAAAAAGTCCACAATGTCCAGTCTCCTCACCTATCGTGGAGGCCGGAGCTCTTGGTTCTTTGCAGTGGGTTGAAGGTGGTGCAACTACTTCCTGTGACACTCCTGGCACTGCTAACCAATGAGGATCCAGAGCCGTGGGCCAAGCTGTGGATCATGGTGTGGGCCAGCTCAGCCTCCTCCACCACATCCCTGATCTCCTGTAGCTGTTGGTCATTGGTTCTCCTCCTCAAGTCCTCTGGGTAGGAGGAGTAGGTCTCGGCTCCTTTGGAACCTGCAGCGCAGAACGATCAACAGTCAATGTTGTGATGAGAGGATCAAAACCACTGCAGCTGCAGGACACCAGCCATTTAGTGGCATTCATTAGGCAAGTTTGTTTATAACAAACCCTGTTACCTTTGCTGTGCATCTCAAACCTCAAAATGTCAAAATTAGGATTAGGTTTAGGGTCAAATTATCTAACTAACATTGTAGTTTGGAGCAAAAATCTTTAAGGGTATTCTGCAGGGAATGCAGCCAGTTGTACTCAGTGAAATCTAACAGGTTTTTGATCTATAGTAGAAACCCAAAGAAATGAAGGTGTTCCCTAACCAGCTCGTGGTTCCATGTCGGCGGCAGGAACAGAACCAGGAACAGAACCCGGATCGGCAGACTCTAGGACCGGAGAGGCTGAATCTAAATCCTGCTTGGTCTGTTTGGTGGTTGGTGGAACCTCCTCAAAGGGAAACTTTGCCACCTTGAAAGATGAAATAAAAGAAATAAAGATGGAAGAAAGTTTATAATTGTCTCATATATCTAACGAAATATGATCTCTACTTAACTCTACTTAACATAAAATATCCAATTCCTAATTCATTTAGCACATTTTCTGTTTCTTGTAACATTTCACATATGGGTTGTCATATGGCCTATGGCATGCAACTGTCCTTGTCAAATGTCTACTGTGTCTTTCTGTCTTTCCTGTACCTCCTCGCTGCCATCAATACAGTCCAGTCTCTCCTGCAGCTCAGCAAAGGTGTTGCACTTCAGACACTCGGCTCCTTCCTCCGGGACAGGGGGCAGTGGCTGGCCCAGCAGGCACTGGGAGGGCTGGGGCAGCGAGCTGGGTGGAGGATGGGACTCACACTGGGACTGGGCCTGTCAGCAGAGAGATCAGAGGGGAGTTAATAGCTGTCACAACACTGCATGTCAGTACAGGTTCCAGCAAACATCTAAGAAACACACAGCAGCTGCAGAAATAATCGACATTGTTCTTCTTTCATAACTTCTTCATTAGCACACAATTTAAAAACTGGAGCTTATTTTGTTAAAGCAAAGCAAGCTAATTAAACCTTCTCTCTTTGTAGTTGGCATCCTCCATCTACTCCACTACATCTCATGTATTTTCACATCTAGTTCTTTGTTTTATCATCTTGCTTTACACTTTTCACATCACTCTTTAAATTGGCTACTTAATAATGACACAATGAGGTAGATATGTCAGAGCTCTGCAAGGCCTTTCAATTATGCATGTTAACAGAAACAGGTCATGGAGGAGTCAATGGTGATGAATCTGTTATTTCTCAAATGCAATGTACTTGGTGTGGGAAATGTGTCTGCAGCCTAACCAGTAGGCTTCCTTAAGCAACATATCTCAGCTCCTCCTAACCTCTTCGCTCTCCTGAATAATATTAATCTGGATTGACTGCAAGTTGCTTTGGATCAAAGCCTCAGCTACATGACTAAACAGTGAGTAAGTGATGAACATAATAATGGGCGAACTCACCATAGTCTGTGCCCCGGCGGCCGGACTCTGACTCAGGCTCTGCAGTGGCGGTGGGGGTAACGGCTGCTGCGGCTGCTCCGCTGCTTTACCGCGCAGCAGAACCGGGATGATGGGCACAAACTCCGGCGGGCCCTCGTTGTCCGTCAGCTCCCGGTCGGACACGGCCGCTCCGTTGGGGCCGACGTAGATGACGGTGTCGCAGGACTGTTCGCTGCTGGAGTACTCGTCTGGGTCGCTGGAGAGCCGCAGCAGCTGCAGGGCCGAGTCGCACGCGTCGCCGCGGTGATGGAAGGGCCGCAGGTGGGTGGGGCGTCGCATTCGGCCCTCCTCGCAGGAGCTCTCCCCACCCGACGAGCTGGAGGTATACTGCTGGGGGGGGGGGGGGGGGGGGGGGGGGGGGGGTGGAGAGACCCAGGGAATGCAAATGGGTTAGAGAGAGAGAGAGAGAAAGAGAGAGAGAGAGAGATAACAGCCGTAGAGGTCATACATCATATTTCATTTGATAGATCTAGGGCTACAGAACTTCCGAGCAAACACGCTTGACAAGAAGGTATGCTGTTTGGTCACTGAATATGCAGTGGTGAGGGTACTGCCAACCGCAGGGTACTGGGTTCGATGCCCGATGTCCACAGCCCACCTGTATTCGGCATTCTTCAGCAAGATCCCCAACCCTACCATTCATACTTATTATGAATATATACACTACCAACTATTTATGGTTTCATTTACAGATCAGCTCAAATTAAAGATTAAATGTTTCCGGTTTCAACACGTAAATAATATGATGTTAGCTTTGCTTTCCTACAGTTTTTGAACGACAAAGAGCAGTTATCACATTGTAGTCATGTACCGTTGTAAGGGTTGTGTGAGCACTCACCACTGTGACTTTTGTTTTCTTCTTCTTCATGCGGAGGACGCGGGAAGCGATCTGAATGGTGAAAAGAGTTTCCGAGAAATCTCTGGGCGAAGCAGAGATGTGTGCAATCATGGTGGTCCGGCAGTTCATGTTGCCTAGCGATTCCCTTAGCAACATGGTTAACTTGCTGTCCCTAGTAACAGACAGGGACCAAAATGTGAGTTGAAAAGCATATGTGCTTTTTTGTGCAGTTTACCAACACAAACGGATACATTTTCAGATACATGTGGCCAAGAATATAATATTTGGAAATTTGCCGCCCTTGGTTACAAGCCTTTGAAATTGAAACTGCAATGAATAATGACTAAGACATATAATGTATTTTCCTTAAAACTGAATCTTTTATCCTCCCAAAAAAGTATGAAGACAAGATATGATATACGTCTTCAATTTGAGAGATTATACTTGGCTGTGTGTTTAGATTCTTCTGGGTGGTCTACTGCAATCATTCTTAGCTCTCTATTTCTGTGTGTGTGTGTGTGTGTGTGTGTGTGTTGTGCGTGTGAGTGTGTATTTGGGTGTGTTTGGGTCCGTGTGTGTGCACGTACCTTCCTAAACTGCCTGACAGTAAATATGGCTCCTCTGTGGCCCAGTGCCACACACACACTTTGTTTCCTGACCTCTTCTTTTATTTCATGGTGTCATCGCTTTTCTTTTCTCTCCTCTGAGATGCCCTTCTGCTTCGGGCATCCAAAAACTACATTCTCTCTCTCTCTCTCTTTCTTTTTTTCTCTCTCTCTCTCTCTCTCTCTCTGTTCTTCATTGATTATTAGGTGTCAAGCTACATAGGTGCACCTATTGTGAGTGTATTCCACCACTTTTTCTGGTCGGCATGGTCCCCTGGCTCGCTTTTTTTGTAACTTTGCATAGTGATCAACATTGATGTGCCCCTTTTTGAACAAATCTCGCCATAGCGCCACCAATAGGTCAAAGTTGCACTGTTCAAATCTCCTGTCCACTTGACGCTATCCTCTTGAGCCTGGTGTCATATGATGTGTCTTCTTATGCCCTACAACATTGCCATTGTGACTTCCGTCTGACTAGATTTTCCACCATTTTTAATTCTCTCAAAAACATACTTTTATCTCCTCCCGCACTGCTTTTACCAGTTTAACTCCCTCACTTACGTTTGCATTTGGATTTGTGGTTGCAGCAGGCCATTGGTCAAGCGAGCTGCCCGTCCAAATTCGACAACATTTAGCAACCAAGTGTAATATTAACCATTGAAGCCACTCTCATTTATTTGATCAACTTGGCCTCATTGGGGTGCTATAGGAATAAAAACTCAAAATGTATCATAGATCGTAGGCTGTGGGTCTCATTTAAACCAGACCAACGCCAGGACACCTTCAACCTTACATGGGCTCAAGTAAGATTAGGCTGGTTGGCTAAAGGGCGTGGTCGCCACACCCAAAACCGCAAAAATAATACTTTGAGGAACTTCGGTGGGTTTATTTTAATCGGATGTTACAATGTTAAACGATGTTAAAACGTTAAAAAGAGTCACTCTGTTTGGTTGAGTTTTCTGAACAATGTATGGCTGCGGACATATTTGGAAATCAATTACTGCCCAGTCAAGGCCAGACTGATATTCATTGCGAAATGCAAACGTGAACATCTGGATTGTCTCATGAAGCTAACATGTTTGGCCCCTCTGCTAACATTTGTTGAGGGCCTTGTGGTCTAACTTCAGGTCACCTTCAATCTCAAGCTCTATAATGGTGGAGATCTGATGCTCCAGCGGTCCCGTCTTCAGCTCACTTTCATGCGGTTTGCCCTGTTGATACTGATTTGATGACACCGCTCATTGCTGCAGTGCAACTATATTTACATTCTATAGTTAGGACTTTGCCACCTGATTATTTGAATGTGACGTCTCTAAAGTTGATGTGAACCTTCGGCTGTTGTCTGTCCAACCACTGACTGGCTTTCCAGAATCAGCATCGACATGGAGCTGGCAGTACACTCTCTCCTAACCTTCCCTGTTCTGGCTGTGTGTAGGTGTGTGTGTGTGTGTGTTACTTTGCGTGCATGCGTATGTGCATATGTGTGTGATCTTTAACTTTAATTTCCAGGGTGTTTTGCAATGTAAATGTAAAGGCTAATGATTAAATGAACCAAGCACAGAGTCAAATAGCCCTCAGGGTAGACCAAACACTATTGAAGAGCAAAGCAGGAGAAAAAGGGGGACAGACAGAGAACGAGGTAGAGAGAGAAAAAGCTAAGCGAGGACATTTCTCGTTTAACATATTATCTGGGACTAACACTGAGAATACAGTTTTGTTTTTGTACTTTTCATAATTTTGCATATTTGTGTTTTGTATTCTGTCCGCCGCTACCTAATACATTTCACCTTTCATTCTGTTGCTGTTTCTCTCTCACTATTTTACGCACTCTCTCTCTCTCTCTTCCTCTCTAACTCTCTCTCTCTCTCTCTCTCTCTCTCTCTCTCTCTCTCTCTCTCTCTCTCTCTCTCTCTCTCTCTCTCTCTCTCTCTCTCTATCTCTCTCTCTCTCTCTCTTCCTCTCCCACTCTATCTCTCTCTCTCTCTCTCTCTCTCTCTTCCTCTCCCACTCTCCCTGAACCAATCAGCCATTAGGGCAAATGCCTTTAATGAATATGTAACAGCAGCTGTTGTTGTTGTTTAAAACATAAACCACAGCGCTTAACCAAAAGCACCTTGACAGAGCTGCTCTACCCTCTTCTTTACTCCTCTGCTCCACGCCTGCTCCTTCACTACATAAAAAGCTGCACTTATCTTTTTCCCCTTATTTCTTTGGCTTTCTTCTATTTATCGAAGGTGCATTCACTTGAGATGCGGTGGGACAGCGTCTGCGCGTTCGGGCGTTGTGTTCTCGAGCACGGCAAGTTGGAAGCACAAACACAAAATCGATTGGTTGGTGCGGCGCGCCGGATCTAAGCTGAAATAATTTCAACTTTCCACGAAGCAAGTTCCCCTCGGGGCAACGCATCGCTAGGTCGGGGGCATGGCCCCTCCCCTCCCTGACATAACAATGGAGTGGGTCGCGTCTCAAGTGAACGCACCTTGACACCAAGGTTTTCCTTAACCCCATTTCCCATAACCACATTCTCATTGTATATCCCTCTCTCCAGAGAATTACACTACAAACTGCACCATCTTCGCTCCCCCTCCCCTTACACCTCTCCATTGTCATGTACAATAATGGTGATCAAAAGGGGACGAGATATAAAATGCATACTTGCACACAGTGCATCTATATTGATACACACGCACACTCTCACAGACACACACACACAAACACACACAGAACTCACTTGTAGGGGATGTGCTTGCTGCCATTGACCAGAGCCATGATCACGTTGCCCAGGGCAGAGAGGGACAGGCAGAGAGGAGCTGGACAAGTGGAGGAGCTCTCCTTGCCTTTCCCAGCCCCTCCTGCTCCTGCTCCTGCACCTGCTCCCGCTCCTGTTCCTGCTCCTCTTGCAGCGCCTGCTGCTGCTCCTCCACCAATGAGAGTTTTCACATCACAGCTGCCGAGGTCCAGGAGGTGCAGCCGGCTACGTCCTCCAGACACTAGAGAGAGAGAGAGAGAGAGAGAGAGAGAGAGAGAGAGAGAGAGAGAGAGAGAGAGAGAGAGAGAGAGAGAGAGAGAGAGAGAGAGAGAGAGAGAGAGAGAGAGAGAGAGAGAGAGAGAGAAGGCATCAGAGAGAGGAGGGATCAGAGAGAGGGATGAGGAAATGAAAATAGGAGGGGAGAAAATAAAGTAAAACATTTGAGAGATAGATAAATCATTTGTAGCTAGATTTTACATATACTCACTGTATGGAAGTAATGGGTAATTTCCTTTTCTCATAATCTATGGTACTTAACGAGTTACAATTAACGAGGTACAATTATTTTGTCAATCTAAAATCTACTCCAATAAAGTTAATCTTAACTTAATGAAGCTGACCTTTGCGGTAATGAGTTAAACGATGTTTCCATTCACTGCAAATAATGAAGACCAATTTTTTAATCTGCACATGAGTAATATGTGACTGATATGCAGGTTGCTGTAGGTGCAATTTAACTGTTAGAATGTAATTGCGTGAGTGATGATGAGTCAGATCTGGCTGGCGCATACAGTCGGCTTGTTATACGTCAACGTGCGCGTAAGGTTATTTGTGTCATTGCAAGCCATTGTTTCGGGGCGTCTCATCCACTGCGGTGCCAGACAGAGGTTGTATTTAGACGGAAAAATTCACAGCTCTTCTTTGTTCTCGTACGTCTATACTGCATATATTCACACATTGACTCATGGCTCACCTAGCGGCAATTGAAACTTGGAAATATTCAGCAGTATAACTAATGTCACACTCTCACACTATCATGCTATCATGCACCTCATTATGTATTTACAGATGTGTGGGTGAGTGTGATATCTCCACAAATGAATCCAAAACACATGGTGAGGCCCTGGCACCAGAATCTTTATATGCATGTGTGTGTGTGTGTGTGTGTGTGTGTGTGTGTGTGTGTGTGTGTGTGTGTGTGTCTATGCGTGCATGCTTAGTTTTCAATTTCACACCAAAGCCTCTGCATAGCAAAACTCATTTGACCTTTGCCTTTCTAAGATAGCGCGATGCATGTTTTGTCAGCAGGGATTGACTGGCCATCATGCAATTGGGCAAATACCAGAAGGGCCGGTCCGATTGTGGGCCGGTCCAGCCGGCTCAAAAAGATAAAAATAGAATAACATTTTAAAGAGAAAAAACTTTACCGTAAAGTAATTAAAAGTTATGTGGGAGTCAATGGCAATACATTTAAACATGTCGTTTTCGATTTGAAGCTCCATGCAATGTTCCTGGCAAGGTTTGGTTAATTTAAATGTAATTTTCCACATCAAGAAATATCTAATTTGTTTTAAAAATGTCATGGGTACAACTGTGTACCTACAGAATGTTAAGCAGACTGAAACAGACTGTACTAAAGTAGGCTATACATAAGAAAGCACAGATCCGGCCACCGATGTGTCAAGTGTGGACGCCAGTGGTGCTGACAATACATGCATGTACATCGCGTGTCCTGCCATAAGTCATGGCAGCAATAGTATTATACTACCAGCAGCAGTGCTACTTACTTCCACCTTTCCCGGTCTTCTCCATGCGATATTGGTATATGTGCAGTGTGAACAGCATGTGGGAGTTTCTGTGTTCTTCTTCTGTGGTGTCAGTGCGCTGGCTGCTGTGCCGCGCAGCGATGGCCGCATCCAAGAACCAGGCGGCCTTCTCTGGGGTCGGGGCGCGCAGCTCTGACTGGTTTTGGAGCTGTGAGATGAGGGCGCGAATCAATGCTAGCATTCGTATTGTTTAATATACTTCTGTGCTCTTGATTGTATACAATTATATACATGCTATTCTATTTAAACAGAACATTAATTGATATGAATCACTTGCAAAGTACCATTTTAAACAGAGCTAGAAACTGTTTAAAACGGAGCTGTACTTGTGCAGTTAAATGGCCTTGTAGTGAAGCCAATGTACCGCAGCAAAGAACATAATAAGACAACATTGTACGGATCAAAGGAAAATATAAGGGACGAGGGCTTAATTTCGTCGTGAATATTACCTTGGCCTTAGCTTTAATTAAATTAGTATTTAATAGGGGTGGGGGAAATCAATTCATGTGAGTATCGGGATTCACGCTTCCGTTGACATCGAAAGAAAGAACCAGAGCCGAAAACATCACTCTAATCTTAGTGAAAACAGTTTAATGGTACCCTCCTACAGAGAGTGCTATAGTGTATTTGGTTATAGTTGATTTGGATCAACTAGGTTCTGTTCTGTTCTGTTCAGCCACTTATTTTTTATTATAAAAATATCAGCACTCAAAAATCATTGTAACATCGTATCGTGAAGTCCCTGCCAATTCCCGTCCCGAGCATTTAACACTATAAGTACATTTTAATTAAAAATTAAGCATTCAGCATGTAATTGAATGTGAGAAATGCAGCCAAAGAGCTAAAGGCACATGAACATGTGTGTTTGTGTGTGTGTGTGTGTGTGTGCGTGTGCATGTGTGTGTGTGTGTGTGTGTGTGTGTGTGTGTGTGAGCGTACTGATGTATGTTACACGAGGATATCATTACTGATAAGATTATGTCAGATTAGTTAGGGATTACACAGATGTTCTTGTATCAGAGCGCTCTAATCCCGTAAACACACTGTCACTCAGACACACACACACACACACGCACACCCACATGCACATACACACAAACTCAACACACACACATACACAAATGCACACACACACACACACATTGGCAAGAACTCACACCCACACCTATCAAAGCACACACGTGGTTTCACACAACCTCCATTGTGAAAAGTCAGCACAGTGTGTGCTATCTCTTTAATGCTTATTGCTCAGGCGATGAGTCGTATACATCAAGTTAACCACGCGCATTCTGCACATAAAGAGACAGACCAATCTAAACGGCACCCTGCAAAGCGAGTAACCGTTACCATGGGGATACATAAGATACGACATGTGTTTCTTTTTGATGTTGAATAAGTCAATAACCTAGCATCCTAATACTCTAAAAAACATACATAATTTGACATGTTTTTGTTGGGATTTCAACAGTGACAAGGAGCTGACTGCATGTAGACACTTTTCAAGGGTAAGGTAGAGGAGCTGTGAGCCACAGCTTGCCTGCGGCTAAAGACATAATAGTAAGACATATTGATACAACGCCTGAGGGTAGCATTCATGCATACGTGTACACACTCACACACAATGCAGTTGGATACTTTTTCTGCCTTTGTGTGTGCGTGTGCGTGCGTGTGTGTGTGTGTGCGCGTGTGTGCGTGCGTGTGTGTCTGCACGTGTGTGTGTGTGTGAGTGCGTGCATGTGTGCGGGTGTGTACCTGCATGCCACAAATGGGGTCCTCACACAGATAGACTCCAGGAGATTGGCCGTCCTGTAAACTGCCTGTAGCCACCTCGGACAGCAAGTCCTTCAGATTCTCTTCTTTTCCCCACACCTAAAAACAGGGACAAAACCAAATCACCTCATGACTTTCAATTGCATCACATACAATGATGCTGAAATCATTCAGCTCAGCCACAGCTAAAGTGGTGTTCTTTCACACCGAATATCAAATTCATTTAAAATTTAGGGTAAGTTTACCCCAAAAACATTTTTCTAAAACCTTTACTTACTCTTTGAACATGACATTACATGTACCACTATAAATGTATAAATATATATAGATCTATAGATATTTATTCATACGATGGACACTTTTATCCACAGTGAGGACGAGAACAATCTTAAGCTCTAAAATGCCACCGCTCTTTGACACTGGCACCTTATTATTATTCAGGGCCAGGTGGAGACAAGCGTGTGATGAGGGGCAGCGGTACTGCTGGCGCACATTTGTACACATTTCAAAGTGGACGACCCACGAGTGACACTGACCTCCACGGCCGAGACGCGCACTGAGAAGCGCGCCCCGGTCTTCTCCTTTCTCTCGTTGATAAGTTTGAACAACCAGGAAATGGCGCAGGGGATTATGCCCAGCGTCTGGAGCGAATCATCCCGACCAATCATAGTGTAGGATTTACCTGCCAGAATCCGGAGGAAAGAAAGAAAGCAAGAAAGAAAAATTAGAGAAAGAAACATGATGGGATTATAAGGATTATAACACAATTATATCCTAGACGATTACACATCATTGAAATTATTTGTATAATTACTAAATGCACAAATAATGGTTTCATTTGTGCGCGTAAGAGTATGTGTGTGTGTGTGTGTGTGTTTGTGTGTATGTGTGTGTGTGTGTGCGTGCGCGTGTCGCTGCTGTGAAGTACATCCTGCATAATTTCAGACCCAGCGTGAAAGATGCGCCCCACCTCGTACCCCCTTCCCCGTGCCCCCAGAAGTCAGAGATCAAACACACAGGAGGTGAACTATAACAAAGCCATATGCCCCGGGTAACATTTACACACACATGCACACACAGGTGAACACGTGGAGCACGTGAACGACAGCAACGCCACAAGTCCTGTCACGCAGGGCGGGAACGTGCCGTGTGTGTATATGCATGCGTGTGTGTGTGTGTGTGAGTGTGTGTTAGTGTGTGTGTGTGTGTGTGTGTGCGTATGTACAGAACTGTTGGCCTATATGAGGGTGTGAAAGGGAGTAGAGGACGAGCGATGCCAGAGCTTACTTAATGCTGGCTAGAAATATTACTAAACC